>OY757925.1:9848501-9881001 GCA_963585895.1 Sepioteuthis lessoniana
TCAAGAGGACTTGCCAAGAGACGCATGGAAAGAAAGTGGCAAGAGGGATGGATGGAAAAGGAGTATCAAGAAATTATGTGCTATCAGCAAGATTTGATCATGATGTCTATGCTTTGACAAATTGTTTGATAGTCCCATTTTAAAACTTTTTAAAATATCACCGTTAAAGAATCACGTGATGAACTTCTCTTGGCTGTATATACGTGGTGCCTTCAATAAGTTTACAGACTTTTTTGTACAGGCATTTAAAATTTTCGTAGACTCTTGAAAACTCAGTATGTTATTGCTATACATCTTATGAGATGACTGACCAACTTTTATGATTTTAGGTTCAAATAAACAGCTATAGCAGGAATTAGTATACACCCAAATAAAGCCTGGTTGTCACAGCTGGTGAATTTCAAAAATGTAATCTGGACGGGAGGACACTTTAGAAGAACGATATGCAATAAAACTGTGTTTTAAACTTGGAAAAAATGTCACAGAAACGTATGGAATGCTTCAGACTGCTTTTCGACCATGTTGCATGAGTCGAGCATCGGTTTTTGAGTGGCATAAGAGATTCAAAGAAGGCAGGGAATCTGTGAGGGATAATGAGAGGTGTGGGAGGAGTAAGGAAGTCAATAGACCAGAGTTGATTGGCCAAAGGGTTAGGGTTAGGGTTACTATGTTGAGGTTTTAAGGGAGTTCAGGAAAAGATTCCTACGGAAGAGGCCAGCACTCTTCAAATCGGGTCCAGTGGCCTTTCCACCAGTACAATGCACCAGTCCACAACTCCATCCTTGTCACAGACTATTTGACCGAGATGGGCATCAAGACATTTTCTCAGCCTCCCTATCGTCCAGACCTTGCTTCTTGTGACTTAGGTTATTCCCTAAGCTCACAGGCTGTCATTATGAGACAATTGAGGAGATGAAAGAGGCTATGACGAAGGTCATTGAGACGCTCACACAAGAGTACATCCATGGGGCCTTGCCGAAGTTGTTGGAACGGTACAACAAGTGCATTGCAGCCAGAGGAGATTACTTTGAATGGGACTAGAGTTTCATGTGTGTACTATCAATAAAAGTGCCCATACGAAAAAAGTCTGGAAACTTATTTTATGATCATTGTATATTTTTTCAAAACATAACCTTGACATATAAAATAAAATGGAATTTAAATTATGTTTTTGCTCGCAATCAAATATCAACGAATGCCTAGACGTCCTGATTTCGTTTGGTTTGGTTAGCTTTGGTTTTATGGCATATCAATCCTTGTAGGTAACTTAAGGCCAAAAACGGTTTATACGAATATATATAAGATGTATATATGATTTGTAAACATAAGTCAACAAAGTTGATTAGTTCCAAGTATAGCTGTTTGGTTGTTTGGTTGGTTGGTTGGTTTTATGGAATATCAACCTTTGTGGGTTATTTAACGCCACATCCATTTCTATGTGAATAATCAGTTCTATTAAAACAATTCTGTTTAGTCAAGCAGTTCTAAGTCATTTATGTATAAGAACAGATTTTGTTTACACACAGTTAAATGTCAAAACATTTCTATATTAAACAATTCAGTTTAGTGTAAATACAGTTCCAATATCAAAAAACAGTTCTATTTCAAATAATTCAGTTTAGCATAAGCCCGCAGTTTAAATGTAAGTACGGTTTTAGTTTACCATAAGCATGCAGTTTAAATGTAAGTACGGTTTAATTGTCAAAAACATTTTTATTTTAAACTATTCAGTTTAGTCAAACAAATCAGTTTTGCATAAGTATCCTGTTAGTTCTATTCAACCCATAGATAGGGCCCTAGCAGGTGCTAACCCCCCGGGCCAGGTACTACCACTCTGGGCGAGAGTGGACCTGGGAGTAATGGCAATAAAGAGGTACTCCGCATTCCCGAAGCTCCAGCATTACTGGAACCTCACCATCAGATTGTTTAGTATCATATTCAGGACACTCGTCAGGGGGTTTTTACCCCTCTGCAGAGGTGCAGTCGATGTAGTCTACTGTCCCAACCGACTGGATAATCCAAGTATTGCCATGAATCATTAAAAATGCAATAAGAAATCATTCATTTGTTTACACACGGTTGAATGATCAAACAGTTATATTTCAAGCAATTCAATTTAGCGCAAGTCAACAAAGTTAATTGGATTTAAGCGTTGCTATTTATGGTTAAAAATTCAATTAAATATCAGTCATTTGTTTACATACAGTTAAATGATCGAACAGTTCTATTTAAAGCAATTCAATTTAGCGTAAGTTAATTGTTTTCATTCAGTTTTAATATCAAACAGTTCTATTTGACCCATAGATAGTCTGAGCCAAAGTGGACCCGGGAGTGATAGCAATGAACGAGTACTCATCATTCCCCAAAGCCCCAGCATTCCTAGAGCCTCACCATCTGATTGTTAAGTATCATATACAGGATACTTATGGGGTGGGGCCCCACCTCTCGGCAGAAATGCAGTCAGTGTACTCTACAGTTAAGCCGAATCGGCTGTCTTGACCTTGTGTAGAAGAATCCGTGCCGATTGCAAATATTTTCTGACCTGAAATTCTTTGAATATTTTGTTATCAGAGATTCTCGAAAAATAATGGTTGGTGCAAGTGCAATGCATTCGATGCATGCAAGTGCACAATTGCCGATACTTGCAATTCACGGTCACAAGTGCAACAGCATCCATATTTGCATGTGCAGCATCTATACTTACCAGACCCAATTTCTTAGTTTTTTTTTTCTTGCTTACTTAACTTAAAATCTATCTCGAAGTTTTACACTGGAAAACGTATATGACATTGACAGAAATATGACAGTATAACTCCAGACCGTGAAGAAATATGAGTTTCTGAAAGATTTCAAACAACGGAAAACTATAAGTACGTTGAAAGACAAGTACAATATTTTGATGAAAATTGACGTTTGATTTCATTTCTTATTTAATATAGCTTCAGTTACACACACACACACACACACACACACACACACACATATATATATATATATAGAGAGAGAGAGAGGTAAAGAGAATATGTGAGCTTGACGTAAGTTGGCAGGTCGATATGAAGGATAAGAATTGTTGTCTAAATCAGGAGATACAAATCGCAATATGAAATTCGAAAGAAGATAATTTGGTTTGAAGATTGGATTCTTGGATTGTTGTTATTAACTAAATTTGGTTTGGTTAGCATACTGACTTCAAGTTGTTTACGATCCCTTAAGTGGCATTTCAGGTTGTTGACACTAGGATAGTCAATATAATGAGATGAGTTTGTATAAAATTTACCAAACGATAAATAGTTTAGCAAAATGAAAAAGGACATAGCTTACGGCATAGATATGTTTTCGTGATCTGATTTTCGACTAGTATCGTCACTAATCTAATAACGACTGGGTCGAGACGATTATTTCGTGGGCGTTTCTATATCCACGTTTAAAACAAATTCTAGAAATCACATCAACAATATCTATATTGATATAAAACAAAAACAAAAAAAATTAAAAAATAACATGAAGGTCCGGGTAAATATAGATTAAATGTTTTTATCCACTCAAAAAATATATGTATGTATTATGATATTAGCAAAAAAACCAAGCGGATAAAAACAGTTATAAGTAAAGTAGGCGGTCCAAAGTCTTCCTTTTCAATAGCTACAATACCGAAGTGTTTGGGTGGGCGCTACTCCTTTCCCAGGCTTACTCCACCCTTGATCTACACCATATAATGCTGAGTGTTAAGCAAGGCGAAATCAAGGACCATTTTTTGAGTCTTTGTTATGACTCGACCTGGATTGAACCCCGGAAAATTGGCGAACACTCATTAGGCCAACTGCCCGAATCACAAATTATGCCTGAAAAATAAAGTATCCAAGAATATACTGACCATTATGTCTATACAAAATGAATCGATGTCGAAGTGTAGGTATATTGATAAATATCGTTAGTGTCACTTACTGCTTGATTGAATATAAAATACATTTTGCTCGTTTTTGGACTCTGGAGATTTCTAAGATATGTAAATCATATTTTTTACGTGTATGTGACACGTGACCAAACATTAGAACACCTGACAAATCCATCTCACCTTAAATGGGGTTGATTAACCGCTTTTTCTCTTGTTTCTATCTGATGGTCGTGTGATCTTCATGAAACTTTGATGTATAGACTTTAAGAGGACACAATTTGGATGTTGTAGGAATTACTCTCACTCTGCCACAGGATCATCGAGGGCTTTTTAATGCTTTTTTTCTTATTTGAATTTTATCATCATTTATTATCTTTCTCACACAACCACATACATTAAATGAGTGAATATATATATATATATATATATATATATATATATATATATATATATATATATATCATTAAAACCCATATGAACCGATAAAGACACACGCAAACACACACATACACACACCCATACATATATATATATATATATATATATATATATATATATATATATATATATATATATTAAGAGAGAGAGAGAGAGAATGAAGGAAAAAAAAAGAAAGAGAGAGACAGAGAGACAGAGAGAAGAGAGAGAGAAAGTGTGAAATACAGGAAGTGTTACTATTAAAAAATACGAATGGAACATAAGCCCTCCCCCAAAAAAACTTCGTATTAGAAGTCCAAATTAGTAATATATAATACTATATATAAACCTTTCACATGAGCAAAAGAACTTCTGGTTTTATTCTGAACAACAACAGCAATAACAACAACGACAAAACCTTACTAATTATAGAATCAGCTGGAGGGATTCTCATGAGATGTGACTGTTTGTAAGCTCGACAATTATAAAAAGCCTATATAGCTTTCAAATATTACTCATAAACATGAAATCAGGTTACTATTATGAAACAAACATAATCAATAACGAGAAAAATCGTAAATAAAAAGGAAAGTTTCGTAACCGTTATTCTTTTTTTAATAAAATATGATATAACGTGAAATATATCGCCGGCATTTAACAGAAAAAAAAAAGAAAAAAGTTACGAAAGTCCATTTGAATTCTATCGGACGAGCTTGAATAAGCGAAAAAAAATTTATGAAATAGAATACTATTTCTAAATTTCTTGTTTTTTAAACAAAAAAATATGTTGTGCTCTGTGGGTTATTGAGCACTATTTCTTTGGATACTCACAGTCATTATTCACTTGGTGTATATATATATATATATATATATACACACACACACACACACACACACACATATATATATATATATATATATATATATATATATATATATATATATATATATATTCAAAGATGGTCGTTGTAGGTCCAAAGAAAGAATAAGGATATATTTTAAAACATGAAAGTCCAAGAAAAGATTCCTTTTTTAAAAATTTATTTGAATAAATTAAAAAAATACAAATCTCTTCGTGGACATTCTTCTAATATATATATATATATATATATATATATATATATATATATATATATATATATATATATATATATATCAGTATATATATATATATATATATATATATATATCAGTATATATATATATCAGTATATATATATATCAGTATATATATATATATATATATATATATATATATATATATATATATATATATCAGTATATATATATATATATATATATATATATATATATATATATATATATATATATATATATATACATATATCAGGTGATCAATGTTTCTGTGGTTTAGGTTTTAAATGTGATTTACTATTTGCATAATTTGGAATGCAAAAATAATATTAACATTCTGTTATAATTATTTTCATTAAAATTCATCAAGCATTTGTGCTTTTATAGGTTTCCATAGTTGATACTTTACACCTGACAATCCTACAATCAAAAAAAAAACAAAAGCAAAACACAATAATATTTTTTAACCTGTTATCTTTTTCCAAGGAAATCTGTTTTTTCTTGTGCTTAACTTGTCTGTCTCAGTTTCCACGAGAATCTTTGACATTTACCGCCAATTATCTGTGTCAGTGGAACAAATCACAGATCCAACACACACGCATGCGCACGAAAACATCAACAGAATCTAGATGAAGATTGAACCTTTTAGGCCAGAATATTATTGAAAAAAAACAAAAAACAATTCTCTAACAGTCAAAATTTATTTGTTAAGTAACAAAATGCAGCAGGACACATAGCGTAACGGTTATAGGCGTTGGTTCCCTAAGCTTCTAAGGAGACAATCGTCTGGAGGTTGCAGGTTCAATCCTGACTGCAGGCGAGTAGCAATACAGGAATACTTAACACTTGTACCCGGTTATGGCTAACACAATCAGATGGATTCAATAAAGGACGTAGTTCGAAGTTCCGTGAAGGTTTCCGAGTTAGACAAACACCTGAAGAAGGCCGGAGGACAAATCGACCGAAACGTTGTGGAAATAACAATAAAGATGAATACAATAACCCGAAAACCCTTAACGATAAAAAATAGGAAGTGAAATACTTATCAGTTTGAGTTTTATGGCATATCAACCTTTCTAAGTTATTTAATGCCAAATCCATTTTTATACGAAAAATCAGTTCTATTTCAAACAATTCAGTTTAGAATGAGTACACAGTTTAATTGTCAAAAGTCATATTTCAAGCAATTCTGTTTTGCATAAGTACACAGTTTAGTTCCATTTGACTCATTGATAGGAACCTATCAGGCGCTAACACTCCGAACCAGAGTGGACTTGGAAGCGATGGTAATGAAATGGTACTCCGCATTCCCCAAAACTCCAGCATTACTGGAAGCTCACCATCAGTGTCAAAATCAGGACAAAATCAATCGTTCAGAAGCTTAGTAATAATCCTCCCACGAAATGTGTTGTTAAATTGAAAGTAGAATGTGTAGAAATATATCTTTTTTAATTCTAATTTTAATTATTTTATTTGAATTAAAAATTTATAAATAAATTCAGTCTTGAAAAGGTGTTTAAGTGGAAGTTAAATTTTTAGGAATTATAAAGGTTCAGACAAGGAAAGATATTTCATCGCTTTTGCAGTCATCACGGTCTAATACCGGATGTCTCAAAATATATGGAACCCGTGTGACTGCTAAAACTCTACAAATAATAATGTTGTGTCCTTTTCTGTTTCAGATTTGAAAATAGCATACTCTAACAATTATTGATTCTCAATCAGAATGCCTTGGAAAAGAGATGAAAAATATTTAATGTCGCTAATTATTTGGAAACAGAATCATTTAAAACTGCAATCAAAATTTCGCAGCAAGTTTAGCTTTAATAATTATTCCCAGAAAAGCCACATTTATCGTTCGGTACACATTTCTCAAACCACAGGGTCAATAAACCACCTCAACAAGAAGCCAGAAAATCCAATATCTGGCAGAAAGTTAACTGTAAGATATCCGGACAATGTGGATGCGGTGAGAGGTTCTGTCGGAAGGAGTCCGAAAAACTCCCTCCAAAAACGTTTCCAAGAATTTGGTCTTTCACGTACATCGTTGCAAAGAATCTTAAAGAAGGATCTTCCGCAATATCTATACAGAATGCAGATCAAACGTAAACTCACACCAGCTGACATAGAGTTTCTTGTCTCAGTAACAAAGCATTATTTTAAGATACCCTATATTAACATTAGTATATCCAATGATACACTAACACTGAATAAACGGAAGGAAAGACAAGATAAGTTCATTTACTCATAAAGGAACATACTTATGTAGCAGAAAAAAAGAGGAACACGATCAGATAAAAGTCTGATCTACAAATTTATAATTTTTTATTCCTTTAAATTAATTAAAAAGTTTACTGAGGAGTACTACAAGGAGACACACTAGCCCCGTACCTCTTTATCATCTGTCTAGACTATGTGCTTAGGACTTCGATCGACAAAATCAGAGAAAATGGCTTCCAGCTGACTAAGAGAAGAAGCAAAAGGTACCCCGCAAAAACAATCACGGACGCCGACTACGCTGATGACTTGGCGTTACTAGCGAATACGCCTAATCAAGCAGAGACACTACTGCATAGTCTGGAACGAGCCGCAGCTGGCATTGGCCTCCATGTCAATGCAAACAAAACCGAATATATGTGTTACAACCAAACGGGCAACATTGCCACACTAGACGGAGCCTCTCTGAAACTAGTCGACAAATTCACCTACCTAGGAAGCAGCGTCTCATCAACCGAGAAAGACATCGACACACGACTGACGAAGGCATGGACAGCTATCGATAGGCTCTCGATCATATGGATGTCGGACCTAACTGATAAAATGAAACGCAGTTTCTTCCAGGCAGCGGTTGTGTCGATACTGCTATATGGATGCACCACATGGACGCTTACGAAGCGGCTGGAGAGGAGGCTGGACGGAAATTATACAAGAATGTTGAGAGCAGTATTGAACAAGTCCTGGCGACAACACCCCACGAGACTCCAACTATACGGACACTTGCCCCCCATCACAAAAACTATACAAGTTCGACGAACCAGACACGCGGGACACTGCTGGAGAAGCAAGGACGAGCTCATAAGCGATGTACTCCTGTGGACCCCCACACATGGATGTGCAAGAGTGGGACGACCAGCACGAACTTACATACACCAGCTATGTGAGGACACGGGATGTAACCCTGAAGACCTGCCGGAGGCGATGAATGATAGGGAGAAATGGCGAGAGACGGTCAGGGATATCTGCGCAGGCGGCGCGACATGATGATGATGATGACTGAAAAATAGAAGTTACCAAATCTTTTTTGTAAGGAAAGAGAATATTAGTTAAAGCGTATATATTTGCCAATATTTATATCATAAAAAAAGTTATCATATTTTCAATATAGTGGCTCGTGTGGTCTAAGTCTGAGTTGAAAAATTTTGTGTGCATAATAATTCTATGTGTAAGTGTGTCCCTATGTAGGAGAGAAAATGTATTTATGCCTAAACGTATATGCAACTGCTGCTGCTGGTACTGCGTGTTTAGGCTGCTGCTGCTGAAAGTTATATCAATATGTACATCTATGTGAACATACCTATATAAACGTTCACATAGCCGCTCAAAATTGAGATAAATAAACGATGTTGAAATAAAATGGATTCTTACTAGAAAATAATGTCATATTTTTCCTCAAAAGAAATAAACCAAAAATTTGAGAAGATATCGAATAAATTTCATTCCTACGGTTAGTTGAGTAAGTATAGAAATTCCATATTTACTGAAGAAATCTTTATTTCTTCGCTTATTTATTTAATTTAGGTGGGCTTGAAATAAGATTAAAAAGTTGATGATTTATCAATAATTCTCATTGGGTAGAAAACGGATTTTTAACATTCTCGGAGGGGTAAAATTTCTTTAATTATTTCGGGTTTTGATCCTTCAAATTTTTCTCGGCAAGTCAAATATTTTCGTCTGCAAATTCTCAAAAAAATTTTAAAACAAGCGTGTCAACGCTGATTGGTCAATAATTACGAAAATACAGATACAGAATTTCAGCTTTTGGGGCCTATTTTTACACAAATATTAACAGTTTCTTTTAATGGAAATCTAAACGCAAGAAGTAATGAAATGGTTACTCAGATGGTGTCCCAACAGATGATATATTCACATATTTTTCCATGAATAAGAACGATACGAAAAGGATTATAAGTAGTAAAAAGTCTTACATGTCTCCTTTAGTGATCAGGCTTTATATTTGAATGATGAGGCGATACAAAGTCTGTTCAAAGAACCGGGATAAAAGGCTCCTCTTAATGTTTCAAAATAACAGAAATGAGAAGAACACATCTTTTCTATTCAAAGAACAAGGGAAGAAAGACGCTTGAGAAAGGATTATGGTATTTTTACGAGATCACGAATCGTGTAAAAGAAACACTGCCAAAATAAATGAAAAGACAATTCTTTATTGTCTCCCTAAAGATTCAGTAAGCGATTCACATAACATGCTTTGAAAATCTGAAAATAGATATCTAATTATCAGTTTGCCACATAAAAATAATAAAAAATATCTTTACTAATTAAGTCGATGGCCTTTTCCTATGTTCTGATTTTTTTTAATTAGTAATAGAGAAATTTCCGATTTAACATATTTTTTATATTAAAATTCTGCTTATTCTGCAAGCAGATAAAAATGTTTCAATTGGATAAATTAAAAATAGACAAAATAATGTTTTTGTTTGCTTGTTTTGTTTTGTTTTTCGATTATTGATATTTTCTTTTTAGAGAAAGAGTTCAGTTTTGTTAAGAAATCAAGAAACTGAATTTTAATAGATTTCAATCAATGTCTTACTCATCAGTCAGTTGATTGAAAGCTGCCATCTTCTGTAATCATCAGCCAGTTTTCAAAATCAACTCCGTTAATTGCATATGTATACTTTGGTCTTTCTTTCTAAGCGTTCCGTCTCCTTTTTATTTGGCTGTCATATAATCTTTCTTTCATTCTTTTTAAACGTTTCTTGCCTTTTTTTTACTTCGGTGACTGTCATTTCTTTTTTCAAATTTTTTTTCGGCTCTTCATTTTTCCGTCTGTCCTTACTAGCATCTTTAATAATTTAATCATCACATTTGTTCTTTCTTTCTTTCTTTCTTTCTTTCTTTCTTTCTTTCTTTCTTTCTTTCTTTCTTCGAAGCAATCGTTTTTCCTATATTGCACAAAGCTTTCTTTCTTTTTTTTGAAACAATTTTTTTCTATCGTCCGACCATTCTTTCTTTCTTTCTTTTTCTTTCTTTCTTTCTTTCAAACAATCTTTCTTTCTTTCTTTCTTTCTTTCTTTGAAACAATTTTTCTTTTTTTCTTTCTTTCTCTCTTTCTTTCTTTCTTTTCGTATTATTTTTTCTTCTTTCTTTTTTTCTTTCTTTGAACCAGTATCCTTTCTTTCTTTCTTTCTTTCTTATGCTTCTCCATCAAATACTCCATTTGATTCTCTTTTCCTTATTCTATCATTTCCATGCATTTTCTTCTTTCTTTCTCTCTTTCTCCCGTCCTTCATTTCTTTCTTTCTTTCCTTTTCCCTCTTTCATATTCTTCTTCATCACAAACCCTATTTCATTCACTTTTCCTTATTTGCATCCACTTCTTTCTTTCTTTCTTTCTTTCTTTCTTTCTTTCTAAATTTTCCTCCGCATTCTTTTTTATATTCTATTTCTTCGCCCACTTCTTTCTTTCTTTCTTTCTTTTTTATACTCTATTCCTTCGACGACTTCTTTCTTTCTTTCTTTCTTTCTTTCTTTCTTTATACTCTATTCCTTCGACGACTTCTTTCTTTCTTTGTTTCTTTCTTTGTTTGTTTGTTTGTTTCTTTCTTTCTTTCACACAGATGTTCACACATGCTCATATACACACAATCTCACTTACATACATACTCTTCCTCTCCACATATATATAAACACACACTCAGTCTGTCTGTCTGCATTTTTTCATTTTTTTTTCTTTCTCTTTTTTGCCACTTTTTTCTCATTTCGTATATTTTTTTCTCTCTTTCATAACTTTCAACAGTTTTTTCTTCTTTTTTTCTTTTATTTTTTAACTTTTCCATCTTCTGTCGACGCCATTTTTTTCTCCTCCTTCTTATAGCTAATATTTTCCTCTCTCTCTTTTTTTTTTTTTCTTTTTTCGACGACTGATAATAACATTTGCAGGTCGTCAAATTAATGGAACCTGACCGGGAGAGCAAGACATTAATTTGATTTTAGCACAAAAAATTATTATTATCTGACATATACGTCTGTAACGTAAACGCAATGATAGATACAACTGAGCAAGTTTATCTTTAAGGCAGACAGAAAAGCGGCAATTTATCTCCTATGATGATTGAGACGGTTAATTTAGGAGCAGTCATTATACAAAAGGGAGGTTGGCTTTAGCAGAAAATGTGCTTTCGTTTTTTTTTTTTTAGTCAGATAATCCAAAACTTATTTCATCTCCACGTCTAATGTGGACATGATGATGCAAATGTCCTACTGGTAGAGTAACTGTCATTAGTTAACAAAGATCTTCTCTTTTTTTCATGTTGCAGATTTGACAATGCAGGAGCATTAGTCGACTGACATCCTTTCAAATCAATCGCAGGTTTTGAAGAAATTGATCTCTATCTTCACAGATTATTAGTATTCGTCGAATCATCGAGGAACACCAGTTTTTTTTTTTTTTTTTTGTAGATTTCTCCTAAACATTTGATGTCATACAGAAAAAAAATGTAGAGCAAACACTTCTAGAATATTTTTATTTTTGATGCAAAAAAAAAACTGTAATGATGTTCTAAAAAAGACGAAAGCTAATGTTCGCTCACAGTTGAGAGTCAGCCCAGTCAGTTGTGCCTGTAGAATATACCAGCTGTCTCTCTACCAAGGGGTAACAACCTCCTCCAACTTATGTCCTGGATATTACACTAAACAATCTTATGGCGAAGCTCCAGTCCTAGAGCTGTGGGGAATGTGGAGTACCCCTCCATTGTCATTTCTCCCTGCTCCCCTCTGACTCGGATTAAGATCATCTGATAGGTTCCTATCTATGGGTCAAGTAGAACTGTTTGACCATTTTACTGTATGCAAAAAAATAACTTAATTTAGATTCAATTGTTTATGCTACATAGCAATATTTGGAACCATTTCATCATCACCATCATGTCGTGCCACCAGCACGGATATCCCTGACCCTCTGTCTCCACTTCTCCCTATCGTTCATCACCTCTGGCAGGTCTTCAGGGCTACATCCGGTATCCTCACACAGCAGCTGTATGTATATTCGAGCCGGTCATCCTGCTTTTGTTCGGTCATATATGGGGGCCCATTGGAGAACACCACTTATGAGCTCGTCCCTGCTTCTCCAGCAGTGTCCTGCACGTCTGGTTCGTCTAACTTGGATAGTTTTCGTGATGGGACGCAGGTGGCCGTATAGTTGGTGCCTCGTGGGGTGTTGCCGCCAGGACTTGTTCAATATTGCTCGCAGCATTCTTGTGTAATTGCCGTCTAGCTTCTTCTCCAGCCGTTGTGTTAGCGTCAGGATTGTGCATTCATACAGCAGTATCGACACGACCACTGCCTGGAAGAAACTGTGTTTCATTTTATCGATCAGGTCTGACTTTCATATGATCGATAGCCTACGGTTAGCTGTCCATGCCTTCGTTAGCTGCGTGTCGATGTCTTTTTCGGTTGATGAAACACTGCACCCTGGTAGGTGAATTTGTCCACCAGTTTTGGAACCATTTAACTGTGTGCAAACAAATGAATGATATTGAATCGAATTATCGGTATTGAATACCTATTCTTGAAACCTTTTAACTGCTTTCAAAAACAGAATTATTGATATTACATTGAAATACCTGAAACCACTTAACATAACCACATATAAAACTATTAGTGATTAATATTTGTAACGACTTCACTGTGTGTAAACAAACGATTAATATTTGATTGAATTATTGGTGTTATAGAGCGATACTTGAAAACATTTAACTGTGTGCAAACAATAACGATACTTGAGTGCCAACAAATTAGTTCTTATTCATTTAAAATAAGATCACCAACAAACTATTCCCTCAGAAAATCCTTTTTATTTTACCATTAACTATGCGCAAACAAATGACTTATGTCAAATTATAGTATTACAGTTACATAGCAATACTTGAAACCATTCAACTGCGCATTAACAAATCAACTCTGGCACATTTAAAAATGTTATCTACAAAATATGTGTTTACAAATCATATATTTGAGATATTTATTAACAAGATTTGGTTAGAAGTGCATACGATAAGTTTCCAGACTTTTTTCGTATGGGCACTTTTATTGATAGTACATACATGAAACTCTAGTCTCCTTCGATATAATCAACACCGGCTGCAATGCACTTGCTGTACAGTTCTAACAAATTCTGGAAGGCTCCATTGAAGAACTCTTGTGTGAGCGTCTCAATGACCTTCGTCACACCCTCTTTCATCTCCTCAATTGTCTCATAACGACAGCCTCTGAGCTTAGGGAATAAGCAAAAGTCACAGGGAGCAAGGTCTGGACTATAGGGAGGATAAGGAACTGTCTTGATACCCATCTGCGTCAAATAGTCGGTGACAAGGATGGAGTTGTGAACTGGTGCATTGTCCTGCTGGAAATGCCACTAAGCCGATTGAGTGCTGGCCTCTTCCGACGGTATCTCTCCCCGAACTCCCTTAAAACCTCATCATAGTAACCCTAACCCTAACCCTTTGGCCAATCAACTCTAGGGTATTGACTTCCTTACTCCTTCCACACTTTGCAAAATCGTTCACAGACTCCGTGTCTTCCTTGAATCTCTTATGCCACTCAAAGACTGATGCTCGATTCATGCAAGATTGTCCAAAAGCAGTCTGAAGCATTCCATATGTTTCCGTGGCGTTTTTTCCAAGTTTAAAACACAGTTTTATTGCTTCTCGTTCTTCTAAATTGTCAGATTGCATTTTTGAAATTCACTAGCTGTGACAATCAGGTTTTAGTAGGGTGTATTCCAATTGCTGCTGTAGCTGTTTGAAGGTGAAATCATAAAAATTGGTCAGTCATCCCATAAGATGTATAGCAATCACATACTGAATTGTCAAGAGTCTTCGAAAATTTTAAATGCCCATACGAAAAAAGTCTGGAAACTATTCGTATGCACCTCGTATTAAATAACCTACAAGGACGATATGCCATTAAATCCAACCAACCGAACAAACGAAGAGTGTATATATATATATATATATATATGTGTGTGTGTGTGTGTGTGTGTGTGATTATCTTACCCAGTGCGGATTCATCACAAAACGGCTGAGAAAGAGGAGTTTCCGTGGCGTAATACCCAAGGTAGTGGACTACGGCCTTGAAGGAAACGAGTTCGAACTCCCTTGATTCCATCACTTTCCTTTTTGAACTAATACCCAAGGGAAAAATATCTAACCTCCTTATTACACCATCTATGGGTTAAATAATATCGCTAATGTTCTATTACGATGGCGTTGACATAAAAAAAAAAAACAACAGATTGACACGCCGTTAAAAAGATATCAAATTAAATCAAACAGCTAAAACTTTGGATAAATCGATATTGACCCAACTTTAGAGAGGTTACCTAGTGTACTCACCGAGGTTTTTTTTTTAAGTTCATCACCTGGTCCCAGGGTTCCTTCCTTTTGGCAGTATCTGTTTATCAGGCCGAGTTTATGGCTAAGTGACTGCAGCGACCGTAAAGGAGAATGCCCAGGAGACATAGAATTTTTTGTGATGGTCACGCCCGAGTCTTAATTCGTGCATGTCAAGTAAAATATTCCCGGTCAAATCTGACTAGGTGTGAAGTTGGATAAATCCATACACACGCATATGTATCTAGTATCCGTATTTTTCTAATTTTAATAAAAAATAAACTTTACCACCATCTTCGAACATTCGAACCGGGACCACGCTTATTCAATAGTACTGCCTTGATATTTTTTTTCAAACATAGATTTAGGAAACAAGACAGCGTGAAAAATCGTGACACAAAGTTTCACGCTATTAATACTCCGCCGAACTAGTATTCAAAATGTCTGATGGTCACTTAGTTGTTTGGGTGTTGTGGCATACCAAATCCATTTTTATACGAAAAATCAGTTCTATTTCAAGCAATTCAGTTTAGCATGAGTACACAGTTTAATTGTCAAAAACATTTCTATTCCAAGCTATTCAGTTTAGTCAAACAGTTCTGATTCAAACAATTCAGTTAAGCGTAAGTACGCAGTTTAAAATGGATCTATGTCAAAATGGTTCTAAGAATATCAAAACAGTTCTATCTAAAGTAATTTAGTTTAGCATAAGAACGCAGTTTGGTTCTATTTAACCCATAGATAGGTGCCTATCAGGGGCTACCACTCCTGGGCTGAGTGGACCTGGAAGTGATTGCAATCAAAGGGTGTTCCGCATTCCCCGAAATTCCCGCATCACTGGAACCTCACCATCAGATTGTTTAGTGTCATATCTCGTTGGTGGGTATTCACCTTCTTCAGAGGTGCAATCGGTATTCTTCAGCCCCAGCCGACTGTGCAACAAAACATCTGAATGCTAAGTTACCTGATTTTTGCTTGGTTTGTTTGTATTCTATGGTATAACAACCATGATAGTCTCTCTGGAATACGTGGTGCCTTCAATAAGTTTACAGACATTTTTTGTACAAGCATTTAAACTTATCGTCGACTCTTGAAAATTCAGTATGTTATTGCTATACATTTTATGATATGACTGACCTACTTTTATGATTTCAGGTTCAAATGAACAGCTACAGCAGCAATTGGAATACACCCTACTAAAGCCTGATTGTCACAGCTAGTGAATTTCAAAAATGCAATCTGACACTTTAAAAAGTACGATATGCAATAAAATTGTGTTTTAAACTTGGAAAAAAGCCACAGAAACGTATGGAATGCTTCAGACTGCTTTTGGACAATCTTCCATGAATCGAGCATCAGTCTTTGAGTGGCATAAGAGATTCAAGGAAGGCAGGGAGTCTGTGACGGATGATGAGAGGTGTGGGAAGAGTAAGGAAGTCAATACACCAGAGTTGATTGGCCAAAGGGTTAGGTTAAGGGTTAGGGTTACTATATTGAGGTTTTAAGGGAGTTCAGGAAAAGATTCCTAGGGAAGAGGCCAGCACTCTTCAAATAGGTCTGTGGGATTTCCAGCAGGACAATGCACCAGTCCACAACTCCATCCTTGTCACCGACTATTTGACCGAGATGGGCATCAAGATAGTTCCTCAGCCTCCCTATAGTCCAGACCTTGCTCTCTGCAACTTTTGGTTATTCTCGTAGCTCAGAGGCTGTCGTTGTGAGACAATTGAGGAGATGAAAGAGGCAGTGACGAAGGTCATTGACACGCTCACACAAGAGTACTTTCATGGGGCGTTCCATAAGTTGTTGGAACGGTACAACAAGTGCCTTGCAGCCGGAGAAGATTACTTCGAAGGGGGCAAGAATTTCATGTGTGTACTCTCAATAAAAGTGCCCATACGAAAAAAGTAGGGAAACTTATTTAATGATCCTCGTATATCTCTCTGGGGTTTACTCCTATCTGTTTTTGACCTATTGATTTAACTTTTCACTTTTCTATGGAATTGATGATGAAGTTTATGATTTTGCTCGATATTTTGTACATTTTTAGACATTATTATCCACGTTCATAAGTTTTCTTTAAGTTAATCTATACGACGATTATATTTACAGCCTCTTTATGGCTTCTTTGAGTATTAGAATAGTTATGGACAGCTCATGATGAACTATCGGTTATATGGAAGTCAGACTTGACCGATAAAATAAAACACTGTTTCTTCCAGGCAGCGGTTGTGTCGATACTGCTATATGGATGCACTACATATACGCTAACTAAACGTATGGAGAAAAAGCTTGACGGCATCTACACAAGAATGCTGAGAGCAATATTGAACCACTCCTGAAAGCAACACGCACAAAGCAGCAGCTGTACGGTCACCTACCTCCCATCACGAAAGCTATCCAAATTAGACGAACCGGACATGCTGGAGAAGCAGGGACGAGCTCATAAGTGATCTTCTCCTATGGACATTTTTACATGGCCAAGCAAAAGAAGGACGAACAGCTCGAATCTACATACAGTAGCTCAGTAAGGATACGGGATGTAGCCCTGAGGACCTGACAGAAGCGCTGAACGATAGAGAGGTGTGGCGAGATAGGGCCTGGGATATCCGTGCTGGTGGCACGACAAGATGATGATGGATATACAAGCGATATTGGATTTCTTCTTTTGTCTGTGTGATCAAGGTTTTCCACATCATAGGTAAACCCGTTATTGATAGATACGTAGATGACACAATCTTTCTCTGGCCCATCAAGAAGATGTTCAGACATTACTTGATCACGTGAACTCAATCTGACCATCTATAGAGTTCACTATGGAGAACACGCACAGCGCAAGGATTCGGATCATTTGTGTATCATAAGCCCAACTTCACCGGACAGTACTTCAATTTCAACTCCCATCATCCATATACTGTAAAGAAAGGAACAGTCCGCTGTTTACAACATTGTGCAAAGACTATTTGTAGCGATGCTGATGCATATCAAGAAGAAATGTTTTATCTGAGCAACAACCATCATCGTAACACCTACCCAGAGTGCATAACATCGGCTCCAAGAAACCTGGATAGGAGGATAGAGAACAATACCCGAAAACTCACCACAGTCCGTCAGCCCTATGTCAAAGGACTAGCCGAAAGGATCCAAAAGATATGTCGTCAATATGACATCAGGACAGTATTCACAAGTGGTTCAATTCTCATGAGCTATCCCTTCCAGGTCAAGCCACAAACAGTATTCAACATGATCAAGAACTGTGTTTACTCCATCCCTTGTAGTTATGGTAAAATATACAAAGGCGAGACATGTCGTCCACTATAAGTAAAGCTAGAAGAATATAGGAAGGCAGTAGTACGAGGTGAGATTGAAAAGTCGAGTATGGCGGACCATATACGGAAGGAAAAGGGAACCCATCTGTTCTAATGGGATTAAGTTGAAATAATTGATAGAGTTGAACATTGGAGGATTGGACGCCTTAAGGAATCAGCACATATGTTGTGCTACAATGAGCTGCTGAGAGGATCAAGTATTGAGATGAATACAATATGGGAACCAATAATTAAAAAGGTTAGATAAAAAACAATCTGAATATGAGCACAGTCATGTAAGGTCATTAAGTCAATAAGTCCCAAAAATTCATTCTAAACTATCCAGCAGGACACATAGCGTAACGGTTATAGGCGTCGGTTCCATAAGCTTTTAAGGAGACAATCATCTGGAGGTTGCAGGTTCAATCCTGACTGCAGGCGAGTAACAATACAGGAATACTTAACACTTGTACCCGGTTATGACAGAACAGGCGGTCCCCGTGGACGTAGTTCGAAGTTCCGTGTAGGTTACCGAGTTCGACAAACACCTGAAGAACGACGGACGACATATCAGCCGAAACGTTGTGAATATAACAATAAAGATGAAGACAATAGTCCAAAAACCCTTAATGATAAAAATCATCAAGCTTCGTCTCAGAAATTCAGACAACTCTTTGAGAACGTTTCCCTCAAGACTGAGTGACCTCAAGTTTCCAGGACTCTTCTCAGTATTCTTGTCCTTCTCAATTATGTAATAGTTTCGATGGTCTCCACTCGTCCTCTTATTTCCAAGTCCTCCAGTCCCTTAAATAATCCTTCGGTGACTCTACCAAGAGCATCAGTTATAATTGGTGTAAACGTTACTTTCATATTTCACATTTTTTTCCATTCCCTAAAAAGGTTCAGGTACTTATCCTACATTTTATTTTATTTCAGTTTATTCGGTGGTCAGCCGGGCCAGCAAAGTCCATAATTTTGCAAGTTCTCTTTTTTGTCGTCTTGTTGTATTGTCATCTGCTGACGCAATGAAAACCAGACACACTAAGAATTCTTTAACAAAATATTTACCTCTCACTTTATTTCTAAGGGTACAAAAGGGTTACTCGAGGTTTGCATGTGAGAGGGAGCTGGAGATCGAACATAACTGGGATATTTTGACCCCCAAACTTATGGCCGTCAACGTTGTGTCTTTCTCGTTCTTCTGATGCTCAACCGGAGCCCTGGGGTCCACTCTGCTGGGTGCTGGCTTTCTTTACTGCATCTTATCAGCATCTTCTCTGGACCCCAATTCATCTGGGCTTCCCGGGGGCCCCTTCGGCCGGGTGTAGCTTTCCTTACCACATCTCGACTCCAACTCCGTCCGATCTTCAACTTCACTGGCACCGGAACTCAACTGAGTTATATAATCGTTCGACGCCCACTCGATCTTTGAAATCGAATGTTTAATCGTCATCAAGCGGAAATAACTGTCATACAGTTCAGAGGTCACTCTCTTCCGGTGCATCTCTCTGTAGTGGCACAGTGGGACCTTCACATTGTCTCATATTATCAGCCTTAATCCGCCCACGCGATCTCTTTCGATTACTGGCCATTGGAATTTGTCAATTTCTTCCGGTGCATCACCTTGGAATAGCATTTTTGGGCCGGGTCGAAGGTCAAAATATTACAGTCTGACCAAGATTAGGTGATCCGTTTGTATGTCAAAATCCCATACGAGTTTTTGTGTCTCATTCTCCCGGACATATGCTTGGTTGTGCATATACAAGGCTCCTTAAATAAGTTTGCAGACTTTTTTCGTATGGGCACTTTTAGTTATAGTACACACATGAAACTCATGTCGCCTTCGAAGGAATCTCCTCTAGCTTCAATGCACATGTTGTACCGTCCAACAACTTATGGAATGCCCCATGGAAGTTCTCTTGTGTGAGTGTGTCAATGACCTTCGTCACACCCTCTTTCATCTTCTCAATTGTCTCATAACGACAGCCTCTGAGCTTAGGGAATAATCAAAAGTCACTGGGAGTAAGGTCTGGACTACAGAGAGGGCGAGGAACTGTCTTGATGCCTATCACGACACTTTCTTACAATGACCTACCTAGGGCGATGAACGATAGGGAGGAGTGGCGAGAGAGGGTCAGGGATATCCGTGCTGCCAGCACGATATGATGATGATGATGATATATATCCACGTGTGATTTCCGATGTTACAACTTCAAACTACCGAGAATGAATAAGCGGAGTGTTTTCTTGTCAATGGAGGAAATGATTTCTTACTTTATAGATACATACCACCTTGCAGATGGGTGAGTTGGTTTTGCTTAAATCCTAACCAATCAGTCAACTATCACTTTTTGAATCTCCTAAGTATCACTGGACTACCTTTAGAGAGTAAACGTGAGCTCATACGAATGACATCCTGACCTCTATCTGTCCTTCAAAACCGGTTAATTATATATTTTTTGGTAGTGTTTATGCATCATACTGCATTAGGGCTAATAATGCTTTGACAACAAGCTATCTGATGATAGCATTGTAGGTCCCACTCTTGTTTTTTCTTAGAGTACTATATATATATATACCAGAGTGAGTCAAAACCAATGCAATGTTTGCGTATGTGCAAGTTTGCCCTTAATATATCACTTAATTGAAGTAGTTTAAGCCGAGCATTAGTAGTGGTGTGGTACTATTTACCAACCCCTCCGCTCGGGCAGGATATGACACAAGGTCAATTTTTAAGCGGAGTTTAACAGGTTTGAATTCAGAGTTTTCCTTCTCCTAGACTAGTTGCCTCACCAAGGCTGAAGAACCTAGTCCGTCCTACTATTTACCCATAGCTGGAGGGAGAATAAGGGGGTTCATACCTTTCCCAAGGGTATTTGCCCGAAAGTGAACGTAATAGCGCGACTGGAGTACCAACTACCACACCACTTAGTAGTGGTGTGGTAGTTGGTGTGCTGACACGTTAAACACTGCTTTACTTCGCATGAGATTTGAAAGCCATGGCACAGATGAATATATTATATAATTAAGTTAATGATTAATTATATTAATCATTTTTCGTAAATTATATTTTATTATTTAGTTTGGTAAGGATTTGAACTACCCGGTGTCAGATCAGCACACATACGCCTGCGCGGAAAGGATATGCAATCAACATCTGTCATTACAAACTTCCAGACAGGAAATGGGACTGGACGCGCAGTTGAAGGGAAATGAGTGGGTGCATGACGTCATGCCCGGAAGAGATGATCCTGAGAATTTTTGGATTTTTAAAGGACGGCTGTTGAGGTTCAACCGTCGAAGCGAGCGGTTTTTGTCGGATATGATCAGAGCAGATCAGATTGGGTCTCAACCGGCAGAGATGAGTTAAGATTTTAGACACCATAAGATGCGCCGCGCGTGGGGATTGTGGGTTATCATAGTAAGGTTACTATAGGCCCATATTATTTGTGTCTCTCGCTTCGTGTCGCTTAGTGCTGAAGGCAGAAAGAAATAAATCTGTTCGTATCAGAAACGACAGAGTCCGCCAGTATTATTATTTTAATAATAATTATTATAATTACTGAGATCATCATGAGAATACAACGAGCATGCAAGTAGTCTAATTTTTGAACTAAGGGTTTACGATTTCGAACTTGGCAATAACGCCGCAGAAGCAATAAAAACCTTTGTTGAGGGAAAGGTGAAAGCACAGATTGTAAAAACCCTGTTACTAGATTCAATAAATTTCACTCTGATTGGAAAAATATCCATGATAAGGCAAGGCCAAGAAGACCTAAAACGGTGGATTCCAAGGACGAGCTCAAATCCCTAGAGACAAATCTGGAGACTATAGATTTTTCCGAATACCCACAATGTCTGACTTGACATAAAGTCAGGTGATTGTGGGTTAGGAGGCAGGTCACGCATAAATAGAGCCTTATGCTTGATCTCCTTGGTATCCCCCTTCAGATGTTTTTCAGGCTGAAAGCAATAGACTCAGACCTGCTAAGCAGGTACTCCCAGGGTGTGAGACTCCCTGGGACCAGGGGATCAACTTAATATCATACAATCGGAGTGAACGCTAAAAGAGCCCTATGGAAGGCAGGCGAACTTGGCATCTTATCGTTTCGTGTAGTCAGTCACCTTCAAAACCTCATCAAAAGCATCTGGAATTGACGAATTGTACTTCACCTTACCCAAAATACTGCAAAGTAAAATTATACCTATTTGTACATAGATGGATAAAGAGAGAGAGAGAGAGAGAGAGAGAGAGAGAGAGAGAGAGAGAGAGAGAGAGTGTGTGTATGTGTATGTGTGTGTGTGAGAGAGAGAGAGAGAGAGAGAGAGATTTTAATTTGATAATCATGTTCAACACATTTCCAAATCACGTTTTAAAGATAATTCCTTAATAGATTTAATTTGGAAACAGTACGCGTTCTTTTGGATAAATAGAGGTCTATTAATCACTATTCGATCAAATTGCAGCCAATTTAATTCAATGAATGAATGGCATCAACATGGTCTTTGGTTTGCTTTTTGAGATCTCTAAGCCACAAATTAGTCGCATAGAAGGATCCGTTCGTTACTGTTTTACTAAGGCAAGTCATTATGATTTAAAAACACCGGACGACATATACTTTGCTACCATGTACACCTGAGGTCATATATTTTGCTACCATAGGCATGCCTTCACAGGAGAGGGCATTTAAGGGGTAGAATGGATTTATGCCTTTATGGATAATGTTATACAGCTGGGACATTGACTTGAAAACGTCAGATAACGCCTTCGGCACTCGCTGAAATAACCGTATGTTGCCGTTCGGTGAAAAATCGAATCCAAGAACATCTTAGCGAAGGTTCATTGGCTTTTTCTGAAGTAGTGTGGTCTTTCTTGTGGAAGGGAAGTTAGAAAAGGAACACAACGAAATTCTTTACAATTCAGAAAAAAAATTTTTACAACTTGCTCTCTTTCAAGTTTTAGTGACGATGAAATGAGTTAAGGGCTCCGGTTTCGTTGTTTTAAATGGCATACTAACCTTAGTGAGTTATTTAATTCCAAAGTCATCCTTGTAGAAGAATAGTAATAGTTGTGGGAAATCCCGGCGTTGTAATGTTTAACGTATTGGACTGTGACATTGTTGTTAGTCAGTTTGTCTCCAGTCGCGTAATCTCGTTCAATAATAGACTTACGAAATGTATGAACCGCTTTATTCCTTCAGTTTTGTGTTAAAAAATACCCATGCTGTCTTACAAGCTATATTTTGGAATTAAATAATCCACGAATGTTGATATGCAATTAAACAAAGTGAGCAGCTTTAACCAACTCAACCCAACCCAACCCAAACCAACCAAAACCAAACCAACCCAACCTAACCCAAACCAAACCAACCGAAATTAAAGCAACCTAAAATAAACCTACCCAAACCAAACTACAGCAACTCATCCCAAACCAAACCAATCTAAACCAAACCAACCCAAACCAACTAAAATTAAAGCAACCTAAAATAAATCTACCCAAACCAAACTAAAGCAACCCATCCCAAACCAAAACAAACCAAAGCAATCCAAACCAAACCAAACCAAACCAAACCACACTCGTAATTGGTTTACAATAAATGCAGTTGATGAAATCTTTCATTCTAGTTCCCTGCAGATGCCAATAAAAAAAACAACAAGACAGATAACGGTAGACCTCTTCGGATAACGGAAGATAGCTGGCGACAGCAAGCTTAACGACACAGTTAATCAGGCGAATTAACGAAACAGATAGATTACAGAATTGTGGCCTTAGTTCGGTGACTACCGCTATTCTTTCCGGCTTGTTGGTTTATCAACTCCCTTTTATGATTCGACGGGTCGTCAAAATTTGTGATGTTGTTGGTCAATTTCTTCAAAAATCATTTTGATTCTTCCCAAGAATTTTCTCAATTTCAGATTCGATGCGGTTGAGTAGCAGAGCGTTGTAAATCTTAGTCGATATGGAAGTAAGGTAGTTCTTGGTAAATCCGAGGTCACCTTTCTTAGGAAAAAGGAGGATGCAGCCTTTTGTTCATCTGTCTATCGTGTTTTGGTTATACATGGCGTTGCAGTATCAAAGCAGTTGAATTTTCTTGTTTTCCATAATTCTGATAGTATTTCATCAAGACTGGCAGCTTTCTTGTTTTTAATTTTCATTTACTTAGATATCTACTTGATTATTAATAATTTTCCTGATATGCTGATCCATAACTTCAGAGGATTTTCCAAGAAAATTCTTGAAATGTTCTTTCTCTAAGTGTATTTGTTCTTCTTGGCTGGCAGCTTTTAGCTCAGCTCTAGACGTGCTCTTCCTTTTACTTACTTCATTTACAGTCTGCCACGCTATTCGAGATTGTCTATCTCCTACCGAGTTTCTAATCTTATTAATCTGGTTTTGAATGTATCCCGTTTGTTCTTTTAGGTCTGGGTTAGCTAGCAGATAACTATATTCTTAACACCTAACAGACTGTCTCTTCTAATATGTTAATAAATCTAAATGTGTAGGGATTTAGGAATAAACAATAAAACTTCCAACCGGCTGTTGACTCGTCGGCTACCACATAAAAATGTATAAACGAGTCGCTATGCATCGGCGCCACGCACCCATCCGGTCAGAAGTCAGGAAAAAAGAAAAATAATAAAAATTAAAGTAACCAATGGGAAGTGGTCGCGCAAAAAATGAGAGGGATTGTGGAGCAACGAGTTTGGAGCCAGTGGGGTGAGATAAAAACTCGAGGTTTTGTGAACCGAGTCAATGAAAACAAAAAGAGACCAAAGGAAGCATATAGATACAGTGATCAAGCGAGAAGTAACATCCGCCCTCGAGCAAAGAGCTGAAACTACTTTTCTGCTAGTTCCACTACCTGACCATAAAAGAAAGAAAAAAAGGAATAAGTACTCTTTATAAACATTTTCCACCCTTCCTCCTTTTTTCTTAACATCTGCCTTTCCACCACTTTGAAAACTTACGACATGTAAAGGTGAACTTCTGAACATTCAAATCCAAGTTGACGCTTTATTGTTTTATAAAGGTTGTTTAAACTTTAAATGTTCCTCGTTAGTCTCATTTTAAATTAAGTTTTTTCTTATTGTATGTTGTAATATTCAAACAAACCAAAAAGGCCATAAATGTCTTCAAAATTTTCAAAGTCTGAATCATCCTTTTATTTCATAGGGATACCGTTTTCACGTTATGATGTTTTTTCATAATAGTTAACATTTCATTTTCATGAAGTTGTCGTCTGTTTGTGCTTTAGCATTATTTAGGTAAGTGTTTGTCAAATAGCTTTTCATTCCTTTTCTGAAATCTAATATTAAGCTCTCTTAGTCCATTCTCTTGTGAGAAATCAGTTAGGTATTACCCATTTCCGTTTGACAAGCTGTGTAGGCTGAATTTTCTGTTTTGTTTTTACCTATTTGAGCATTCATATCTCCTCTGATAATGGGGACCTTGTGCATAATCCCTAAACACAACGTTTTCTACGAACAATGAAGGATAGCTCGTTATAGAAAGAGTGGCGTTCCTTTTCATCTCTAGCATTGGTAGGACTGTAGCAAGAGATGATCGTTATGCCGGGGTTGTCAATAAATGTAATTAATATTATTCTCGGTTGTATTTTCCCGATACTGTTAAGTGGTTTTAGGGTGTGTGGACTGAGAAGCATTCCTACAGCCCTTACTAGTGACAGACAAACGGGTTATCTGTCTGATGAAATCTTTCTATTTTACTCACTTTTTCGTAGAGGAAATTTTTTGTTGGAGAGGCTTTAGTTCTTGGAGAAATTTATTTTGTTATTCTCCTCTCTTCAGTATGGATATTTTTTTAATTCCCTGGAAATAAACGGCTCCGAATGGCAAACCAATCATATATCATTTCGTATTCCTCAACCAATCAATGTGCTTATCTACATCTGTGTAAAGGGTATCGCTTCCACGTATCAGATTTTGATTGGTCCTCCAATCAAACCACAATATAGAGCATTGGTTAATTAAAAGTACTGGCATGAAGCTGAACGAATACTACCATATTCTCAGCACCCAACGGACTGCATCTTCATATGTTTTTTATTTGAACCTTTCTCCACTTATGGCTCGTCCTATGAGATATATTTATTTTCTTAAACTGCTAACGTCAACGAATCTGTACGGAGGGACTTTGCAGACAGCTCTTGTGGTGGTTAACCCAACGCTTTTAATGTTATAGTTCGTTAAAGATAAGAAAAACTTTCTCTGCTATTTCTCTCTCCCTCTCTCTCTCTCTCTCTATATATATATATATATTGGATGACTGTCTTTGGGTTCTTTTTAATCATTAAAGACACATTTACTTTTTCAGCTTTCTAACGGCCCCAAATCTACACAAAGTGACTTTGCAGACAACTAATCTAATGAAAACCTGATGGTGACTGTTATTCAGTGTTTTCGATTAAACTGTGTACAGAACAAAGTCACTTTGCTGTGGTTAGACTATTCAGAAAACTTTCGTATTCAAAACTTTTACTAAGATAAAACGACTTTGTAAAATATAAATAAAAAGAGAAAATAATTTAAACCATTGATAGATATAAGACGTAGACATAACATAAGAATAATACTATTTTAAAAATCTAAAATGTTAATCAATTTAAATGTCTTCAAAGTTTTCAAAGTCTGAATCATCAAATTAATCAAAAACAATAAAGCTTCATTTATTGTCTAATTGAGTTAAGTTTTTCGTTTTCGTCTTTAAATGTTAAGTAACGCTAAAATAACAGAAACAATTTCGGACGCATTATAATAGTTTAAAAAGAAAGAAACATCCTCCAACTATAAGTTTTTTTGTTTTTTTTTTTTGCTAGAGGCTCCTGGAGGACAACTTTAACTATTGTAGCATCGTAGATGATTGTTACTGGGGTTCAAATAGATGGGTTATCAAAAAGCAACAGCCGAAGGAAAGATACGATGTAACAAGGTACAATGCAACCCGGATATAAGAGACCCTGATATAAGAGAACTTAGGATATAAGAGAGATTTTCTATGGTCCTAAATTACAGCCTGTGTTACCTAAAAAAAATAGAAAAAGAAAACAGATATAAGAGACGTATTGTCCGGTCCCGCTAACTCTCTTATATCCGGGTTACACTGTACACTTGATTTTGCAGCCCGGACCAGTTCTCCAAGTCTAAGTGGTGAGAGGGGAAGTCTGTGTAACCCACATGAGGTAGAAGTTCTTAAAACCATAATATAAGCACACACACATGTATATATATATATATATATATAGTTGGCGACTGTTGTAGAGGGCGACCAGGAGGCTCCCTTTTCAATTGCTACTCCACTGAGGTGTAGGGGGGCGCTACTCCTTTCCATGGATTACTCCTCTTTACCATTGATACGTACCTTATATTGCTGAGTGTTAAGCAAGGAGGTATCCAGTACCATTTTAAAGTCTTTGGTATGAGGTGACATGGGATTGAACCCTGGTCTCCCGGACCATTGGTGCACACTCTACTCTCCGGATAAATATATATATATATATATAGGGGCCCGACAATATTTTTCGGACACTTTAGTATTCGACTTTCCGAGTACCATAGAGTGGCGAAATTCCTTCAATAGAATAGCTTAAACATATAAAGACAATACCTGTAATAAAAATGGAAGAAAATCGATTAGGTAAGGAAAAATATTCAATTTTCATCATTTTTTACAAAACACACACGACATTATTTTCAGACATCGTTGAAAAACTGTTAATAGTCTGTAATATCACCTTTCTTCTCAATAATTTTTATCAATCTCTCTTCATAATGATCAAACATATGCACAATAACATCTCTACGTGTTTCTATTAGTTGTTTTTTGGCTCCTAGTATTCGTTCCCATAGTTGAGCCTCTTTCGTTATTTCAGGTCCATCATAGACAAGTTGCGTAAGCATTTCCCAAACATTTTCTTTTAAATTTAGATCTGGGCTTCTTGCAAGCCATTCCAAAGTAGTCATATTCACTTTAGCCATCCATTCTTTCATAAGTTTTGACACATGGATGCTGCAATTGTCTTGCTGTAGAACGAAATCATTCCCCATCTCTCTTCTTATCCTTGGTAGGGCTTTCTCGTCCAGCAACTGTTTGTAGCTTTCGCTGTTCTGTCGTCCTTTCAGCCACTCTAACCATATATTTCCATTAGCAAAGATCATACCCCAAACCATAACTCCTCCTCCTCCCATCTGTCGTTTGTTCAGTACAACAGGCTCACCCCTTCTCGACCAAGTACACCATCCATCAGGCCCATCAAACTAGAAACGCTTCTCATCAGTAAATATGACCTTCTTAAAGTCAACATGCTTTGTTAACCACCTTTTAGCACACTCCAGTTTTGCTCCTTTGTGTTTCTTTGTTAGTGTAATTTTTTTCTTAGCCTTTGCATACTTCGAACCAATCCTATGCAGCGTTCTTTGTACTGTTCGGACGTTTACATCCAATTCACATTTCTCCTTCACTTTTCTTGCTGTAACTTTTTCTCCAGATGTCAAAAGCCGTGTCACAGTCCTCTTCATTCTCCTTTCAGTCCTCTTGCCAATTGATCTTTTCCGCCCTCTCTTCTTTTTCCGCTCGGAGTTTGTCTTCACCATGTATTCGACCGTTGATTTCGACAGCTTCAAATCCATGGCTATCCTTCTGATGCTGAGGCCATCTTCCCGCTTCTTCCGTGCCAAACAAACGACTTCTTTTGAATGTATTTTATCTCATTAAACTTAATTGTTTTGCCAAGAAATGTCAGGACTATTTATGCTGTTAGATTGTCCTACGTTAACATAGTAGGGGTGCCAGTGCCCTAGAACTGTATAAGCAGAAAATTTGCATACAGCAACATATACATGAACATAGCTCTTGATAAAATAGGATTTTTTGTCATGTCCGAAAAATAGTGTAACGCAAGTTTTCGCAAAAATCACAAAAAAGCTAAAATTATCAAAGCCAAACTAAAAAAAAAAAATGAATACATTGGTGGTAGATTTTCACTCCTCAACTACGTACTTACAATCTCAAAAGTTTTTGGCATTAGTCACCACCTTGAAGTACTTTTTTCAAAGTGTCCGAAAAATATTGTCGGGCTCCTGTATATATATATCTATTTGGAAGAAAAACTCAATCGACCGTCAAGTGGCTAGTATAAGTTTTGTTCAGCTGGTCTCTCTACATGAGAAACCAACCTCTTAAGGGGACCATCACATAATGGAGAAAAGAAGATGTTAAAATAATCTTTTAATGGATTCTTGCTTGTTTAAAAAATAGGGAAATATATAAATAAATAAAGAGTGATGGGAACAAAATATATGGGCAAAAAATTGGTGTCAAAACCGGATGTAGATAATTCATTGAAAAAATATTTTTATAATTTGTTTAATCAATCATATAATGGCTATTTTAAAAAGTTAGTTTCTCATATGAAGTGACGAACTGAAATTTATACTGTATGAAATTTATAGATTTATAAATCAATTATCATACATTGAGCACTCCTGGAGATTTATAAGAATCACCTTATATATTCTCATATTAAATAATTCCCAACTCATCCTCCTTGACTATATATATATATATATATATATATATATAAAGGTATTATTCGGTCCAGTTAAACCAGAGTTGGGAGTAATTCCTTCAGGACAAGAAAATCATTCAAAAGCTGAACATTTAAATTTTCCTGGTCGAAAGCTCAACGAGGAGGTAACTCTTCACCTCTCTTTCTCTCCACCTTCCTCTCCGGGTCTATTCTGTTTTATTTGATCCATAAGATCTGAAGAAGTCCTGTTATATTTTTCTTCGCGTTTTTGGTTTATATCAGAAACACAAAACAGGATGGAAATAAATTTATAATCCTAAGATAACCGGTCTTTGGTTTTTTCTTTAAAGAATTTATATATATATATATATATATATATATATATATATATAAAATTAACCTAAATCGCATGTCGAAAATCTTCTACTAAAGTTTCACCTTAACGGATCATCAGGAAGCCTAACCTCGACTCGAGGTTAGGCTTGCTGATGATCCGTTAGGGTGAAACTTTAGTAGAAAATTTTCGACTCGCGATTGAGGTTAATTTTATAATTGGCTCCATTGTCTGGTGTTGAGCACTTTAGTAATTGTAGCATTGCAGGATTCGCGGAGGGTTTTTTGGTTTTCCTTTGACCACTGACTGCGCATCCCTTGATTTTTTTCAAGGGGTCGGACGAGGTTGGCCTTTTCTTTCTTTCTGACCCAAATTTTTTTTCTTTTTCCCCTGGGCGGTGATTCGAGATACTTTTTTCTCTTGTTCCTGGCCAGGGTTTTTTTTTTGTTTTTTTCTGTACCGTGAATACTGGTAGATATTAGATTAGTAAATATATATATATATATATATATATATATATATATATATATGAAAGTAAATATGGATCAAAATCCGACAGAATGAAGATAGCAGAAAAACATAATCCAAATATATTTCCACGTGCCAGTCACGTTCTTATCACTTATAAATAGCCATAAAATAGATACTTTTTAGATGGTACACAATTATTCGGTTTCTGTTCAAATACTTTTGAGGGGTAACGGTGTAATAGTTAGAGAGATGAACTGCGAAATCATGGTAACCGAGTTCGTACTCCAGTCGCGCTATTATGTTCACTTTCGGGCAAATACTCTTGGGTAAGGTATGAACCTTCTTATCCTCCCAGCTATGGGTTAAATAGTACCACTACTGTTCTTCTAGGAGAATGGCTTTGGCATTAAATAACCTACAAAGGTTGATATGCCATTAAACAAAGAAACCAAAATAAACCACACCATCGACTCCTTTTCAGTTTATTTCTTTCGAGTGAAAATTTAATATCCTTTTCTTTCAAGAATGTATTTAAGTTCAACATTATTTATTGTGTTATTATATAAATTTGATTAATTTCTGCTACTCCTAAAGACTAAGCTTTCTGATAAAAATTCCAATTGGATTAAATAAAGGGTTCAGTTTGAGGTTCAAAGATCAAAGGACAAATAAACTAAGTGTAGCATATCCACGTCCAAAAATATACGATCAAGAATGTTCACAAATGTTCATAAACATAGGAAATCAAAAAAATATGAAACACTTACAACTCTTTTTTTTTGGTTCAGGTACGAAACTTTTTACAACCTTTTTGAGTTTAAGGTTTTTCAACATGAGGAGAGGGAGACAGAATTTCTTTCTATGCCGACTTTTCCATCTGAGCCCATCACGTGCGGCCCCCGGCGCAAACGACTGGTCTGGCTTCGGCGAGCTCCGAAAATCGGCTTGCTTCGTCCAAGCCCAAATCTCAATTCTGTTTTTTTTCAAATTCCAAAATCCTCAGCCCATCGCTTCCGGGCATGACGTCATTCACGTCCCCGGCCCTATTTACTATCTGGTGTTTTTATTGTGACATCTGTGATTGTCACATCCGCCACGCGCGCGCGTCAACACCCGCACTCAATGTGTGCACCTAACTAACCCATGCTCTAAGCCGAAAGGTTCTCAGCCTAAATAAACAGAAAGATAAGATATACAAAACGAAAATTGATGATCTAAAAAAATCCTTCCGCAATTATATAACGCAAGGTGTGAAGAAGACGACAATCCGAATATTTCAAATGATAAAAACAATTCTTTAACGTTTAAGATGATATACTGTCAAAATCAATCAACAACTGATTTTTGTTGACAAAAATTTCGCCAGTGGTCCGGGGGACCGGGGTTCAATCCCAGGTCGAGTCATACCAAAGACTCAAAGAATGATACTTGATACCACCTTGCTTAACACTCAGCATTATAAGGTACGAATGAAAGATAAAGTGTAACAATCCAGGGAATGGAGTAGCATCCTCTCCATACACCTCTATTTAGTAGCTGTTTGAAAGGAGGACTTCGGGCCGCTTTAGACTACTGTCACCAACTTTACTTATATACAACTCGGAATTACAAATGCTTTGGTTTCTTTATTTATTGGCATATAAACGTTTGTGATTGGTTGGTTGGGTTTTATGGCATATAAACCTTTCTAGGTTATTTAACGCCAAATCCATTTATATATATATATATATATATATATATATATATAAGTGACTGAAAAGTAACTCACTATGAATTGGGTGTTATCTCCTACACACACACTCGCGCTC
>OY757925.1:9888501-9913501 GCA_963585895.1 Sepioteuthis lessoniana
TGTTTGCCGAGTTAAATGCGTCGAGTGTTCGCCAATGGTCCGGGAGATCAGAGTTCAATCCCAGGTCGAATCATACCATAAGACTCAAAAAATGATACTTGATGCCGCTTTGCTTAACATTCTGCATTATAAGGTACGTATCATGTACAAAGAAAATATTGCAATTAAATAGAATTAATAATATTTTATAGGAATCATCATCATCATCATGTTGAGCCGCTAGCACGGATATCCCTGACCCTCTCTCACCATATTTCCCTATCGTTCATCGCCTCAGGCAGGTCCTCAGGGCTACATCCCGTATCCTCACATAGCTGCTGTATGTATGTTCTAGCTGGTCGTCCTGCTTTTGCTCGGCCATATGTGGGGGTCCATAGGAGTACATCACTTATGAGCTCGTCCCTGCTTCTCCAGCAGTGTCCTGCATGTCTGGTTCGTCTAACTTGGATAGTTTTCGTGATGGAAGGCTGTATAGTTGGTGCCTTGTGGGGTGTTGCCGCCAGGACTTGTTCAATATTGCTCGCAACATTCTTGTGTAATTGCGGTCTAGCTTCTTCTCCAGCCGTTTTGTTAGCGTCCAAGTGGTGCATCCATATAGCAGTATCGACACGACCACTGCCTGGAAGAAACTGCGTTTCATTTTATCGGTCAGGTCCGATTTCCATATGATCGATAGCTTATCGATAGCCGTCCATGCCTTCGTTAGCCGCGTGTCGATGTCTTTTTCGGTTGATGAAACACTGCTTCCAAGGTAGGTGAACTTGTCTAATAGTTTCAGATAGTTTGGAACGAGCCGCCGCAGGCATTGGCTTCCATGTCAATGCACACAAAACTGAATATATGTGCTTTAATCAAACAGGCACCATTTGATAGGAATACTTGAAAACATTTAAATATAGTCAGTTTATGAGTAATAATAATAATTACCTCAAGCCGCAACACAGGATTATCTAATAAGTTTAGTGTTCACCAATGGTCTGGGAGACCGAAGTTCAATCCCAGGTCGAGTCATACCAAAGACTAAAAAAAATAGCACTTGATGCCGCTTTGCTTATCACTCAGCACTATAAGGTAAGGATCAAGTGTAAAGTGGAGCAATCCAGGGAAAGGAGTAGCGCCCTCCGCTACACCTTAGTGTAGTAGCTATTGAAAAGGGAGCCTTATGGTCGCTAACAAGGGTAAAATAATATTAGATTAATTCCTCTTTGTATAGTTGGTAATATACGTCTTATCGTAACAGACGCCAATGGACTAATTTGGACAGTTTATATGTGTCTTACACATCCACTGTTGAGACCTATTTACACACCTCCTGCAAATGTAGCTGACGGTGCTTTGTAGTCAAACGTCCCCGACTAGTGTTCTTCCATTCCTTGACTCTCTTATACGCTATCAAGACATACATTTAATCTAGAGAATCTGTCGTGATCTTGAAGTTAATGATCATTTAAATTCTTCTGAATTAAAGATCTCAAAATAACTGTGGTACTTTTGCACAAGGAAGTAACGTTTATATGTTTATGGACACGTTAATAAACTTTAATTGGAACAAATGTACCACCGCAGCGACATCAAATACAAATGCTGAGGTATGCAGAATAAATTGGGCGTACACATGGAGAAAGATATTCACTGGAATGCAGGTTTAAATTATTTGCAGATTAAATGGATTGGCACGCTTCTTTCATGCTCCAATCTAAATTGTCAGAAAATAGATTTGCTTTCAGTTATTCGTTCTCCAACAGACCGTCTCTCTCTCTCTCTCTTTCTCTCTCTCACGATTCCACTTTTTTAACTCATGAAAGATACCTTTGTCCTGGGCAGCTCAAAGTGTAATCAGCAGATCAATGGTGATCAATGGACCCGTCCGTGTAAAAGCTTTGCGTAAGAAAAAAAAAAAAAATTCTAAAAATGACGGCGCAAAAAGAAAATTTATATAAAAAAAATGAATACATAAATACATAATGAAAAAAAAAAAAATAAACGAACGTTTTGTTGAAATATAGAAAGAATACAATTAATGTTGATTTAAATTCTTATAAAGATTATTACACAGTATGCATTTTTAAATATGGTTATATTACGAGATTGATGTGAAAATTTAATTGTATATCATTAAAGTAGAATTCCTTTCACACACACACACACACACACACACAAATATATATATTTGTCATTCGGCTGGGGCTGTAGAATATACCGACTGCACCCCAGCTGAGGGGTAAGACCCCCCCCCATGAGTGTCCTGTACATGACACTAAACAATCTGATGGTGAGGTTCCAGTAATGCTGGGGCTTTGGGGAATACGGAGTACCCCTTCATTGTCATTGCTCCGAGGTCCACTCTGGACCGGCGTGGTAGCACCTGATAGGGCCCTATCTATGGGTTAAATAGAACTAATGGCATACTTATGCTAAACTGAACTGACTAAGCTGAATAGCTTGAAATTGAAATGTTTTTGACAATTAAACCGTACTTACATTTAAACTGCATGCTTATGCTAAACTGAATTCTTTGAAATTGAACCGTTTTTGATATTGAAACTGTACTTACACTGAACTGATTTGTTATACATAGAACTGTTTTGACATTTAACTGTGTGTAAAAAATCTGTACTAAACTAAATTAACTGAATAAGAACTGCTTGACTAAACTGAATAGTTTGAAATAGAAATGTTTTTAACAATAAAACTGTGTACTCATGCTAAACTGAATTGTTTGAAATAGAACTGATTATTTACATAAAAAATGGATTTGGCGTTAAATAACATACAAAGGTTGATATACCATAAAACCCACCCAACCAGCCAACCAACAAATATATATATATATATATATATATCAGATACTGTTGGTTAATTGTCGTGTAACTCGCGAAAAATGAAAATAACGCTGACACTTTATTAGATATATTTACCAAAATTACTTTAAAATAGACTGAAATTAAATTATTTCAAAGAAATCACCATTTTCTTAAACCCCGGCCTCTAGACGACTTCGGATTCCTCTCCAAGCTTTTCCGACGGTCTCTTTCGTTAAATTGGTAAATCCTGCCCTTAATCTTGTTTTCAGTTCATCTTGGAAGTCGCAAGAATTTTTATTGGTACTTTGCTCAACCGCATCGCTTGCAAAAAATCAAGGTGATTGCAATCTTGGGAGTTAGGCGGTCTGATGTTTGGAGTGATGTAGCTGTAGAAATATTTTTACGACCAAGACTGTGTTCTGCTACAAGTGTGAAATGGCGCAGGGTCTCATGCAGGACGTAGAGTCTTCCAGCGACTATCCACTCGATCCAGATTGGTACAACTTTCTCCAGGCACATGTAGGCCACGGTGTTGTGTGTGTAGCCATGTGGGAAGATAGATTTCTTGTAACCACCGCAAACATCATTATGTGGACTGGGCGTTTGGTTTTCATCCATTTGATTATGAATTCATCTTCCGGTTGGTATCCAATTGACAGCGAAACATTCTGAAATCTTGATATCGGTGCATCTGTGCGTGAACGCCTGCAATAAAGCATGCCGTTTTCAAATTTCAGAAGTAGTGAACTGCATCTGGATAATGCTTTCTGCACTGACAGTACACAACTGTCTATATTTTGCCGCACAGTAGACAAAACCAGAAAAAAACAAAAACAAACAAAACAAACAAAACAAAACTAAACAAAGCGCGTGATCTAAATCAGTGATTCAAATTTATCCATCGAAAATCAGTGCGTGAGTACACCCACACACACACACACACACACACATATATATATATATATATATATATATATATATATATATATATATATAATGGTTATCTTTAATCAGAAATCAGACCTAACCGATAAAATGAAACGCAGTTTCTTCCAGGCAGCGGTCACATCGATACTGCTATATGGATGCACGACATGGACGCTAACAAAACGGCTGGAGAAGAAGCTAGATGGCAATTACACAAGAATGCTGCGTGCAATCCTGAACAAGTCCTGGCAGCAACACCCCACAAGACACCAACTGTACGGCCACCTGCCCCCTATCACGAAAACTATTCAAGTTAGACGAACCAGACATGCAGGACATTGCTGGAGAAGCAGAGATGAACTCATAAGAGATGTACTCTTATGGATCCCCACACATGGCCGCGCAAAAGCAGGACGACCAGCACGAACGTACATTCAGCAGCTATGTGAGGATACAGGTTGTTGTCCTGAAGACCTACCTAGGGCGATGAACGATAGGGAGGAGTGGCGAGAAAGGGTCAGGGATATCCGTGCTGCCAGCACGATATGATGATGATGATGATATATATAAGCGGGAAAGTGGATAAACCAAAACACTGACAACAGATCTAAAAATGATATTTCGTCTTTATTTCAAGAAGACTTCATGAGAATCAGTTTGAAATAAAGACGGAATATTGTTTTTGAATATGTTGTCAGTGCTACAGTTTAACCACTTATGAAGTTATTTATGAAGGATAGGTTGAGAAACTGACTGAGAGATTGGTAGAATTGTAGAGTTGGGTGATGAGAATTGGTGTGGGATTGGAAATAAAATAATTCTCCAACATAACATTCGTAAGTGAAGTTTCCGTCAGAAATAAAAGACATTAGATGTACGACCTGACATATTTTATAAATACGCCCCATGCCAGCTTCCGTTTTTTAACAGACGGAAATATATAGAGTGGAGAAAGGTGTAATTGTTTGAATAAACCACCGATCAGCAAACTGATAAATTCTATTTCTTCAAATTGAGTGAAAGTTTGTATAAAAACATGTTACACGATCTAATCTAGTAAGAAATAATAATGTGAACAAAAATATTTTACAAATATTTAAGTTACAAAAAAGCAAAGATTCATGCATGATATGTAGGAGTTTTGTTCAGCCTTAATCTAAGGGATATATATTATGTGTGAAATAAATCTAATGTCTTTTAAACTCCGCTTAAAAATTGACCTTGTGCCCGAGCGGAGGGGTTGGTATATATATATATATATATATATATATATATAGTTCAAATTATTGCTATCAAACATTAATAGTTTTATTTGCGCTCAGTTAAATGGTCTCAAATATTGCTATGTAACAGTGATGAATCAATTTAGCAACCGTCATTTGTTAGTAAGTAAACAGCTAAATGGTTAAACAATTATATTTGACTTATAGTTGGGACTCAAATTGGTAGTAACGTTCTTGCTTAGAACCATGGCAATGAATACTCGTCAGGGTGCTGGAAAGTTGTTTATTTTATCCTTAATATTCTCTTTTAATATCCTTAATTTTCTATTTTGAGTCAAAAAAGGATAAAAAAAAGTTACATCGGAATTTCCTCCACGAAATGGGAAATTAGATACGCCAATCACAAATATTCTTTCTCCCATGAACATCTGAAACACCAAACAGCCCAATCTAAGCATTTTGGAAGTTTGAAAAATAAAGGTTTAACTCCTGAGATGCAATGGTCCATATTGAAAAGGTCAAATACTCCAAAATGTTTTGATAGTAGATGTAATCTGTGCCTAGAGGAAAAAATATAAATAATGAATTACCCAGACCCTGAAAAAATCTTAAATAAGAGATGTGAATTAATCGCTAGATTTAGACATAGGACTAAATTTAAACTGTAGAAAAATTATCTTAGTCCAGGCATTTAAAAAAGTACCCATTCCCGTCGGTTAACTGAAGTTAAGCAGATATGAATCAGTTCAAATTTGAGATGGGTGATCGTTTTGGAACAGTAGTGCTTAACAGTATTTTACAGTAAAGCTTAAAAGATAATAGTAAATGATGCTAATCTTTCCTCTGATTGATAATCCTCTGATTGATAATTCTACAGTGAGTTCAACTTAGAAGACGCCGACTGTATCCTCTGCAGAGAGGTCTCCACAAAATTGGATTTCTTTGGTATAACACAAAGCTGTGAGACCCTAGTTCTTGAAACGTGATGAGTACGGAGTTCTTTTTATTATCATTACTCCTATTTCCACCCTTGAGTGGTAGTGCGCGTTATGGTCCCTCCTCGAGGTTAAATAAATCTGTGTAAAAATTACTCATATTCGATAGCATCTTATTCAAAAGAAAACTTTTAGGAAACAACTATAGAAACAAGATATAGATATAGATTTACGATGAGTGCGATTCCCTAACCTGTTGGCTCAAAATAAGCTTAAAAGGGTTGGCATGCTTGTAAAATCAATCCATCAATCAAATTGATTATTGCTGTTTTCTTAATACATTGTCCACTAATTTATCATCCAAAGGAGAATTTTTAAAAAATTTTCTGGTACGATATTTATCCATTCCTCCCGCCAGGCAAGATTAGATACAAGGTCTTTTTATTGTGGGGATATAGGAGAGGAGGAGGTCGGTTACGTGTTTTTGCCAGTGCCCTATTATACTGGTCTTAAGGTCACTAGGAGCAATGTGAACTATAATAGTTGTTGTGTTCTGGTTAGTGAACACAAGTTGTAGTAATAATAAGACCAACCACGATATGTGAGGTAAATAGTTATATTTACAGGAAAGAGTATTTACAAGAGAGAGACTGTTCGTAATAAGAACATAGGGTTAGTGATAGAGTAATGATATACTTCAACAATAGGAACGACTCTTCTGGTCTGACTCGTAGACTTGTTGTATTTTGACCTTCGACCCGGCCAAAAATGCCATTCAGAGTGATGCACCGGAAGGAAGTGACACATTCTAATGGCAGTTATGAGAGGAAATCGCGTGGGCGGAAATTGGCTGATGAAATGGGACGAGGTAAAAAATTCCCATGGTACACTCATAGACTGATGCACCGGAAGAGAGTGACCTGTGAAGTGCATAACAGTTATTTCCGCTTAATGACGATCAAACATGCGATTCCAAAGATCGAGTAGGCGACTGAGTGGACGTTGAACTATTATATAATTCAGTCAAGACAGAAGTTGCAGTTTGAGATTGGACGGAGTTAAAGACGAGATGTGGTAAGGAAAGCCACACCAGGCCGAAGGGGCTCGGGGCTCAGGGCTCCCGATTAAGTTGGGGTCCAGAGAAGTTGCTGATAAGATGCAGTAAAGAAAGCCATTCTCCATCAGAGAGCTGGGCCACTGGGCGTCCGGTTGAGCAGCCCTGGAGAACGCGAAAGACACAACGTTGACGGCCATAAGAGTGGGGGTCAAATATATTGCAGTTCTGTTCGGTCTCCAACTCCCTCTCACTATAAAACCTTGAACAACCTTTTCGAACCCTTACAATAAAGTGAGAGGTACATATTTTTTTTATAAAGAAGTTTTCCTGCGTCTTTATTATTGTGTCGTTGTGATTCTGCATGTATGCATGTACAACAGACTGATCTCAAACTGATCTGCACTGGAACCTCTTGGTATTAGAGCTACTACCATATATGGTAGATGGCCTAGCTCATTATGCTGAAAAGGTAGGTGATACCCAACACTAGCCTTTGCTAAGTATTCCAGCTCGAGGCCAGGGGATTTTGCTGGTTATAGACATACCAGACTTGAAGGTCTAGTGGAATGTGAATTTATTCTTGTCATTGATACTCCACCAGGCACGTATGCCATGCAGCCCAACCGTAGCTTTGCGCCCTCGGAGTGAGCTCCGGAGCTTGTAAGTCTTTTATTTTCTGGTACATCTCGTTTCACCAATTTCAATAGGCCCACCAGGTTGGGGGTCTAGAATGCACCGAATTGATCTCTGCTAAGGGATAAGACTTCCCCCACCCCAATGAGTGTCCTGTTTACCACTCTAAACAATTTGATGACGTGGCTTCCGTCCTGGAGCTTCCGGGAATATGGAATACGCCTTCATTGCTATAACTCTCAGGTCCACTCTGACTCAGAGGTGGAACCCGTTAGAAAACCCTCTATGGGTCAAATAGAACTGTTTAACGATTCAAAAGTGTGATAGCAAAGGACTGATTTTTAATTAAATTGTTATTGTTACATAGCAAAATTTAAAACCACTTAACTATATGTAAGTAAATGAATTTTGGTTTGTTTTAAAATGTTACATACAAAATACTCGTTAACGAATCATTTATCTAATATATGTGTATAAAGAGGATTTGGCATTAAAAACCTATTCGTTGATATGCCATAAAACTCAACCAATCAACTCAGCAACCAACCCCTCTATATATACTTTCGCGTTCTCTTCCCCTCTCGTATTTTATTATTTAATTTTCTACACCATCTAATTCTCAATACTTTCACACATACTCTCTCTCACTCTGTCTCTGTCTCTGTCTCTCTATCTCTCTCTTTCTCTGCTTTCTTCTTTCTTGTTAGATTTTCAATAGTTTCACCTTCTTCATACTTTCTCTATCTCGCCGCCTCCGTAATAAATCTTCTACCCCCCCCTCTTTCAGCATTCTTACACTTTCTCTTTCTAAACACCGTCTACTTCAGTCAACATCCTCTCTTTCAGCATATTTACACTTTCTCTTTCTCCCTCCTCTTAAGGAATCTACAGCTTCCCTTCGTTCAAGGTAAGTAGCTGTGGTGTATTGACTAAGGTTTGTTGGTTGTTTTCTTTTACGGTGTATCAACCCTTTTCGGGTCATTTAACGCTGAATTCAATCTTAAATAATTCAGTTGAGTATAAGTATTGTTTGTTTACAATCAGTTAAATATCATAACATATCTATTTCAAACAATTCAGTTTAGCATAAGTACGCAGTTCAAATATCAAAACAGTCCTATTTTAGTCTAACAGATCTAATTCAAATACGAGGATCATTAAATGAGTTTCCAGACTTTTTTCGTATGGACACTTTTATTGATAGTATACACATAAAACTCTAGTCCCCTTCGAAGTAATCTACTCCGGCTGTATTGCACTTGTTGTACTGTTCCAACAACTTCTGGAAGGCCCCATCGAAGTCCTCTTGTGTAAGCGTGTAAATCACCTTCGTCACAGCCTCTTTTATCTCCTCAATTGTCTCATAACGACAGCCTCTGAGCTTAGGGAATAAGCAAAAGTCACAGGGAGCAAGGTCTGGACTATAGGGAGGCTGAGGAACTGTCTTGATGCTCATCTTCGTCCAATAGTCTGTGGCAAGGATGGAGTTGTGGACTGGTGCATTGTCCTGGTGGAAATGCCACTGACCCGATTTGAAGAGTGCTGGCCTCTTCCGACGGAATCTCATCCTGAACTCCCTTAAAACCTCAACATAGTAACCCAAACCCTATCCCTAACCATTTGGCCAATAAATTCCGGTGTATTGACTTCCTTACTCCTCCCACACTTCTCATCATCCCTCACAGACTCCGTGCCTTCCTTGAATCTCTTATCCCGCTCAAAAACTGATGCTCGATTCATGCAAGATGCTTCAAAAGGGGTCTGAAGCATTCCATACGTTTCTGTGGCATTTTTTCCAAGTTTAAAAAACAATTTCATTGCATATCGTTCTTCTAATGTGTCCTCACGTCCAGATTGCATTTCTGAAATTCACCAGCTGTGACAATCAGGCTTTAGTAGGGTGTATTCCAATTCCTGCTGTAACTGTTCCTTTGAACCTGAAATCATAAAAGTTGGTCAGATATCTCATAAGATGTATAGCAAGAACATACTCAATTTTCAAGAGTCCTTCACAATTTTAAATGCCTGTACAAAAAAAAGTCTGGAGACTTATTAAAGTCACCACGAACGTTCACTTTTGGACAAATACACTAAGGAAAGGTATGAACCCCACTTTATCCTTTAAATAGTACCACTACTGTCCTCAAAGAAGATTGGATTTGGCATGAAATAACCCAAGGTTGATATACCATTATACAACTTAATGTCTCTACTTTCACATCTCACTTTCCGTGTTCATTTATCTAATTTTCCTTTCTCTTCGTCCGGATTTATTCTTATCTTCTTTTCTTGAGTAATTCTTTTTTTCTATTATCTATATTATCTCCTCTCCGTTTATTTATTTTTTTAATTTATATTCTATTTATTTTCCCTCAATTAAAAAAAGAATAGATTTTAAAAAAAAATGCTTTTGTTATTCAGGTCTCCTTCTGTTAATTTTGGTTTTGGGCTTTTTTCTGACACTTCCTTTCATTATTTTCCCGCCGACAAAATTTAATGTCTGCCATTTTCTTTCGCCTTCTTCTTTTGTTCATTCTGAGTATTCATATTCTCATTCAACTAAACTTACACTTCTTTTTTCATTTCTCTCTCTTTTTCTTTCTCTCTCGCTCTATTTCACTCTCTCTTTCTCTCTCGCTCAATTTTTCTCTCTCTCTCTCTTTCTCTCTCTCTTTCTCCATCTCCCTCTCTCTCTCTCTCTCTCTCTCTCTCGCATTCTCAGTCTTTTTCTGTCTCTCTCAGTCTATCTCTCCATTTTTTCCTTTCTCTCTCTCTCTCTCTCTCTCTCTCTCTCTCTTTATCTTTATTTCTTTCTCTCTTTCTCTTTCTTTCTCCATCTCTCTTTTTCTTTCATTCTTTCTCTCTCTTTCTCCATCTCCCCCTCTCTCTCTCTCGCATTCTCAGTCTTTTTCTTTCTCTCTCAGTCTATCGCTCTCTCTTTTCCTTTCTCTCTCTTTCCCTTTCTTTCTCTCTCTTCCTCTTTCTTTCTCTCTTTCTCTCTTTCTCTCGCATTCTCAGTGTTTTTCTGTCTCTGTCCGCCTATCTTTCCCTTTTTTCCCCTCTCTCCCTCTTTCTTTCTTTCTTTCTTTCTTTCTTTCTTTCTTTCTTTCTTTCTGTTTCTTTCTCTCTCTGTTTCTTTCTTTCACATTCTCACTCTTTTTCTGTCTCTCTCAGTCTATCTCTCCTTTTTTTCCTTTCTCTCTCTCTTTCGTTCTCTTTCTTTCTCTTTCTTTCTCTCTCTCTCTTTCTTTCTCTCTCTCTCTCTTTCTCCATCTCCCTCTCGCATCCTCAGTCTTTTTCTGTTTCTCTCAGTCTATCTCTTCCTTTTTTCCTTTCTCTTTCTTTCTTTCTTTCTTTCTTTCTTTCTTTTTTCACACATTTTTTTGTCGGCATAATCTCCGGATTCCCCGAGCCCGATATTTCTTTTTGCTCTTGCCTGCGCTGAACATTTTTTTCAGAGTATCTTCGTATTTTTAAAAAAATCTTTTCTCTTTAGGCGCCATTTTCACATTGGCTCCATGCAGTCACAGTTTATTGCCTGAGTTCTGACGTCACAATGGCGACCGCATAAGCCTTATGTCTTGTGTTAGTGACACGAGAACGTTGAAATAACACCTCGCAGTCAATAGCTGTGTCGATATTACGAGAAAAATCTTCAGGATCGTTAGCGAGTGAATTTAGATAGTAGCAATCCTCCTGCACTGGAAGTCTTACTGACGATAACGGTATTAGTGTTGCGGTCGTAAAAAAATAACATCAACAATTCAAGTTCAAATCCTTGCTGTTGCTTTTTATGTTTCGGAAAAATGTGAATTATTTTGTTCTTCTGCAATCTATGGGGAAATAATTGAGAAGACTGGGTTTTTTAGTTTTGGAAATGGAAATATCCGAATTTAAGCCAGCTGTAGTCTGGTTAAAAAGAGAAGCAAAATGTATTTTTCAGGTTGGAATCTCTGACTGGAAATTTATGTCAACCTGTTGTGATGCTGAATAAAAAAGACACGGGGAACACAAAAAGGGTTGAGAGAAAAACATATATATTCACGTAACAGAAACAAGATACAAGTGAACCTGGTTAAACAGTAGTTAGTTGATAGGAAGCTGGGAGTCCAGTTAGGTAGTGACTATCCGTCCACTACGCAAGTGGTATCATACCGTGAACACAAAAAGGGTTGACAGAAAAACATATATATTCAAGTAAAAGAAACAAAATACAAGTGAACCTGGTTAAACAGTAGCTAGCTGATAGGAAGCTGAGAGTCGAGTGGAGTAGTGACTATCCGTCCATTACGTGAATGGTATCACATATGATTGACTAAGGTTTGTTGGTTGTTTTCTTTTACGGCGTATCAACCCTTTTCGGGTCATTTGAAGCCGAATTTAATTTTAAACAATTCAGTTGAGTATAAGTATAGTTTTTGTTTACAGTCAGTTAAATGGCATAACAGATCTATTTCAAACAATTCAGTTTAGCATAAGTACGCAGTTCAAATATCAAAACAGTCATATTTTAGTCTAACAGATCTAATTCAAATACGAGGATCATTAAATGAGTTTCCAGACTTTTTTCGTATGGACACTTTTATTGATAGTATACACATGAAACTCTAGTCCCCTTCGAAGTAATCTACTCCGGCTGTATTGCACTTGTTGTACCGTTCCAACAACTTCTGGAAGGCCCCATCGAAGTCCTCTTGTGTAAGCGTGTCAATGACCTTCGTCACAGCCTCTTTCATCTCCTTAATTGTCTCATAACGACAGCCTGTGAGCTGCAACATCAACAAGATACAAGTGAACATGGTTAAACAGTAGTTTGTTGATATGAAGCTGAGAGTCCAGTGGGGTAAGTATCTGTCCTCTACGGAAATGGTATCACACGTGATTGTCTCACGCTGATTGGTGAACTTCGTCTGACGCTCTCGTTGACGTGTATTTGTGGAGAAGGGCGAGCCCATTATGTTCGTGAGGCGAGTTGATATATATATATATATATATATATAAGTCTGTAGGTCCACAAAGTGTTTTGTATTTTTAGAACATATTTATTTATTTTGTTCTTACATACGTGTATGTTTCCAGCTTGTTGCTTTCGTCAGGGAACACAACAAACATTAACTGAATATTCATTGTGTCAGAAAGCCTGTAACGAATTAGTGAGATTTTAGCGACTGCCAAACCCTCGGTATAGATTTTATCTAAGTTCACTGCATGATGTTGAAGATGCTTTTAAAGGGAGCAACACCGACGGGACCAACGTTACATCCATGCGCGCAATAGTATAAAGAAGATTTCGACTTGTGTCTGATGGGAGCTGGGAATAAAGGAAAATTCTATTTGAATTGAGGAGTACCGTGCATTTGGGAATATAATTTTTTGCAGAACTGGAATCCAGACAGACTGACAGAAAGACGCAGTATCTTTAATAGATCATCATCATCATCATCATCTTCAAGTCACACAGCTCGTATGTATTTCTCTGATTCTCTCTTGTCAATAGTCACTATCGTTAATCGGTCCCAGCAGGTCTTCTAGTCTACATCCTGTGTCCGTACAGGGCTGTTGTAGATACTTTTTTCTTAGTCGCACTACACAAGCATATGTCCATGTGAAAGGGACCATAGGAAAACATCACTAATGTTTTCGTTCTTGCTTCTCCAGAGATAAGAGGTAGGTGGTCGTACAACTGGTTTTTCATAGAATATTGCTTCCAATATTTGTTCAATATAGCTCATAACATATATGTGCAGATCCCGTCTAGCCTTTTCTTTATACGCTTTGTCAGCGTCCACGTGGTGCATCTATACAGTAGAATTGATTCTACCGTTGCTTGAAAAAATCACGTTTTATTTTATGGAATAGGTTAGAATTTTATAAGATCGATAACTTATCGATAGCAATCCATACCTTCACTCGGTGCATATATGATATCACTTTCAGTAGATGAGATGCAGCTACTAAGCCAATATATATATACTGGGTGGAACGATAAAATTGTCGCCCTAGAAAAGACGATATGATTCCATTTCCGTTTAATCTAAACCGGTTTTCTTTTTTTGTTGCAGACCATCTACTAGTTGGCCATTTGTGTACAAATCCCAAGAGCAATAGGAGCCTTTTTTCATGTCTGAAAGTTACACAATATTCAACGAGCGAGATCAGAGATGCGCCGCTGTACAACCCATGCTCTCTACCAATCCAAGTTATGACAACAGGACATTGCCAGCACCCTCAAAATGCAAATCCGGACGGTTCAACGCTTGAGGGCACAGCTCAATGCATCGGACGACCGTACAGAGTTTTTTTTACAGTAGCGGCCAAAACTAAGGGACAAAATTTTATAACCTAATATTCGTTAGAAATAACAACTGTGAAAAGCTGAAATTTTGACAACTGGCAGTCGTTATCATCTATAATAACGTACTAAAATTTGAATTATAACAACTATCTATTTGTTTTCAAATTTGGAACGTCCAAAAGTAAGGGACAAAATTGAGAAAAACAATGTAAACAGCCCGAAAACAATAAAAATACATGTCCAATCATTATTTAATAAATGAGCCCTTGCTCTCAATGACAGCTGCACATCTTCGACTACAAGAACGAATGAGTTCTTGACAATCCTCGATACTAATTTCAGACCATTCTTCTTGAAGCTTCACCCACAAATCCTCCGTGTTAGTGGGATTTCTTTCCATAACTTTCACTCCTAAGGTCTTCTAAAGATTTTCTATTGGATTTAAATCAGGACTTTGCAGTGGTCAATCCATAATTTTGAAATCTTGCTCGCTAAGGTAACTCATTACCACCTTTGCCTTGTGACATGGGGCATTATCTTGCATAAAGGTAGCCCTATCGAAACCTGAATTCTGTACGATTGGCACATGATCTTGATCAATGTTTTTATAGATCTGCGCGTTTACACGAGTTTGTAACCGGACAAGAGGCGTTGTACCTTGGCTAGTAAACATTCCAAATACCATGACGCTTCCGCCCCCAAACTCGACAGTTTTCTTTGTACACTTTACACTTAATCTTTCACCAATACGTCTCTTTACATTGTTTTTTTCCATCATTTCCAAATAAATTAAACTTGTTTTCATCACTAAAAAATACTTTTGCCCAATTTTCATATGTCCAAATTACATACCTGTTTGCAAACTCTGATATCTTATTCTTATTCTTCGAACTAACAAGTGGTTTCTTCCTTGGGGTTCGATTAAACAGCCCTATTTCTTGCAGTCGTCTAGAAACAGTCTGTTTTGACACATTAACACATGAGGTACTATTCATAACCCTTTTAATTTCCGGGCAAGACTTAAAACGCTCCTTTAATGACATACGCTGCATTATTCGATCTTCTCTTGCCGAAGTTTTGCGGGGTCTGCCGGTTTTAAAAGCATTAACTATTTTGCCAGTTTCATTGTAGGATTTAACAACCCTGCCTACAACACTCTTGGAACGTTTCACTTTCTCTGAAATCTCTCTAATGGAGTGCTTTTCCATGTGTTACTTCACAATAGCTTGTCTCACAGAGTAATCAAGTTTTTGGCCTTTCGCCATGGTGCCGGCTGATGCAACGTTTACAAATGACTAAGTAAGACTTATTCTTTAGAGGAAATCAAAAAATTTGAATATAGCATACTGTTTACATTGTTTTTCTAGTAGAGTGTATTCCAATTCCTTCTGTAGCTGTTCATTTGAACCTGAAATCATGAAAATTGGTCAGTCATCTCATAAGATGTATACCAATAACATACTGAATTTTCAAGAGTCTACGAATATTTTAAATGCCTGTACAAAAAAGTCTGGAAACTTATTGAATACACCGCGTATACATATATACACTCATAAATATACATACACATATATATACATATACATATATATATGTATATACATATATGTATAGACAGACATATATATATATATATATATATATTTATGTCATCCACAGACAGACTGTTTCGTTCTATCAGAACTCTTCAGTGTGGCTAGACACGCAGGACGCTCGAAGCCGGGATCGAAACCCGTTGAACTTTACGTTAGACTGTGTTTCAGACCACTCGTCCACCAAGCGGACCACGTTGGCTAAGGGAATTTTAAGGTATTTTTATTTTTAGAAACAGCAGCAGCAGCCTTTGTTTACATTTTTTATACCCTATCGGCTACCAGAGTGCTCAATTCTTTCGAAGAGCTTTGCATTACGCTAGCGGCGGCCGGCAATTCCTTCGCCAGAGAGCTCAACCCTCATGGGGGAGCATATGGTAGTGTCTGTGGCTCTGGGTTTCATGCTTTACACATTCGTCACACATATTAAAGGGTTTTCAACAAAAGAACGAATATTTTGATTAAATTTGTGTTTGAATGGGGATTCTATTAATGTATATGTATTCCTGTTTGTGTGATTTTGAATGTTAGTATGTTTGTGTATATGCTGTCGCTTGCGCATGCGCATATATATATATATATATATAGGTATATTTGCGCATTTAGTGGGATGGATCTTTATATGAAATCCAGGGCCACAGATAATACCATGTAATATATATATATGTATGACTCATTAACAAATAGTATTATATATATATATATATATATATATATATATATATATATATATATATATATATATATATATGGTGCCTTCAATAAGTTTCAGACTTTTTGTATGGGCATTTAAAATTGTTGTAGACTCTTGAAAATTCAGTATGTTATTGCTATACATCTTATGACATGATTGACCAATTTTTATGATTTCAGGTTCAAATGAACAGTTACAGCAGCAATTGGAATACACCCTACAAAAGCCTTATTGTACTAGCTGGTGAATTTCAAAAATGCAAACTGACACTTTCAAAGAACGATATGCAATAAAATTCTGTTTTAAATTTGGAAAAAATGCCACAGAAACGTATGGAAGGCTTCAGACTGCTTTTGGTGCATTTTGCATGAATCGAGCATCAGTTTTTGGGTGGCATAAGAGATTCAAGGAAGGTAGGGAGTCTGTGAGGGATGATGAGAGGTGTGGGAGGAGTAAGGAAGTCAATACCCTAGAATTGATTGGCCAGATGGTTAGGGTTAGGATTACTATGTTTCGTTTTTAAGGGAGTTCAGGAAGAGATTCCTAGGGAAGAGGCCAGCATTCTTCAAATCGGGTCGGTGGCATTTCCAGCAGGACAATGCACCAGTCCACAACTCCATACTTGTCACAGACTATTTGACCAAGAATGGAATAAAGACAGTTCATCATCCTCCCTATAGTCTAGACTTTTCTCCCTGTTACTTTTGATTATTCCCTAAGCTCAGACGGTGTCGTTATGAGACAATTAAGGAGATGAAAGAGGCTGTGACGAAGGTCATTGTTACGGTCTCACAAGAGGACTTCCATGGGGCCTTCAAGAAGTTGTTGGAACGGTACAACAAGTGCATTACAGCCGGAGGAGATTACAATGAAGGGGACTAGAGTTTCATGTGTGTACTATCAATAAAAGTGCCCATACGAAAAAAATCTGGAAACTTATTTAATGATCATCGTATATATATATATAAATATAAATGTGTGTGGGTGTATAAAAGCTGTATCATTGATATCGAGTACTATATATAAATATTTTATCCTCCTTTAACTCGCCAAGTGAGCTAGTGAGAACTATAAAACTTTCCAATATATATATATATATATATATATATATAAGAGTTTGTGTGTGTGTGTGTGTGTGTGTGTGTATAAAAACGATTTAGCATTGGATAACTTTCAAGAGTTGATATACCTAAAAACTTAACCAGGTACTATTTACCAACCCCTGCGCTCGGGCAGGATATGACATAAGGTCAATTTTTAAGCGGAGTTTAACAGGTTTTGAATTCAGAGTTTTCCTTCTCCTAACCAGGTAACCGTGTAACCAACCAACCTGTTTAGCATAAGTACACAGTTTAGTTCTATTTGACCACTAGACAGGACCCAATCATGTGCAACCACTGAGGGCCAGAGTTGACCTGAACGCGATAGCAATAAAGGGGTATTCCGGATTACCCAAGGCTTCAGCATTACTTAGTCCTTTCGGCTGAGGCTTTAGAATACACCGACTGCATCTCTGTTGAGGGGTAAGACATCCCAATAGTGTCCTGGATATGACCCTAAACAATCTGATGGTTAGGCTCAAGTAATGTTGGAGCTTTGGGGAATATGGAGTACCCCTTCATTGCTATTCCTCCCAGATCCACTTATACTAAACTGAATTGCTTGATATAGAACTGTTTTGACACGCAACTGTGAGTGGACAAAAACTATACTCATACTAAAATGAATTGTTTGAATTAAAACTGTTTGATTAAACTGAATAGCTTGAAATAGAAATGTTTTAAACGATTAAACAGTGTACTTACATTTACACTGCGTACTTACACTAACCTGAATTGTTTGAAATAAATCTGATTTGTATAACAATGCATTTGGCTTTAAAAAAACCTACAAAGGTTGATATGTCATAAAACCCAACCAGCCAACTAACCAACCAACCAATCAATCAACTAACCTCCTGCATTACTGAAACCTCACTATCGGATTGTTTAGTGTCATATCCAAGACACTCGTTGCGGGTGGGGGGATTCTTACCCCTCTGTAAATATGCAACTGATGTATTCTCCAGCCCTCGCAAACTGGGCAAGTGAATCCGAAGTGATTCCTGAATAGTAAACATGTCTTATCACATTGACGTCAATTGAGTCCCTGTTTTGTTCCCACGAAGGAAAATTATTTCAGTAGTTTGGTTTGTCCGTTGTAATTTATTGAATTTTGATCATTGTACGAAGTAAATGTATTTTATTTGTATGAACAAAGTCAATTGTGGAATGTTTTGGAGTTTTAGTAATTCTCAAAAAAATGTGCAGGTCGGTATAGTGATCTAAAAAGAATTGTGAAAAAGATAAAAAATTTGACCATTGTAAGAAATGATATATACACAAACCTAGAAAATAAGGCCCCAAAATTATTTTGAATTTTGACAAACAAACTGAAACCCCAATACCAGCCGGATGACCAAACCTAGAGTTAATTAGGACAAAAACAAAAAAGAAAGAAAAAGATGAAGAAGTATATAGATTTTGTCATTGAGCAAAAAAAAAGTCGAGCATGAAGATGACGGTAATACCAATAAAAATTGACTCACTTGAAACGGTCACCAAAACTTGGAAACCAAACTGGAGAAATTGGAAACCAGAGGAAGAATGGAGACCATCCAAATCACACCAGTGTTAAGGTCAGTTAAGATACTGAGGAAAGTGCTGAATAGCTGACAATACTAGTTGTCACTTAGACTTCACTGAAGCCTAACAGTTATGGAAAACTTTAAATGAACTGGATAATTTTCTATTAGTTTGTTTTATCAGTTTAATTTATTTTTTATTAATGATCTTTTAATGAATATAAGTAAATATTTTGTTTGATTTGTATATCAAAATTGAATCGGGAAATTTCCAGAGATTCATGTAATAATTATAATAAAAGAAAATGAAAATAAATGAAAACGAAACGATAGTAAAAATACTTAAACCTTGCTTGAAAGTTAAAGAAAACCTGTGAAACATGAGGGTAATGCTGATATATATATTGTAGTAGGAACAGCACCCAAAAACCTTGAGAAAAAATAGACTGGAGGAACGGAAAATTAGAAAAAGGAACGTGACTCTCCAGACCACAGCATTGTTAAGATCAGCTTGGATACTGAGAAGAGTCCTGGAAACATGAGGAGATTTGCTGTCACTGAGACTTCAGAAAAAAAAAAACTCGAGTTAATGCTGGTGTGAAAAACTCGAATAATTATAATAATAATATTGGAACGCTCTGAATAATCCCCAAAGAATTGGTAAAGGGAGTGGAAGACTTGGAAATAAGAGGACAATTGGACACAATCATAATTACAGTATCAATAAGATCGATCAGAATACTGAGTAAAGTCCAGGAGATTTGAGGAGACTTGCAGTCTCTAAAGCTCCGGTGAAAACAATCTGCTAACGCTGGTATGGAAAACTCTTTAATAATAATAATAATAATAATAATAATAGCGCAGAAGGAGTATAAGGCGAGACACGACTGGGTCAGCAGGATGATCCACTGGGAAATGTGCAGGAAATTTCAATTCGACCATACAAATAAATGGTATATGCACAACCCGGCACTTGTCCTTGAAATCGACTCGCATATACTCCTATGGGACTTTAACATACAAACGGATTACCTAATCCCGGCCAGAAGACCAGACCTCATAATAATCAGCAAAAAAAAGAGACTCTGCAAAATTGTAGACTTTGCTGTCCCGGCGGACCATAGAATAAACCTGAAGGAAAGTGAAAAGAAAGATAAGCACCTCGACCTTGCTAGAGAATTGAAAAAGCTGTGGAACATGAAAGTAACGATTATGCCAATTGTGATTGGTGCTTTAGGCACAGTAACTAAAGGATTATTAAAAGGCCTGGAGGACTTGAAAGTTGGCGGATGGGTAGAGACTATCCAAATGACAGCATTGCTGAGAACTGCCAGAATCCTGAGACGAGTCCTGGAGACTTGAGAAGACTTGCTGTCACTCAAACTCCAGTGAAAAATCCGCTAATACTGATGTGAAAAACTCTAAAGGAGTAGATAATAATACCAAGAAATAAAATCTGCAGTAAAATAGACTTTGCCAGAGAAATAAGAAAGCTATGTGATATCAATTGATATTGGTGACAGTGATACCAATTGATATTGGTGTACTTGGAACGGTCATCAGTGGCTTGGGAAAGAGGTTTGAAGAGGTGGAAATCGGAGTAGGAATCAAGACCATATAAACGACAGTATTGTTAATATCGGCTAGAATACTGCGAAGAGTCCTGGAGACCTGAGGGTATTTGCTGTCACTCAGACTCCAGTGAAAGACACGAACGCTGTTTGGAAAAAAGTACAAAAATAAATTATAATAATAACAATAACAATAGTAAAAAAAATAAAAGATACAGATAATAGCAATTTCGGGCCTTTGAAAGATCGATGAGGTAATATATGGTGCAGGTGATGAATAAAAGGAACAAAAAAGATAAATAAAAATGAAAATAAGCCGGAAAAACGCAGAGCAATTACTTTTAATCAATGAAAACATATTAGGTTTTCTGGCCTCGACGAGAAACGTAAAATATCATTTTAAAATGGCCTTGGACGCCGATCGTACCGAATCGTTCGCATATCATGTGGAAGGTTCGATAGAAACACTGTGAAAGGGAAGCGTTAATAAGTAGCCAAAAAGCGACTACTCCAGTTTAATTTCCTACTGAAGCTATATATCTATATCTATATATTTGTCTTCAGTACGATATATATATATATATATATATACCAACCCCGCCACAGGATGCTACACAAAGGTCAATCTTGGAGCTGAGTTTAACTACTCTGAATTCAGAGTTTTCCTTCCCCTAGACTGGTTGTCATACCAAGGTTAAAGAGAACAGTCTGCCCTACTATTTACACATCACTGGAGAGAGAATAGTTGGATTCATACTGAAGTTGTTCATATTCACTTCTTTATACTGGGATGCTATTGCGGGTTTTAGAATATTCTAACTGTATCCCTTACAGAGGATGTAAAACCCCTATTAAAAAAGGGTGTTCAAAGTGTTACGGAATAATAAACAATAATGGACCATAACGAAGAGGCATAACACTCTCTTTACAAAAATATATATCATTCCCTTTATTTCTTGAAAGGTTCGAAACTGTAAGTGGGAGAAAGACAGGGACAGGGAGACGGAAGAAGCGAACACAAATTAGTGGAGGACTGCTATATTGACCCATAAGTACGTTGAGTCCATAGTCAAGGCCCCACTTTGCACTTCTGCTTCTTGATCTAGGCACACACTGGTTGTGACTCTGTGACTGACCGTGACTGTCGGGACTCTGTGGGTACCTGTGTATATATAATTTCCCAACACCGACGTATTCCAGTTTTTAACCCCTGTGATCCGCTTCCGGCTGTCAACCCAAATGAGCTGTTTGCATCTACACATCGCTTGCTTTCTGGTAATCAATTTGTTTAGAGGCTAGAACATCCTGTCCCAGAAATCCTTGATTGATGACCTTGTCACAGGCCAATATGCAACATACTGCATCTGATTGTAAGGCGCCAGTTCTAGAGCTAAGGAATCTACGGAGTACCACTCCATGTCAACTTTGACCTGGAGTGGTAGTACCTGTTAAAATTCTATGTATAGATAAAAAAGGACTGTTTAAAAATTATACATATTCCTGATGAAATTCCTTAAGGCGTCGTGGCTGAAGTACTATTCTGCAGCCTGGAAAAAAAGTGAGTTCGAACTCCACTTACGCTCTCATATACTCTTGCTGACAAATACCCTTGGGAAAGATATTGAATAACTTTATCCCCCAAGCTATGAGTTAAAGAGCATCAATTCGGTTCTTTTATAGGCATCACTTTGGCATTATATAACCCATGAAGGTTAAATGTCATTAAATGTCATTAAACAAAGAAACCCGTGCCCGTGGTGTAATAGTTATCCTCGAAGGAAATAGACATGGCGACACGAATTCAAATCCTGGACGAGAATGATTACATTTCACATCGCACTAATACCCTTGGGAAAGGCATGGATCCAATTATTCTCCCTCCAGCTATGGGTAAATAGTAGGGCAGACTGAAACAGAAGAACGGTATTACTCTTTAGCCCATTGCGAGGAGGATAAGGGAGTTCAAACTTTTTTAATGGTTATCGTCGTAGGAAATGGACACGGCGACATGGGTTCAAGTCCTGGACGAGACTGATTACATTTCACATAGCACATATACGCTTGGGAAAGGTATGAATCTAATTATTCTCCCTCCAGCTATGGGTAAATAGTAGAGCAGACTGGGTTCTTCAGCCTTGGTGAGGCAACTAGTTTAGGAGAAGGAAAACTCTGAATTCAAACCTGTTAAATTCCGCTTAAAAATTGACCTTGTCTCATATCCTGCCCGAGCGGAGAGGGTGGTAAATATGATTAAACAAAGAAACCAAACGAAACCTATTCGATAGGACCGTGGGCAAAAAATAAAAACCTCTCGAGAAAGAACTACACAATAATGTATATATGAACGTACAACAACTCGATTCCCAAACCTCAAAGCATAAACTAACTCTTGACGAGTTGATATGCCATTAAAATCAATGAAACAATAGTTTATACTGACTTTAAAGAAGTCAATAAGAGAGGCTTTTTCTTAGTTTTTTTTCAAAGCGTTTTAATAGTTCGATTATCTACCTTTCTATCTTGAATAATTTTTTTTCCCGAACGATCGCTAAGGAATGAAATAAAATTGCCATATCGACAAAGAAAAAGGTATGAAGATGATGCTCTTTCGTTTGACATTCCGTAGGAGGAAGTCGGCACTTTTCAAACATCCATTGATGCCACTTTCAGCAGAGCAAAATATCACAATTAAAACGTGCTTGATGCAGAAGCCTAACTCAAGAAAAAAAAATGATTATATATACTATTAAGCCTCTTTATATAATACAGATGTGATAATATATAACATTATATAATATCATGTATTCCTATCTAACGGACTCAGCCGGCTGGGGCTGTAGAATACACCAACTGCTTCTCTGCAGAGGGGTAAGACACCTCCGACAAATGTCCTGGATATGACACTAAACAATCTGATGGTAAGTCTTCAGTACTGCTGGAGCTTTGAAGAATGCTGAGTATCCATTCATTGCCATCACTTCCAGGTCCACTTTGGCTCGGAATGTTAGGAACTGATAGAGTCTTATCTATGAGTGAATTAGAAGTAAACTGTGTAATTACGCTAAACTGAAATATTTGAAGTAGAACTGTTTTGACATTTAACTATGTGCAAACAAAAATTATACTTATACAAAAATGAATTGTTTGAAACTTTTATTAAAATGACTTAATTCGGTGCTAAATGACGAGAAAAGAGTTGATACAATGTAAAACAAATAAACAAACAAACAAACAATACAAATATGATACATGATATACGATATCAAGTATTCCTATCTAATACAAATAACCGCTATGTAGTAGAGTAGTTAAACTATTCCTCGTATTTACAAATAATTAGCAAACTGGACCATAAAAGGTTAGAGTGGACCCGGGAGTAATGGCAATGAAAGAATACTCCCCACTTCCGCAGCTTCAGAATTGGAGCCTAATACCAGATTCAGTTAAGTGTTATACCTAAGACATCCTTTTTGGGGGGGAGTTGCTTAATCCTCATCAAGGTAACGTCAAAATCTCCTAAGCCTCACCGACGAGGCACGTCCCTGTTTGGTTCCACATCAATAAAAGATGTTATAAAATAACCCAGTCGACTTGTGGATTGCAGAATACACCGACTGCACCTCTCCAGGGGAGTAAGACTCCTTCTTCTTGCGAGTGTCCTTGGTATGACATTAAAGAATCTGATGATGAAATTCCAGTAATGTTGGAGCTTTGGATAACGCGGAGTACCCCTTCATTGCATTAGCTCCCAGATCCACTCTGATCTGGAGTGGTAGACCTGATAGGGTCCTATCAATTGGTCAAATACAAGTGTTTGTTATTTAAACTGTGTGCAAACAAATGACTTATGCTACATTGAATTGTTTGAAATAGGACTGTTTTTTTTTTACATTTAGCTGTGAGTTAATAAATGACTGATCTTTAATGAATTGTTTACGAAAATTAACAATACTTGGAACAATTTATTTTTGTTGACCTACGCTAAATCAAATTGTTTGAAAAAGAACTGTTTTATCATTCAACTCTGAGTATACAAAATATCTAATGTTTAACTGAATTGTTAGTGTTGAATAGCAATACTTGAAAATATTTGACTGTGTGCAAACAAATAATTTATAGTAAATAGAATTATTTGTTTTACATAGAAATAAGTGAAACCATTTAACTGTGTGCAAAAAATGAGCTCAGGCTCGTTTAAAATGTCCTCTACAAAATGTGTTTATAAATCATATACTTAATATATATGTACGATAAGTATTTAAGTAACCTACAATGCTTGATATACCATAAAAACCAAACCAACCAACCATCCTGTTATAAGAAATCTCTTTGTTTTCTTCTTGAACAGAACATAGTATTTTTATTTTATGATTTATAATCAAAAACCAAAACTTCTACTCAGTTAATGTCTTGTCACTGGTATGCCATGATCTTAAGCGAAGAAGCACACTCATGTAACGGAGACTTCTCTGTTATGGGCAGCATAGAATCTAGTGCTATCCACTTGGCGTTAATAGAAGAGGAGATAGTGACTGACGCATAATCAGTCAAAAATTGCATAGGTGTTTTGTGGAATACATAATATGGACATCGACAATCTTCTGGAACCCAGGGCCAACTATTATCTCTAGGGTCAAAAGTAGAAA
>OY757925.1:9918501-10006001 GCA_963585895.1 Sepioteuthis lessoniana
TTTGTTCTATCTAACTCATAGATGGGACCCTTATCAGTTGCAACCACTTCAGGCCAGAGTGGACTTGGGAGCAATTGCAATAAAGAGGTAGAATGTATTCCCCAAAGCTCCAGCATTCCTGGAACCTCATCATCAGAATGTTTAGTATCATAATCAGGACACTCGATGGAGGCGTCTTTCCCTTCTGCAGAGAAGCTGTCGGTGTATTCTACTGCCCCAATATGTTTGTGGGTCTATATATGAACAGGATTTAGAGTTTTTAAATATGAAAATATTTAAAATATTAAACAATCTTCTCATTATCGAATTGTCGTTTAAAAACGTTGTATTTTCATTAAGATTTGCTTTAAATATGTTCGTACGCGGAATACCTTAATGAGTCAGAAAATGTAGTTCATATTTAGCTTTTTCTTCAAGCATATATATATATATATATATATACGTGGTGCCTTCAATAACTTTATATCCTTTTTTTTTGGACAGGCATTTAAAATTGTCGCAGATTCTTGAAAATTCAGTATGTTATTGCTATATATGACAGACCAACTTTTATTATTTCAGGTTCAAATAACCTGCTACAGCAGGAATTGAAATACACCCTACTAAAGCCTGATTGTCACAGCTGGTGAATTTCAAAAATACAGTCTGTACGTGAGGACACTTTAGAAGAACGATATGCTATAAAATTCCATTTTAAACTTGGAAAAAAGACCACAGAAACGTATGGAATGCTTCAGACTGCTTTTTGAGCATCTTGCATGAATCGGGCATCAGTTTTTGAGTAGTATAAGAGATTCAAGGAAGGCAGGGAGTCTGTGAGGGATGCTGAGAGGTGTGGGAGGAGTAAGGAAGTCAATACACAAGAGTTGATTGGCTAAACGGTTAGGGTTAGGGTTACTATGTTGAGGTTTTAAGGGAGTTCAGGAAGAGATTCCGTCGGAAGAGGCTAGCACTCTTCAAATCGGGTCAGTGGCATTTCCAGCAGGACAATACACCAGTACACAACTCTATCCTTGTCACAGACTATTTTACCAAGATGGGCATCAAGACAGTTCCTCACCGTCCCTATAGTCCAGATCTTGCTTCCTGTGATTTTTGGTTATTCCCTAAGCTCAGAGACTGTCGTTATGTGACAATTGAGGAGATAAAAGAGGCTGTGACGAAGGTGATTGACAAGCTCACAGAAGAGGACTTCGATGGGGCCTTCCAGAAGTTTTTGAAACGGTACATCAAAGGCATTGCAGCTGGAGGAGATTACTTCGAAGGGGACTAAAGTTTTATGTGTCTACTATCAATAAAAGTGCCCATACGAAAAAAGTCTGGAAACTTATTTAATGAACCTCGTATATATATATATATATATATATATATATATATATAAGATCGTTATAAGCTTTGCATGTGTAAGCTTGTTTGCTGATGGAATAAGATTTTAGGAACTAATGGTGGTTATATCAATAAAATATTTATCTGCTCATAACTTTGTCACGCTGGCAGCACAGAGTTCACAGACTGTCTCTAATCAACCATCCCTGTTGCTACAAGCACGTCCTCTAGGCTTTAGCCTAAATCCCTTGTCCACACTGAGCTGGTGTATATGGGTCTTTGATGGTCGCTAAACATCATGTTATGTGTTCGTCCATTGTTTTTACAGCATAATCCTGTATATCTTGTTTGTCTTATCTACAAGATTTGTGAGATGGGAGTTTGGTGGCTGTACAATAAATGCTTTATGGGGTACTGCTCCTAGGATTTGTTCAAGACATCACAGTATTTTTATGTAGATTTTCACCGACCAAAGCCGAATTCCTACTGCATAGCTAATGATCAACAGCGAGTGGCATTGGTCTCTACATAATAAAACGGAGTTCACGCATTTTAAACAGGAAGGAGCATTCTGAAATTCGTAGACAAGCTCACATAGCTCGGCAGCAAAATCTCATCTACCGAAAGTTATGTCAAAATATGCTTAACGAAAGCGTGGAACGCTATGGATATATGGAAATTTGATCTATCTGATAAAATAAAACTCCACAGCGGTAGTTTTGTCCATATTCTCACATAAATGCACCACATATACACAAACAAAATACATATTATATATATATATATATATATATATATATATAATCTCCTGGCGAGACCATACATCTGTTAAGTGTAGCATCATTAATTCGTAATTTTTCTACGCACTCCACGCTCGCCCTTGGTGGACTTGTTCATGTTTGCTGTCTCTTTGATTCTACAAAAAAAAAAAAGCATGTGAATAGTCGAACAAAGATTAATTATCCATCGCCTGAACACAAAGGGCTACTACTTCAATCGATTTCTTTCCCACAGCTGAATTATGCAGGAATACTATATATACTTCCGGTGCTAATCTGGACGTGGCACAAAAGGATATGGCGGCTGAAAACTTCCGGTAGAATTGAAAGCTGCGTTCGCAACAACGACACCTACCGGCATAATGGCGCCAAGCGTCTCTTCACAGATTTTCAAATCACAGGGAGGATCAGGAAATTACTTTTGAGCAATTGCCCTGTGGCACAAGTTAAAACTTGGTCGATGTCTTTGTCTGTTTAGACAGGTTCACACTTTGGCTTTTAGAAAACAGACGCTGTAGCATCAAAAACAGAGCTTAGTCTTTTCGATAACGTCATTTGCTATGCGTGGGTCTCTTGATGAACAGACCTGAATTTCATCTCCGGTGTCAGGTCAGTGATAAGTCATTTCATCACTTTTGTCTTTTTTATTTTTTAAATAGATCTCATGAATGTAACGTTGAAACCTACCAAATCTCATTTAGCAAATTTCAATACGGAGAAATAATAACATAGGCTTGATTAATTGACTTATTAGTTTTATTTGATGCCTTGAAGTTAAGGAATCGCGTACGTTTAGATTGTCATTTTTGTGTAGTTTATTTTTATCATATTCTCATATTCACCACCCCCTCCGCTCCGGAAAAAAATGAAGAGTACGACATATTTATATGTATTTACCAACCCCTGCACCCAGGCAGGATATGACACAGGGTCAATTTTTAAGTGGAGTTTAACAGGTTTGAATTCAGAATTTTCCTTCTCCTAGACTAGTTGCCTCACTAAGGCTGAATAACCTAGTCTGTCCTACTATTTACCTATAACTGGAGGGAGAATAATTGGGTTGATACCTTTCCCAAGGGTATTAGTGCTATGTGAAATGCAATCAGTCTCGTCCAGGATTTGAACTCGTGTCACCCTGTCCATTTCCTACGACACTAACCATTGCACGACGGACACCTGTTGTTTATTTTTATGTTATTTCGTTTTAACGATCATTAAAAGTTTATACATATTTTTAAAAAAAATGATCACTTTATATGCTACTGATCATATTTAAGGTCATGACTTTTGAAATAATTTTATTTCTTTCAAAAAGGACAACATATTATCTATGTTGACATTTTCAGGCCGTTTGCGTTGAAAAAAAAATTGTCTAATGAGAGCTAAATCTCTGCATTGCATTAGAAAATGATTCACAATGTTTAATATGCTATACAACATCTGCAAGGAGTTCAAATAACTTTTATTGATTGACAGATTAGTTAATTGATTGATTATTCTAATGGCATCCAAACCGGTCTGGGATTTATTTTATGCTTAGTGGTTAAATAACTGCTTACATTCTACGTTTATAATTACAATGTCTTGTTTCTTGAGGAAATTTTTTTGCATATGGTTATATGGTATCAAGAATTTCTGTTGAATACAAAAGATTCGGAAATAGGTTGACAAACCAATTGATAGATAAAAAGGTATTAGAACTGTTTATTTCACGCTGATTGTTACAAACTGCATCCTGTCGCAAGGCTGCATTTTGAGGACCCGCTGTTTAATGAATTTCTTAATCGGTTACTGACAATATCAGCGGCCGAATTTCGTAACTAAAACCCGGGCAGCAAAAATCAAAAACAGTGCGAACAACAAAAAGGAAAGCAGATAAATAAAGCTTATGACAGGAAACCAATACACTATGTCTTTATTTAAAAAGTGGCAGTATAACGGTCCAAAAGAATGTAAGCAAAAGTTATTTGAAAATGAATTAGAACGTGGGCCTCACTGACACACGTTTAAAATTCAATAATACGCGACAAACGTTGGAGACTTCTTCAAGACCCTCTTTTTCTATAGCTGTCCTTTCTGTATCTCATCCAAACGACCTGCTCCTACTTACTGTTCCTAAAACGAGCAAGTTTTTCGGCTGTGTCCTCGTGGTGTAATTGTTAAGGCGCTAGACTGCGGAATTGCAGTAAGCGAGTTCGAAATCCAGTGGCGCTATTAAGTTCAAATATCCATATTTACCCAACCCCTCCGCTTGGGCAAGATATAACACAAGGTCAATTTTTAAGCGGGGTTTAACAGTTTTCCTTCTCCTAGACTAGTTGCCTCACCAAGGCTGAAGAAGCTAGTCTGCCGAACTATTTACCCATAGCTGGAGGGAGAATAATTGGGTTGATACCTTTCCAAAGAGTATTAGTGCTATGTGAAATGCAATCAGTCTCGTCCAGGGTTTGAACTCGTATCGCCGTGTCCATTTCCTACGACGACAACCATTGGAAAGGTATGAACTCACTTATCTTCTTAGCTATGGGCTAAATAGTACCACTACTGTTCTTTTAGAAGGGTGGCTCTGGCATTTAATAACCTACAAAGGTTGATATGCAATTAAACAAAGAAACTGGACCGAACGATTTTTCCGGTGTTTTCATCCACTTTCTTTCAAAGGCAGATGTCACACAAACGGTTCTCATATATTCACTAACATAGCAGTTCTCACTGAAATAATATGTTTCAAAGAGAATGCCATTAGGTATTAAAATACTGATAATATTACCTATAAATAAGCACACTCCAAACAATATTTCATAAAAAAATTATTTTCTTATTTCAAGTGCAACACTAAACAATAAAGACATATTATCAAGTATTATTTACCTCTGAACCCTGTAACCAAATATGCAGCAACCCCAAAATATAGTATTAATACTACTCTAACTTTCAAATAAAACGTAAGTACTTATTTTTTATTAAGAGGAATTAACATTGAGAATTTAATTACCATGACCAGAAAATCCTCCGAATACCAACGTACGATATACGGGAATTCTTGACAGCAGTTTCGACCTTATTAGGCCTCATCAGTTGTGTATACCATAATCTCTCCACTGGAGATCGAACCAGCGACCACAGATTGCATTGCCGAGACTCTACAACTTAGCCACCAGTTCATATGTACACCTATTCTCTTGCCCCTGAGGTATAATAATTACGCGGGTGCGTATTTCTAAGCTTCTTGGGAAGACGTGGCCCTGGGGTTGACCCTGTTCCCTGGAAAGAGTACGGATTTAACTTGCAAATCACAGTTAGGCTATTTTACCGCGCAATTACTATGGCTAATTGATTTGGCGTCACTTGTATGCGATATGAACTGGTGGCTCAGTTTTAGAGTTTCAGCACTGCAATCTGTGATCGCTGGTTTGCTCTCCAGTGGTGGAGATTATGGTATACACTGCTGATGAGACCTAATAGGGTCGGAACAGCTGTCTAGTGTTCCCGTATATCGTGCGTAGGTGTTCGATTTTCTGGTCATGGTAATTCAATTCACAAAATCTAAGTACATTTGGTGTTTTGCCGGTGCTTTCATCCTTTTTTAAATCATGACTTCTGTTGCCCACTTTTGGGGGTTTATAGGTCAAATCTTTGGATAGATTAATTAGATCCCTTATTTCTTGTTTTGGTTAATGTGTAAAGAGATACTCCACCACAAGGCGTATGATAGTACTATTTATGAACCATATATTCTGGTTTGATTAGATGACCAATTAAAATTAGATCCGTAAAAGGGTTAATCTTCCCACGGACGTAGATCATAGCATTTGATTGGCTGACCAGTCAAAAAGTCGTAGAAGAATATGAAATGATCTGTGATTTGTTAGCCAACTGAAGATGTTTATTCCCAGAGGAATCCTCTATAAAAGTTGTGGTTTTAAGGGTTAGATGAGAGAAGAGATCCGGCGTCCCAACCTTAGACAAGAGAATAAGAAAAGAAATCTCTCTAATAACTAAAGTCTCTCCAGCGAAAGCTTCACTCTCCGAAAACTTGAGTTGAATAGAAAGACTTCTCCAGCCAGGTACCACATTTGTTTGTCGCTCAATTACTACCAAAGGCAACAATTTCTATATATTTCTCTATATTTTATATATTATTGTTACACCATTAGTTGTTAATTATTAACGCAGGGTTTTTTGTGCCTTTGAGTTACCAAAACCATGCAACTTGAAGAAGTTCCAGATAGATTGTGTCATTCACTATCTGTTGATCTTTCAAACACAACGTGAGCACAGAGGGAGTTGATAAACTAATAAGCCTGAAACGCATGTGGTTGTCACGGAAATAAGACCACAATCAAGTATTGTGACTTGCATAGGAAGACAGACTGATACATATATATGTATTTTATTTTTGATTATAAAGGTGTTGCATTTATATTTGAAGATAAAATTCCTATTTCGTAATCTCCCTTATTCAAACAAGTAAATATATTGATACTGAATAATTACAATGATGAGCAAAAACATAAACATGAATTGTTTTTATTGGGTTTCAAATTAGATTGGAAATAGCTTTACTTTCCGTCAGATCCTTTTTACGATAACATAAACGTCGCTATGCTGTACCGTTTTTTACTGTTTGATTGTAACATATATAATACGAAACTATTTTTCTGTTCATGCCTCAAATAAATCTAGCATTTTTTGGGTTCATGCCTCATACAGGTCTACATATATTCAAACGAAAATTTACTTAACAACATTTGCACATTTTATTAGTACACGATTTGCTAATAATAAAAAATATATGCGAGTAAGAACTACAGCATGGCGCATATATTCAGGGACATTATCCAATAAAACCAGATATTATTAGATATTAATTACAACCAAACTCTACTGCATTGGAAGTCTATAGTAAAAAATAAACTGCATAAATAACGGATACACTTATTTTTGGAGAATTACATATTACTTTTTAGTTAAAATGCTTTAGTGTACTTTTTTTATCCAATGGTATATCAACTTCAGTGGCTTATTTAATGCCAAGGTCAGCCTTGTCGAAGGAAAGCAGTGATAGTAGTTAAATCATATCGGGAGGGGACAAGGTGGTTCAATACTTTCCCGGATCGTATTAGTTCGAAAGTGAACGAGCTAGCCTGACTAGAGTTTGAACTTGCTAACTTCGTGACCGCAGTTCAGTCCATTAGCCACGGGGATTCTCCTCTTCATCATCATCATGTTGCGCTATCAGCACGGATACAAGTAAAGTTGGCGACCGTAGTCGAGGGGTGACCCGAAGGCTCCCTTTTCGATAGCTACTACACCAAGGTATAGGGGAGGGCGCTACTCCTTCTCCTGGATTGCTCCACTTTACCCTTGATCCATACGTTATAATTCTGAGTTAAGCAAGGAGGCATCAAGTACCATTTTTTGAGTCTTTGGTATGACTCGACCTGGGATTGAACCCAGGTCTCTCGGGCCATTGGCGAAGTGATAGATACTACCAAATAATATTCTTCTGTTTTTTAATGCTTTATTTAAAATGATAAAATTCTGGAGTGTTTGGTTTAGAAAAAAATGGAGTTTTTTTTTTTTTAAGAAAATGTTATTTATGGACTGCTTTGTATTTGTCGTTTTTTATTTGTTTAAAAAAATTGTATGGATGTACACTCTTGTGAAAGTATCAGCAAGCTTTATGGGCATATATAAAAGCCACATAAATTTTCAGAAGATGAAAACAGTTTTATTGACTATCTTTTTACTAATATATCATGTTTCTTTTTTCTTTTTTCTATCGGTGTGGCAAGATTTTTCCTATGAAGATGTTCACATTGACGGCAGAAGATATTTTCAATATTTTCGTTTTTTTTTTCTTACCTGTATTCCAAATTCTTCAAAATGTTTAAAAATACTTTGATGTTGTCTTCGACTTTGTAAAATGCAAAAGAAATTACATAATGCCCAGCAGAGAATACCATTTTTAAAGAAGAGATGTGAAAACAAAAATCCTTACCAAAGCAAACAGTATGTTAACATGCGGATTTAGACGCAGTTTATTAACTTGAAGCTGAATGGTATTTGAAATAAGGTATTTCTACGGAAGGCTTTTTATGATATAGTCTCAAACTTCCTAGCCTCAGGGGATTTTGTGACAGACTTCTCAGCCCAGGGAACCCTGTGCCTGCTTTCCCAGCCCCGAGAGCCTTATGATGGTACTTGTTCATATCCCCACCAAGAGGGAGTGTGGCACAAGGCTTTTTTTAAAAAAATCAGGAGCCTGTACGGACTGAAGAGCAGATGACAAGCGCTGCCATATTTGACACGGTCGTCATTCCTCTTATTGGGATCATCAGATACCAACAATAAATTCAGTCCTGCTGAAGCAGGCAAAGACCTTGGGGTACGGCTTCTTGAGGCCAAGGTTATCATAGATGATAAACAACCACTTGGTACGAATACCAAGTGACAACGTTTCCTGCCCCGGGGAATCTTGTGTCTGTCTCCACTCTTCACTCACTCGTTGTTCATATCTTTGACCGACGTTGGCAACATGTGCAGAGACCCGGTTTATAGGATAATAACTTGCTGTCAATTAATCCCCAGTGAGAGACTACCGGTTAAAACTGCTGTGAAATAATTACAAGGAGTGAAATATTAAGGAGTAAGAAATACGCTTGATTCATTAAAAAAGGCGCTTGGTGGAGTCATTAGTTAAGCTTTTTAGCTGGATCATCAGTGGAAGGGGGTTATAGTCTTTCAACATAATACTCTCCTCACTAGCTCGACCCCACTCAAGAGGATCACTTCCCAGTTTTCCTCCCGAAACTAAAACACTACGTTTGCTTTATGAAGATTTGCCAACGTAGACCTTGTTTTCCACTCACCTGATTGTCTATTGCTTCTACCAAACAATTTGTCAGAAAGTTGTTTTAACCAGGTTTATGTGGCGTTGACACTTTTCTTTCTTTCTTTGGCAAGACTTGGATCTTGTGGTGAGCTGACCAATTCATTTAAAAAAAAAGTAATAGTAATAATTTCCATCAATGGCAGACTGTCTACCGAAATGAATTAATGCATACAGAAAACTGAGATACCCACATGGAAAACCAAAGGGAAGACCACCCTGATCTTGAAAGACACTCTCAAAGGAACCACCCTAAACAACTTTCGACCCATAACGTGCCTACCGATGATGTGGAAAATACTAACAGCACAAATGACAGCACATATAGATCAACACATCTTCAGTGAGAATTAAACGGGACGGAAAAATCATGCTATGACCTGGATTGACTACAAAAAGGGTTACGATATGGTCCCTCAAAGCTGGATATTGTACTGTCTCAAAATGTATAAAATACCCGACGAAGTTATACAGTTTATCGAGAAGAGCACGGAAACCTGGAGAGTGGAATAGACAGGTGGAGGAAAAAAATTAGCAGAGGTAAAGATCCAGAGAGGCATATTCCTAGGAGATGCACTATCACCATTAATATTTGTAGTTAAGATGATGCCACTCAATCACATTCTCAGGGAATGCACAGCCGGATACAAATTCAATAAATCACAAGAAGATATCAACTACTTAATGTACATGGACGATATCAAACTCGAAACGAAAAAGAATTGGTAACCCTAATACAGGCAGTGAGAATATACAGTCAAGATATATGAGGCGCACAAAATTCTTTGGTATTTTCAGATACAAACGGATTACTCTCAAAGGAGTATAATAATAATAATATTAATGATAATAATAAAAATAATTTTAATAGCAGAATTACAAGAGTGGATTATAAAAAGAAAAAGATGAAACAGTTAATCCTATCGTAAACGCATGCAGCAAACTTGCCCAGTTGAAGTACTAGGAACAATAGGATAGACAAGGTGGTTTCCTGGGATTGTACAAAAGACTGAATCATGACCATCTAAATAAATGATAATGGTACAGGCAGAAACCAGAATCTATCAAAGAAAATCGATCTCATGAAATTCTCTGGGATGTCGTCACACAAAACGCATCGCTTAAATCCAGAAGATCAGACCTTCTGCTAATTAAGAAATAAAAGAGAACTTGACGTCTTGTGGATTTTCCAGTTCTAAACTACCACAGACTAAAAATTCCAGGGGTGAACAGATAGCCAAATACTTGAACCTTGCTAAACAACTAAGGAAGATTAGGAACATGAAAGTGAAGGTGAGACGGGATATGACAGAGTGGGGAAGGTGATCCCCTGAGAATTGTGCAAGAAATTTAAATTTAACCATACAGCTTGGTGGTATATGCACAGACCGGAATCCGTGTTGGATATCGAGATACACAAAATTCTTTGGGGATTTTGAGATACAAACAAATCACATAATCCAGACCTTGTAACAGTCAACATAAAAAAGACAACCTGCTGAAAAGTGGATTTAAGGCCCCGACCGACCACTGAGTGAAAATCAAAGTAAAAGAAAAGAGAGACAAATACTTAGATCTTGCTACAGAACAAAAAAAGCAATGGAACATGAGAGCAACGGTGATGGTAATACCAGTTGTAATTGGTGCACTTGGAACAATACTCAAAGGCATAGGTAAAAGACTAGACGAATTTGAAATCGAATGACGAGAGGAGACCATCCAAACTACGGCTCCTTTGAGGTCGACCAGAATACTGAGAAGAGTTCTTGTGGTTTGCTGTCACTCAGAATCCAGTGAGAGACCATCAACTAACGCTGACGTAATGTAATAATAGTAAAACAAAAATAAATACACCAGAAAAATGGTAAAAAAAAATAGCACACAAAGAATACGTCTGAGTGGGGAAGTTGATCCTCTTAGAATTGTGCAAGAAATTGAAAAAGAAAATTCTGACACTTTGAGTTACAAAGGGATTACCCAATAATAGCCAGAAGACCAGATCGAGTTTTAGTTAACAAGACGAAAAGATGTTATCGATTGGATTTTGCTAAGTGAAAGTAAAAGAAAGCGTGTGAAACTGGAGGAAGGCAAAATGATAGACAACCAAAGAGTGGTCCTTAACAGAATTGCCACTCGTAGTTAACGCTCTTGGAACAGTTCCCAAGAATCTGGAAAAACAGGATTGATGAATTGGAGATCCAAGGAAGAATTGCAACCATACAGATAATATCTTTAATGAAATCGGCTGATATCTAAAAATTAGGAGGTGCCCGTGATGTAATGGTTATCGTCGTAGGAAATGGACACGGCGACACGAGTCCAAATCCTGGACGAGACTGACTTGTATTTCACATTGCACTAATACCCTTGGGAAAGGTATGAATCCAATTATTCTCCCTCCAGCTATGGGTAAATAGTAGGACAGAATAGGTTCTTCAGCCTTGGTGAGGCAACTAGTCTAGAAGGAAAACTCTGAATTCAAACCTGTTAAACTCCGCTTAAAAACTGACCTTGTGTCATATCCTACATGAGCGGAGGGTTCGGTAAATATGGATACCTAAAAATTTGCCATACAGACTACAACCTGCTGTGAAAAACCCAAATAATAATAATAACAATAATAATCACATCGTGCTGCTAACACTGATCTTCCTGACCCCCTTTTTCTCTCTCGCCATTCGTCTCTATCATCCATTGCTTCTAGCTGGTCTTTTCGACTACATCCTGTGTCTGCATATAGCTGTTGTAGATAGGTTGTCGTTAGTCATCCCTCACTTGCAGGTCTGTGTGAAGGGGTCCATAGGAGAACGTCTCTGATAAGTTCGTCTTTAATTCTCAGCAGAGTCCCGTTTGACTACCATGACTCTCACACAAACAACAACAACGCAACAAAATAGCAAATGCAGGTTATGTGGGGATAGAGATGAAACTATCAATGACATACCAAGCGAATGCTGCAAATTAGCACGTAAGGAGTATACGATTAGACACGACTGGGTGGGCGAGGTGATCCACTGGGAAATGTGCAAGAAATTTAAATTTGACCATACGAACAAATGGTATATGCACAACCCAGCATTTTTCCTTGAAAAGGACACTCATAAAACTCCTATGGGACTTTGACATGCAAACAGATCAGCTCATGTCGGCCAGAAGACCAGCCCTATTAATAATCAACGAAAAAAAAAGAGAACTTGTAAAATTGTGAACTTTGTTGTCCCAGTTGACCACAAATAAATCTAAAGGAAAGTGAAAAGACGGATAAGTACTTTGACCTTGTTAGGGAATTGAAAAAAACTATGGAACATGAAGGTGACAATTATACCAATCATGATTGGTGCTTTTGGTACAGTCACCCAAGGACTTGGAGGTTGGAGGACGAGGGGCGACCATCCAAACTGATACATTATTGCAAATGACCAGAATACTGAGAAGAGTCCTGAAGACTAGAGGAGACTTGTTGTCACTCAAACTCTCAAGAAGTAAATGATAATAATTCATGATACTGGAATGGAATTTAGATTGAAAGATCTCCCATGATTCTAATAGAAAAACAAAAAAGTGAAGCAACCGAAGGAATAGAACTGCAAAATTAAAAAAAACAGATTACTTGGTAAACAATAAAACTAAACCCACCTAGGATTATGAAAAGCGGACAAAATTACGCAAACACAGAGATTAGAGGAAAAGTTGAATAAGAAATAATACCTAATATCATCCGTTTTGGTTGTATAATGTCCCACTATGAATAATAATATGCTTATTTGTTGGTATTAGAAAAAAAACTCAAACATGTTTTGAGCTTACTTTGTCGTGGACGATACTGTAAATATGAATTGTCAATTCAATCTGGGATCAAACAGTTGAATGTGTGCAAATTCTATTTAAAAAATAGGGTGTATTTATTTATGAGCCACTGTGCATGTATTGATAGTAACTGGAACGAGCTGCTGGCATCGGCCTCCATGTCAATGCACACAAGACGGAATATATGTGCTTCAATCAAACAGGCGACATGTCCACACTAAACGGTAGCACTCTGAAACTAGCTGACAATTTCACCTACCTAGGGAGCAGTGTCTCATCAACCCAGACAGACATCAACACATGACTAGAAAAGGCATGGACAGCTACCGATAGACTTTCAGTCATATGGAAATCAGACATGACCGATAAAATGAAGTACAGTTTCTTCCAAGCAGCGATTGTGTCGATACTGCTACATGGATGCACTACATGGACGCTAACTAAACGGGTGAAGAAAAAGAAAGACGGCAATTACACAAGAAGGCTGCGAGCAATATTGAACAAGTCCTTGAGACAGTACCCCATAAAGCAGCAGCTATACGGTCAGATACCACCTATCACGAAAACTATCAAAATTAGACGAACCAGACACGCGGGACACAGCTGGAGAAGTAAGGAAGAGCTCAAATGTGATGTACTCCAGTGGACCCCTTCACATGGACGAGCAAAATCAGGATATCCAGCTAGAACCTACATGCACAAGCTCTATGCCGATACGGGATTTAGCCCTGAGAATCTGCCGAAAGCGATGGACGATAGGGAGGAGTGGCGAGAGAGGGTTATGAATATCCGTGCTGGTACCGCGAAATGATGATGATGATGAGGATTATAATCTAATATTTTACTGTATCTTTTATTTGATTTTACTGTAGATGTTCATCCACTTTTAGAGCAAGAAGGATTATTAGAAAAATAATACAAGCATTCCTGAAAAAAATCGTTATGTATATGATGAAAATACATTGCAAATTATGTAATCATAGAAATAGATTGATAATGATTTTACTATAGAAATGCATTGATACGTATAATTCGAATACTTTGTTAATGGTTCTATAATAAAATCTTCGATTGAAAATAAAACGATTGCTAGTAATGAAGAATCATTACTGTCTCATATTTACTAACCCCTTCCCTCGGGCAAGATATGACTCAAGGTCAATTTTTAAGCGGAGTTTAACATGTTTGAATTCAGAGTTTTCCTTCTCCTAGACTAGTTGCCTCACCAAAGCTGAAGAACCCAGTCTGTCCTACTATTTACCCATAGTTGGAGGGAGAATAATTGGATTCATACATTTCCCAAGGGTATTAGTGCTATGTGAAATGCAATCAGTCTCGTCCAGGATTTGAACTCGTGTCGCCGTGTCCATTTCCTACAACGATAACCATTGCACCAGGGGCACCTCCTCATCATTGACTATAAAAGCATGTACAATGTAATATTGTTGAATATCTTATTATAGATTCGTAATAGTTATTGGTGACGGTAATTGAGGGCGACCAGAAGGCTCCCTTTTCAATAGCTACTACACCGAGGTGTAGAGGAGGGCGCTACTCCTTTCCCTGGATTGCTCCACTTTACCCCTGACACGTACCTTATATTGCTGAGTGTTAAGCAAGAACGTATCAGGTACCATTTTCAAAATCTTTGGTATAACTTGACCTGGGATTGAACCCAGATCTCCCGGACCATTGGCGAACACTTTACTCACTAGATCAGTGAGCCAGTTTGAATCGGAAATACGTAAAAAAAAATGCGTCTAAGTCATAAGAAATGAATGCAATTATTACTCTGAGATCAAGATAATTATTCGTACAATATAAACATATTGTTAAATAATTTATCAGAGAAATGCAAAGCAAATTTGGAGAAAAAATTCGAATTGTCAGAAATGAAGGCATGCGTTATTTAGGAAGCAAGACCATTACATGTATAAGGTAAATTTATTGCAAATAATTTTACTATAGAAATGCATTCAATTATGTCAATAAAATATGTCTCTTAGATCTAAATGAATAACAAATAATTTTACTATAGAAATGCATTCAATTATTTCAATAAAATATGTCTCTTAGATCTAAATGAATAACAAATAATATTACAATAGAAAGGCATCTAAAGTCGTGAAGAAAAATATCTTCAGTGATCAGGAATGACTACAAGATTTGCTTAACTGTAGAGTGTGACTGTATGCATAATTTAAAGAGATTAATAATAGGTTTACTATAGAAATGCAATGGATTCGTTGGAGGTCAGAAGTTAATACATCATTTACTAACAAAGGAGGGATTATTGCATACCTTATTAAATAGCATTGCTAATGAATTCGTTACAGTAATTACTTGAAAATCTTTATTAAAGATATTTCAACAGGGTGTAACTTTAAAAAATATTTTTATTAGCAAATATCTATCTGACATTTTTATCAAAAAAGTATAATTGTTACTATTGTAATTATTACTATTATAATTACAACTATTATAATTATAGCCCAGTCGGCATCCCTGCTGGGGTAAAACGCTACTCAACGAGCGTCCTAGATATGACACTAAACAAACTGATAGGGAGGCTAAAGTAATGCTTGAGCTTTGGGGAATAGGGAGTACCCCTTCTTTGTCATCGCTCTCAGGTCTACTCTGGCCCGGAATGGGAGAATCTGATAGGGTCCTACCGACGAGTCAAATAGAACTGTTTGACAATGAAATTAAGTGCCAACAAATGGCTTATACGTAATAATTGGAACCATTCAATTTTGTTGACTTACGCTAAATTGAATTGTTAGAAATAGAACTGTTTGATCATTTAACTATGGATAAACAAATGATTTATACTATCATAATCATTTATTTAGGATTGTTTGGTACATACACAGAAATATAGGGAACCCAGTTAGAATCGTAGTCAATGTTTTGCTGGTGGAACCATAAAATCACATCTGACGCATGTAAACTTGAATAATTGATTATATTTAGCACAAGGTCACATATATGGGTCATCTAGTAAGAAACGTTTGGTTATAGCACATATATTCCGTTTTGTGTGCATTAACATAGAGGCCTATGCTTGCTGCTGCTCGTTCCAAACTATGCAGAAGAGTTTCAGCTTGGTCAGGTGTATTTGCCAGTATCGCTATGTCATCGGCGTAGTCGGCGTCGGTAATTGTTGTTGCGGGGTATCTTCTGCTTCTTTTCTTCGTCAGTTCGAAGCCATTCTCTTTGATTTTGTCAATCGATGTTCTAAGTACGTAGTCTAGACAAATGATAAAGAGGTACGGGGCAAGCGTGTCCCCTTGTAGTACTCCTGCTACAATGTCAAAGTATTCTGTGTCTCCATCCGGTGATCGTACTTTTACTTTAGTGTTTCTATAGAGAATCGTTATTGCCGCTACGGTTTCTTTAGGTATGCCGTACGCTAGTAGGATTTGTTCCATCTTTCCTCTGTGAATGGAGTCGAAAGCCTTGGTAAAGTCGACAAATATTAATGTCGCTTGTAGGTTCTTTGCCCGTACACCTTCAAGGATTCTGCGGATGGTTAATATTTGTGAGGTCGTGGATCTATTTCTTCGGAAGCCATTTTGGTTTTTTCTAAGTATGATGTCGATTTTGGGTTCTATTCGGTTTCGTAGTTGGGCATTGTAGATTTTGGCAGCTATGGGTGTAAGTGTTATGCCTCGGTAGTTTTTGGCTAATCCGAGGTCCCCCTTTTTAGGGAAGGGAACGGAATATATGTGCTATAACCAAACGGGGGACATCTCCACTCTAGAAGGAACCCCACTTAAACTAGTAGACAAATTCACGTACCTAGGAAGCAGCGTCGAATCAACCGAAAAGGACATCGAAACGAGGCTAACGAAAGCATGGACAGCTATCAATAGGCTATCGATTATATGGAAATCAGACCTAACCGATAAAATGAAACGCAGCTTCTTCCAGGCAGCGGTCACATCGATACTGCTATATGGATGCACTACATGGACGCTAACAAAACGGCTGGAGAAGAAACTGGATGGCAATTACACAAGAATGCTGCGTGCAATCCTGAACAAGTCCTGGCAGCAGCACCCCACAAGACACCAACTGTACGGCCACCTGCCCCCTATCACGAAAACTATTCAAGTTAGACGAACCAGACATGCAGGACACTGCTGGAGAAGCAGAGATGAACTCATAAGAGATGTACTCTTATGGATCCCCACACATGGCCGCGCAAAAGCAGGACGACTTGCTCGAACGTACATTCAGCAGCTATGTGAGGATACAGGCTGTTGTCCTGAAGACCGACCTAGGGCGATGAACGATAGGGAGGAGTGGCGAGAGAGGGTCAGGGATATCCGTGCTACCAGCGCGATATGATGATCATGATGAGTAAGAAACGGGTCCAGAGTATGATACTAAACCGCATCTGATGGGGAAGTTCCAGTTCTGGAGATCTTGAGAGGGTGGAGAGCCCTTTCAATGCCATTACTCCCAGGTTCACTCTAATTCCGAGTAGTAGAACCTGTTCGACTCCAATCTGTGGGTCAAGTAGATCTGTTTAAAAATTATTTGTATCAAAATAATTGATATGCTATCTATCTATCTATCTATCTATCTATCTTTACCACCCCTCCGCTCGGGCAGGATATGACACAAGATCAATTATTAAGCGGAGTTTAACAGGTTTGAATTCAGAGTTTTCCTTCTCCTAGACTAGTTGCCTCACCAGGCTGAAGAACCTAGTCTGTCCTACTATTTATCCATAGCTGGAAGGAGAATAATTGGATTCATACCTTTCGCAAGGGTATTAGTGGGACGTGAAATGCAATCAGCCTCGTCCAGGAATTGAACTTGTGTGCTGTGTCACAGCTGGTGAATTTCAAAAATGCAATGTGGACGTGAGGAAGAACGATATGCAATAAAATTGTGTTTCAAACGTAGAAAAATACCACAGAAATGCATTGAATGCTTCAGACTGCTTTTGGAGCATCTTGCATGAATCGAGCATCAGTTTTTGAGTTGCATAAGAGACTCAAGGAAGGCAGGGAGTCTGAGATAAGAGGTGTGGGAAGAGTAAGGAAGTCAATACATCAGATTGATTGGCCAAAGGGTTCGAGTTAGGGTTACTATGTTGAGGTTTTAAGGGAGTTCAGAAAGATATTCCGTCAGAAGAGGCTAGCACTCTTCAAATCGGGTTAGTGGCATTTCCACCAGGACAATGCCCCAGTCCACAACTCCATCCTTGTCACAGACTATTTGACCAAGATGGGTATCAAGACAGTTCCTCACCCTCCCTATAGTCAAGAACTTGCTCCCTGTGACTTTTGGTTATTCCCTAAGCTCAGAGGCTGTCGTTATGAGACAATTGAGGAGATGAAAGAGGCTGTGACAAAGGTCATTGACACACTCACACAAGAGGACTTCCATGGGTCCTTCCAAAAGTTGTTGGAACGGTGCAACAAGTGCATTGCAGCCGGAGAAGATTACTTCGAAGGGGACTAGAGTTTCATGTGTGTATTATCAATAAAAGTGCCCATACGAAAAAAGTCTGGAAACTTATCTAATGATCCTCGTATAACCCACCGTGAGTTGACATACCGTAAAATCAACTTACCAAATTTTCAGTTTGTCGAATCGATACCTATCTATATCTGTGAAATAGGTACAAATATATCTCCAGACGCGAATATATACACATAAACTTTTAATGCGTGTTTATGTCTCATATCTGGAAGAGAACATTGCCCGACGTTAACATCGGTCTGATAATCGAAGAATGTCTGCGAGTGTAACACCTTTCCCCGTCACCGCTTTACCAAAATTCAAATCCTAGAAACTTCTAACCTTCTTGTGACCCGAGTCGTTTTGTCTTCGTTCGCTTCCCCGTGGTTGGTTATCGTATTCAACACCCTAACCCATCTTCATCTTCCACCTTTCGACATGTTAATGCCAGTGCCCTGATCCATCATAGCTGGGTGATTCGTAATTGAGTTTCACCTTTCACCCTACTTGTTGTACATTATAACCTGCTACTCTTGAGTGAAGTTGACGATCCGAAATCTGTGTCGACAAGACCGTTGTCTTCGGTTGGTTGTCTGAAGAATGACAAATTCCAAACCTGTTTAAATTTTCAGAGTTGTAAAGCTTTTTCTAAAATCCAACGTTAACATTGACCAGGCTCTCAAAAATGTGGTTCCCGAGCTGCATGCGATCCTCAAACTACAGAATATCAGAAAAAGTTATGTAGTTTCGTAATCTAATTACTTGGTCAATTCTCGTTAAAATGAAGTCAAGTTTTTAATAGCACGAATAAAAACAACTTAAATTTCTATGCTTAATGAGAAGAGGTTTGATATAATTTGAGATGTTTGGTTTGGTTTTATGGCATATCAACCATTGTAGGTTATTTAATGTGAAATCCATGTTTATAGATATATATATTAAATATATATGATTTGGTTTGGTTTGGTTTTATGGCATATCAACCATTGTAGATTATTTAATGTCAAATCCTATTTATACATGTATATTGAATATTAGTTTTCTAAACAGCAAGAAGGAACAATTTTTAAAAACATAAGCAACTTCTTAAAAACAATTGGCCTCCTATTAAAGATATCGACTATGTTACCAACACCTTCGACCATCAAGTTTATACAAACAAAAAGCTTTGACCTATTTTAAAACACTAATTCTGGACTATTTATTTACAATTAATACTTATATTAATACTTATATATATATATATATATATATATATATATATATATATATATATATACCAGAATTTGACAGTCAATGACCCTTAAGAAGTTAATTTGCCATAAAACCCAACCATCACTAACCTGAAAATATGCGTTTAAAAATTATATATATATGTGTAAAAAGGCTCTGGCATAAAATAACCGATAGAAGTTGATGGGCCATTAAATCCAACCAACTAAACATATTTTGTAGATAACATTTTTAAACGATCCAGAATTCATTTTTTACTTGCAGATAACTAGTTTCACTTATTTCAATCTTATGCGAATAATTCTACTTACTATTAATTATTTGTTTGCACACAGTTCAATGTTTTCTAGAATTGCTATTCAACACTCACAATTCAATTAAGCATCAGTCATTTGTTCATGCACAGTTAAATCATCAAACAGTTCTATTTCAAACAATTCAGTTTAGCATGTCAACAAAGTTAAATGGATCCAACTATTCCTCTGCATCACTAACAATTCATTTAGGTATCAGTCACTTGTTTACACACAAGTAGATGTTAAAAATATTCTATTTAAAAAGATTCAGTTTAGCATAAGTACGCAGTTTAAATATCAAACAGTTCTATTTGATTCATAGATAGGAACCTGTCAGGTGCTACCAATCCGGGCCAGGTGTTATACAGCCGTAATACAATTACAAGCAGATTCTGTTGTTCCGATGCAAACGCATTTATTAACTTCTGAGTTCGGTTCTTCGACACGAGGAGAGAGACAATTCTCAAAAGTCTTTCGTAATCCTACTATGCTAACAATATCCCTAACGTTCAGCACATCTCGTGGTGTTTTAGATCTCAGTTCATCTTCGATGGTCAGGACCTGAAAAACTTCACCGCTGCTGCAACTGTAGAAAACTCAACTCAATGGCAAAGAATTCAATTCTCTTCCCCAATGGCAGGAACTCAACTATCGGCCTGCATGGTCGAATCTCAAATCCTCAACTGCCTGGTCAGACTTCAACTTCTCAACACCATGGTCGGACGTCAACTTCACAACACCATGGTCGGATACCAAATTCTCAACACCATGGTCGGACCCCAACTTCTCAACGCCATAGTCGGACCCCAAATTCTCAACACCATGGTCGGACCTCAATTTCTCAACACCATGGTCGGACCCCAACTTCTCAACACCATGGTCGGACTTAAACTGTATCTTTTTTCAAAATCTTCGAAATTCTCAGCCAATCTCTTCTGGGCATGACGTCATCCACACCCCAGCCACTTTTCCTGTCTGGGGTTTATTATGACAATGGTTATTGTCATATCCTTTGCGTGCGAGCAAAAACTGCACCACCTGACTACACACCTGAACTCTTAACCGATTAGTTCAAAGCCCAACCCAACTGACTGATAAATATAATTAATAAAAAATAATTAAAATAGAAAAAATCATTCCTTGATTATATAACACAGAAAGGACCTGGGAGCAATAGCAATAAAGGGGTACTCCACATTCCCCAAAAGCTTCAGCATTACCAGAGTCTAACCATCACATTGTTTACTGTCATATCAGGACCCTCTTTGGAGGGGTCTTACCCCTCTGGAAGATATATAGTCGTTTATTCAGCACGACTCGTTGGGGGGAATCTAAGCCCTCTGCAGAGATGAGGTTGGTGTATTCTACAGCCCCAGCCGACAAAGCTCAAGTTGAGATATACTTGGTATTTCACCCAGTTCATCTTTATTGATATCGAAGTATCTAATCATCTTGTACTTTTCGATGGATCGTGGGAGAACGTATTTCGTGACTAATATTTTTTTGAAAAATTGATAATTCGTCCCTTGTCCCTGACCATGTTTCTTCTCAGAGGAGGGTAAAATATTCTTTAATATTTCAGTTGCTTTCACATCAAGCTCAAAAGCTGAAAAGTAGTAAGCATCCAATTTTATGTATTTAAAGACATTACAAATACGAACGTTAGTGAAATCAGTATCGATTTGTTTCAAATTATTATTGTAGCAGAGGGTTGATTAAGATTATTGAAAATTAACTCATTGATCGATAGATCGATAGGATTTACAGAGTCAATATGTGTGCCCCAAAGCTTACTCGTTTCAGTCTGAATCTCCTGAAAGCGCTCTATGTTGTCCATGAACACGAAAATAGTATGCGGTCTCCGTGGGGTTATGCTGGGTCATTATCTTCCAGACAGCTCCTCGCCAATATTCTTGATCAAGAACTGTGCTGGTTATTTTGGGCTCCAAAACAAAACAGATTTGAGACTGACACCATTGAAACCATCTCGATGCAAATGATGGTGTTTGTAAGGCCATTTTGCATACATTTCTCAACAGCCGAATCCTGAAAAATAATTACTTATTATGATCAGCGCGCTGCTGATCTAAGCCATAGAAGCAGGAATATATATTTCTGCGTAATCAGATTCTCCGTCTCGGCAGCACGACGATACAGTACAGATATCGATAATCATTCTTTTCGTCCTCTTACTCTTCGTGTAACTTGTGCACATGCGTAAAACGTGATTTTGGTGCATAAGATTTCTTATTTGTAAAAACTGGATCCTCTTTTTTCAATCAAGAGAAACAGACTCAACAATCATAATAATTGTTTTCCTGATATAGGCCGTTAAGTAGATACGGTACAAAGCATATATTGGAAAAATATATTGGAGGTGCCCGTGGTGTAATGGATATCGTCGCAGGATGTGGACACGGCGACACGAGTTCAAATCCTGGACGAGACTGATTGCATTTCACATTGCACTAATACTCTTGGGAAAGGTATGAATCCAATTATTCTCCCTCCAGCTATGGGTAAATAGTAGGGTAGACTAGGTTCTTCAGCCTTGGTGAGGCAACTAGTCTAGGAGAAGGAAAACTCTGAATTTAAACCTGTCAAACTCCGCTTAAAAATTGACCCTGTGTCATATCCTGCCCGAGCGGAGGGGTTGGTAAATATGATATATTGGAAAAATACTGTACTACACCAATCTTTGATGAGAAAGGAGTGCCTTCATAGAAAATCAGTTTTTGAAATTAGGTCTTCTAAGAGGTTTCGAACTCTGAACTTTGGATTGGAAAATGTGATTATCTCAGTCACTAAGTTGATCACAATATTCCTACGTTTTAAAAAAATTGTATCGGAGCATGTGTACGCACACTCACGCATCACACATCATCATTATCATCATGTTATGGAGGTGCCCGTGGTGTAGTCGTTATCGTCGTAGGAAATGGACGCGGCGACACAAGTTCAAATCCTGGACCTGACTGATTGCATTTCACATAGCACTAATACCCTTGGGAAAGGTATGAATCCAATTAATTCTCCCTCCAGCTATGGGTAAATAGTAGGACAGACTAGGTTCTTCAGCCTTGGTTAGGCAACTAGTCTAGGAGAAGGAAAACTCTGAATTCAAACCTGTTAAACTCTGCTTAAAAATTGACCTTGTCTCATATCCTGCCGGAGCGGAGGGGTTGGTAAATAGTATGATCATGTAGTGCCGCCAGCACGGATATCCCAGACTATCTCTCGCCACTTCTCCCTATCGTTCATCGCTTCTGGCATGTCCTCATGGCTACATCCCGTATGTATTTTTGAGCTGGTCGTTTTGCTTTTGCTCGGCGTTATTAGAGGGTCCATTGGAGAATATCACTTATGAGCTCGTCCCTGCTTCTCCAGCAGTGTCCTGCATGCCTTATTCGTCTAACTTTGATAGTTTTCGTGATGGTAGGTCGGTAGGTGGCCGTACAGTTGCTGCTTTGTGGGGTGCTTCTTCTAGGACTTGTTCAAAATTGCTCGCGGAATTCTTGTGTAGTTGCCGTCAAGCCTTTTCTCCATACGTTTAGTTAGGGTCCATGTAGTGCATACACAAATACACACACACATGCATATGTATTAAATAAGATAGCATTTACGAAATATTATTGCGCAAATACGTAATATAATTGTGTCATTCAGCATCACAGTAAACTATTTTGTATATATATATATATATATATGACATCAACATGCGACAAGCAAAGTCATGGAGAGCTATCGATTGGCTATCGGTCATGTGGAAGTCAGACCAGTTCAAAAAAAATATAAAGCAGTTTTTTTTTCCAAGCAACGGTCGTGTCAGTACTGCTATATGGATGCACCACATGGACGCTTACCTTATGGACGTATAGAGAAAAAGCTTGACGGCAATTACACAAGAATGCTGCGAGCTGTATTGAATAAGTTCTGGAGGCAACACCCTACAAAGCAGCAGCTGAACTGCCACCTACGACCAATCACGAAAAACATCCTATATAGACGAACCAGACATGCGGAACACTACTGAAGAAGTAAAGACGAGCTCATAAGCGATGTACTCTTGTAGAGCACTTCACATGGACAAGGAAAGGTCGGACGACCAGCTAGAACCTATACACAACAGTTCTGTAATAAAACCGGATCCTATTTATCAACACCTCCGTTCGGACAGGATATGACACAAGGTCAATTTTTAAGCGGAGTTTAACAGGTTTGAATTCACAGTTTTCTTTCTCCTAGACTAGTTACCTAACCAAGGCTAAAGAACCTAGTCTGTCCTACTATTTACCCATAGATGGAGGGAGAATTATTGGATTCATACCTTCCCCAAGGGTATTAGTGCTATGTGAAATGCAATCAGTCTCGTCCAGGATTTGAACTCGTGTCGCCGTGTCCATTTCCTACGAGGATAACGACTACACCACGAAACAGGATGGAGCCTGAAAGACCACCCGGGAGCGATGAACGTTAGAGATGAGTTGTGTGAAAGGTTCAGGGAAATCCGTGCTAGAGGTACGATATATATATATATATATATATATATATATATATATATATATATTTTTAATGCAAATTTTCCGTCTGGTGGGAGTTTTTTATATATATAAAAATAGGTTTTCTTTATGCTTTGTTAGTCAGAATTAGGTACCTTTATACTATTTACCAACCCCTCCGCTCGGGCAGGATATGACACAAGGTCAATTTTTTAAGCGGAGTTTAACAGGTTTGAATTCAGAGTTTTCTTTCTCCTAGACTAGTTGCCTAACCAAGTCTTAAGAACCTAGTCTGTCCTACTATTTACCCATAGCTGGAGGGAGAATTATTGGATTCATACCTTCCCCAAGGGTATTAGTGCTGTGAAATGCAATCAGTCTCGTTCAGGTTTTGAACTCATGTCGCCGTGTCCATTTCCTACGACGACTACAACACGGGCACCTCCATAACACCACGGGCACCTCCAAGAAATTAGGTACCTTGATAAGCTGCTTAGGCGAAACTGTAGTAGGTTAGTTCCTGACTCACGAAATAAGTTTTGTATATATATATATATATATATAACGAGAGATAGACGGAAGGAGAAAGATACATGGAGAAGTAAAGAGAGAGAGAGAGAAAGAGAGAGAGAGAGAGAGAGAGAGAGAGATGTAGATATATACATGCATTTATGTATATGTGTGAGTATACATTCAATATTTCAATAAATCAGTTGAATATTGCCAAAGAAGTTGTCAGTTGGAAGCAGTTTAAAGTTGAACCGTTTTCAAGGAAATCAACAAAACAGGCAGCATGACCCTATTCACTGACTGTAACGCCAGGAACTTTTACTTTCCTGGAAAGTTAGTGTATTTATGGCAAACTTTTGTATAGTTTCTTCGTAAACACTTGGTAAACAATGATTTTCCATACACATCGCACATTCTTAGGTAAATTTCTGTTCGTTTGCACTTTTCAGCTGTGGGGTTTGAGCTTATGTTACGTTAGGATTACTTTGGTTGCGTTGGTATTACGTTGGTTGTGTTGGTATTTCGTTGGTAGAATTAGTATTACGTTGGTTGCGTTGGTATTACATTGGTTGTGTTGGTATTTCGTTGGTAGCGTTGGTATTTCGTTGCTAGCGTTGGTATTTCGTTGGTAGCCTTGGTATTACGTTGGTTGTGTTGGTATTTTGTTGGTTGCGTTGTTATTTCGTTGGTAGCGTTGGTATTACGTTGGTTGTGTTGGTAATTTGTTGGTATTGTTGGTATTACGTTGGTTATAATGGCGTTAGATATCTGACTCCATATTTTGGTTATATTATATTTTACCCCCACGTTGTTTAGTCCCAAAAGAATTATACGGAAGAAAGATAGAAGCAGATAAGAGACGAAGACGTTTCTTTTATACTTTCCTTTATTACTGGATTCAACAACCATTCCATGGATGAGGGACTTTTTCCTGAATACATTGAAATGGCTGAATCCCCCAGTCAAGCTGTCAAAATACGTTAAAACGTTTCATGTAGGTATTTGTCCTCATTTGAATATTTTTGGCTTTCATAAGGGTTAGTTTTCTTTTGGAAGTTTGTCAAAGTCTGGCAAGGGTTAGTTTATAGTTCAGTAGTAGGTCTTGTATATTTCAGCATAATGCTGACCGATGGAGAGAGGACTGCTACTGGGTGAAGGGAATAACCGACGCTACGTCCAAAGACCTATACGTGGTGCCCAAAACACCAGACAGCAAAATGGTGTTGTTGGTTCGACGGACACTGCCTGAAAGAGAAAGATAATATGGTCCCCTTTTTCAAGAGGAATGCCTTTTTTCTTTTACGCATGCGTCATCTCCTTTTCCTGTTAGAGACCTCTGGGAGTTTCTACAGTTTTGATAGTTTTCTTTTTAATTATTTATTTTTAAATTTAATTTTAAATCTTTTATTTATTTATTCGTTCCCTACACAGCCACGAAAATTGAAATGGCAGACCTCTGTTTAAGTCTGCTTTGCTGCAATTTGAATAGACTCAAAACAAATAACCTTGTGAGATTGACATAATTACCAATCTCATGACACAATTGATATTTATGGAAAAAAATTCTAAAACATCGCATTAAGCTTTTTATTAAAATTTCAACTTATTCATTTAATGATCCTCATATATATATATATATATATATATATATATATATATATATATATATTAGATAGTATTATTCGGTCCAGTTAAACCAGAGTTGGGAGTAATTCTTTCTGGACAAAAAAAAAAAAAAAATTCAACAGTGAACAATTAAATTTTCTTGGTAAAGAGCTCAATGTAACTGACATTACAAAGCAATAATTTCTTTAAGAAAAAACAAAACCGGTCTCATTAGGATTATAAATTTATTTCCATGTGTTTCAAAAACGCGAAAAAAATTAACAGGACTTCTTCAGATCTAATGGATAAAATAATTCAGAATAGACACAAGAAAAAAGGGTGGGAGGGAATAGAATAAAAAAAATTAATTTTCTATAATTCCAACCGGCAATAAAATTTAAAAAAAACGGAAGCGGGCTAAATGAGGAGAAAACTCTTCACCACTCTTTTAAAACGGAGGTTGCAAATGAAATGGAAATCTTTATAACATTAAACAAAATACAATACTCACCTGTAGCGTGAAGAAGGTACCCACAGCTAGTGGTGACTTCTTAGTCAGCAATCCCCGCTCAAAATAGTGTCCAACATATTTATTAGGAATGGGACATACCTGTTTATGTTCTTTGGTAACGTAAATAACATAACCATTTTTCATATTATAATTAGTTTTTATCGAAGTTTTTTGATCATTGGTTCCAAAATTCTTCTGTATACTTAGGTAATTCAAAAGGTCACTTTAGCCTAACATGTCCGCCACTTCTTTGAGACATCTGATCTTCCAGTTTTCATCCCTGTCAATTATTTTATCTTGATCCCACTAGGGATACGTACTATAACTTAACACATATACCCAGTCATATTTAACGGAATTGGAACAGTCTACCCCTGAAGTTCAAATAAAGTGTTCAGCTCGAGTTTCTGTGTATACTCGTAAGTTCGATAATAACACCTGATGATGGCTGAAGGACATATCGGCCAAAACGCTGTGCTTATAACAATAAAAATGGGGTCAATAATCCGAATATTTTAAGTAATAATAACAAAATGATTTTATTGGAAGGCTTTATTATTAGTAGGGGGGATTTAGCATTAAATGATTTCGTTGGAAGGGTTTATTATTAATGTGGAGGCTTTAGTTTGATGAAATTAATTTAAATACTATTCCTAAAGATTTTAAACTGAAAATTAAATTTTATAAAAATGTTATTGATGGACTTATTCATGGACAGTACTAGAGATAGATTGATAGATAGATTTGATTTTTAGGTTGGTTGCTTGCTTGCTTCATTTTACGGCATAGCAACCCTTGTCTGGTCATTTAAAGTCCACTTAAATCATTTTGATACTTTTCAAAAAATTCAGTTTAGTATGAGTATAGTTTTTTGGTTACCCTCATCTAAATGTCCAAACAGTTCTATTTCAAATAATTTAGTTTAGCATAAGTACACATGTTCAACGTCAAAAACAGTCCTATTTCGAACAATTCAGTTTAGTATCAGAACACAGTTTCAATGTCTACAACTGTTCTATTTCTAGTAATTCAGTTTAGCATAAGTATATAGATTAATTCTATATGACCCACGAATTGGACCCTGTCAGTTGCTACCACCCCGGGCTAGAATAGACTTGGGAACGATGGCAACGAAGGGGTACTCTGCATTTCCCAAGTTTCAGCTTTATTGGAACCTCACCATCAGATTGTTTAGCGTCATAATCAGAACACTCGGTGGGTGAGTCTCACCCCTCTGCAGAGAAGTAGTCGGAGTATTTTACAGCCTTAGCCAACTGGCAATGTATAGTTCGGAGTTGCGAGTGGGTTTGGTGATACCTACAAATCAATTCCTTAACATGACATTTGTATCTGCGAGATTTCCCTCAGAAATAAAAGACATTAGTCGTACGTCCTGGCATATTTTTATGAATATGCCTCAGGCTTAATTTCTTTTCAAGACAGACCGAAAGAGTTATAAATCAGGGAAAGAGGTTCCAGGGGCACCTGTCTTACTGCGTATGTCGGCATAACTCGTTGAAATCGATTGAAGCTATCTTTGAGTATCTTCTCGAGGTCGGCTGGCATTTGAGGTTGCAGTAAGAGCGAATTTGATGATGGAGGTCACAGCTCAATGCGACTGATATTTACAAGGAATGGTCAACAAGACAAGCACGTATATGGTGTTTGGTTAGAACATTTCCTTACAAGGTGATAATAGATGAACATTAGGCACACACACACACACACACATACCAACTTACACATAAAGACATATGCATTTATATATATATATATATATATATATATATATGTATGTATATATATATGTACATATATATATATATATATATATTGGCGTATGTGTGAAGGAACATGTTGTGTGCTCACAGTACTGGTTTATGATCACAGACATATCCATACCCACTTACATATATATATATATATATATATATATATGTGTGTGTGTGTGTGTGTGTGTGTACGTGTGTGTGCACGTGAAGGGACTTTTTGTGTGTATGTGTGTATGCAACACTGTAGTGGTTCAAGGAAGGCAAAACATTATTGTCAGACACCTATACCAATATCGTCTCATGTACACGTGCACACACACAGACACACACACACATATATATATATATATATGTTTAAATACTATTTTGGGAGTGGGAGGGATGTAATAACAATCGCCGTAAGAGATTGACGAAGGGACACGCGTTCAAATCCTTGAAAAAACTGCATTTCTCTTAGCGCTAATATTATGGGGAAAGATATATATCCATTTCTTCACTCTTAAGATTTGGGTAAATAGTCGGGCAGGCTAAGTTCTCCAACCTTGGTATGGCAGCTGGTTTAGAAGAATAAAAAATATGAGTTGATACCTATAAAACTCCTCTTAAAATCGACCTTGTATCACATCCTTCTCGTACGGAGGGTTTCAGTATATATATATATATATATATATATATATAACATAAAATTAAAAGAAAAAAATTCAATTTTGTAGTTCCATTATCTATTCATTCTTTAGATAATATATATATATACATATATATATATGTGTTTGTGTGTGTGTATGTATGTATATATATATGTATATATATATATGTCTGCGTATATATATATATGTGTGTGTGTATATACATGTGCATATATATATATATATATATATATATATATATTTATATGTATATATATATATGTATATATGTGTGTATATATATGTGTGTGTGTGTTTATATTTATATATATATGTGTGTGTATATATATATATGTATATATATGTACATATATGTGTGTGTATATATGTATATGTGTGTGTGTATATATATATGTGTGTGTGTGTGTGTGTTCATATATATATATATATATATATATATATATATATAATTTTTCTATAGCGTTTCCACGCGTGATCTATGTGAATATAAAGTTATTGAGTAGACGAAAACCTGAAATTCAAGATTTTAGAAGTATGAAAGTTAGTGTTGTATATATCTTTATCAAGCTCTCTGCAGGAGCAGAGAGGGACACAAAGTCAATTATTTAAGCCGATTTTAACGGGTTTATATTCAGAATTTTCATTCTCCTAGACCGGTTGCCATACTATGGCTAAAGATCCCAGTCTGCCCTCCAATTTTACCCACATCCGGAGAATAAATTATTGGATTCATACCTTTCACAATACCAAATGTAAACAACCTCGTACAATACATATTCTGTGTGTGTATGTATGTGTGTGTGTGTGATAGAGTATATTCACATATATGAACGGTTACCCAAGAACATACACACCCGTATACAAATATAGTTTTGCTTGGTCGGCTGGGGCTGTAGAACATACTGACTGCACCACTGCAGAGGGGTACAACCCCACCAACGTGAAACCTGCATATGACACTAAACAATCTGATGATGAGGTATCAGTAACGTTGGTTCTTTGGGGGAATGGGCTCCCAGGTCTACTTTGGCCCGGAGTAATAACACCTGATAGGGTCCTATCTATGAGTCAAATAGAACTAAATTCTGTCGGTTGGAAGGGGAGTGTTTTTGCAGTTAAACTGTATATTTTTGCTAAACTAAATTCCTTGAAATGGAACTGTTTTGACATCTAAACTGCGTACTTATGCTAAACTAAATTGTTTGAAATGGAACTGTTTTTTATGCAAAACTGAATTATTTAGAATAGAACAGTTTTTGACATTGAAACTGTACTTACGCTAAAGTGAATTATTTGAAATAAAACTGTTTTGACATTTAACAAAATTTGAATTTTTTGAATTAGGACTGTTTGACTAAACTGAATACCTTGAAATAGAAATATTTTTTTACAATTAAACTGCGTACTTATGCTAAAGTGAATTGCTTGAAATAGAACTGTTCATTGTATAAAAATAGATTTGGCATTAAATAACCTACAAAGGTTGATATGCCATAAACCCAAACAAACCAACAAACAAATAAATATAGATTCCTTTCTCTTAATCATATCTCCTATAATTTACTTTTAGGAAAGCGTTAAATTTCTTCAAACCAAATATTCCTGCTTTTTAATGAAAAAATAACTTAAAAAGCCAAGATGAATATTTTTATCGATTATTTATGACCAAATTCATCGACTAATTCTTAACCTTGTTAAACAATCACACACACACACACACACACACACACACACACACACACACACACACACACACATATATATATATATATATAGGCGTATCTGTGAAGGGACATGTTGTGCGCGCACAGTACTGGTTTATGATCACAGAAATATCCATACCCACACACACGATCAAACACACACACACACACATATATATATATATATATATATATATGTGTGTGTGTGTGTGTGTGTGTGTGAAGGGACTTTTTTTGTGTATGTGTGTATGCAACCCTGTACTGGTTCATGGTAGGTAAAAGATTCTTGTCAGAAACCTATAGCCATACAGACACACACACACACACACACACACACACACATATATATATACATAAATTTAAATACTATTTTGGGAGTGGTCGTGATGTAAAAGCAATCGTCGAAGGAGATGGACACGGTGATACGCCTTCGAATCCTTGAAAAAACTTTGAATTTCTCAAAGTACAAATATTAAACTGAACGGTTCAGGGAAGCCTTGGGTTTATTATTGTATTGTTTTTTTTATTTGGGGGTAATACACTCTCTCAGGTTTACTTTGGCCCGGAGTAATAACACCTGGTAGGGTCCTATGTATGGGTAAAATATTATTTTATTAGGAGCGTAGCCTTGGGTTTATCATTGTATTGTTTTTTATTAGTTTGTCTTTTATTTTTGGTACCTGGAATTTTTTTTATTATTGCTTGTTCGACTTTCTTCTCTGGGTGGGGAATACAAGCTTTAGTTCTTCAGGCATTTTTTCCTTCATTCTATAAACATATCCTGACTGCGCGGTGTTCATTTGATTAAGGCAATTAGTGACATGATTGCTGATGAACCTGTTCCCTCATTTGATCTGTTGGATTGAGCACAGATTAATTTGATGCAAACTTTCAAGGCACTTGATATTAAGAAGATGAAGAGCCTTTTTTTCATATTCACCGAGGATTATGTCGACAATTCGATAAAATACGATCTTGTTTTCTTTAATCGGCCGCGAAAGACCTTTAGATACGGATAGATTTGAAACCATATAAAGACATTTAAAAGATAACGAAACACGCACACACATTACGGCACCCAATCAGAACGTTACGGGACCCAATTAGAAAGTTACGGTGCCCAATCAGAACGTTACGGGACGTAAGATAAGTATGTTACACAACTGCGCCAAATCGGAAGCGTGTAACACTTTAGAACCAGAAAGACTAGTTATGTTGCCTCACCGACCCAGTACCATCCCAAATATTAATAGATGTTCCTGACTTCAGATAAACGACGGATTCACTGCTTCAAAATACGAAAGAGTTTATTTCTGATTGTATATATTTCATAGGCAGCCATCACAACACGAGAGAGACAGAGTGAAAGGTCTACTGTTGTGACATGTCATGTGTGCGAGACAAGCATAAACTTTCGACTCCGAGTAATTGGCCTTTTCGTCCCCATGCCCAGAGGGGACTGAACTCCGCCGATCGTCTCTGCCATCTCAGTTCTGAACTGACCAAACTGCCAACTTCCGACTGAATTAAAAAATACCTTTGGTCATAAAATATATCTTAATTATCTCACCAGGCTATCATGATAACTGTACCATCGAAACGTACATCGAATGTCCATAAAGATAGAACATAGGAATCTCGAAACACGAAAAACACGTAACGACTTCTCAGTTCAGGTACGAAACTTTTTATTACCTTTGAGTTTAAAGGTTTTTCGACATAAGGAGAGAGATACACATTCTTTCTATTCTGGCTTTTTCATCTGCACCCCCATCTCGTGCGACACCTGCCCAAGGCCTCCGCGAGCAAGTGAAAGTCAACCCTTTTCGTTCGGTGTCCAGTTCTCAACTCAACTCTGAATTTTTCAAAATCCCCCAAATCTTCCGCGCGAACGCTTCCGGTGCATGACGTCATTCACATCCACTGGTCAACCTTTCTATCGGATTTTTATTTTGACATCTGTGAACGACACATCCTCCCCGCACGCGCGTCAACGCCAGTGCTCAAGTTTGCGCCTAACCCATGTGCTGAGCCGAAAGGTTCTCAGCCTAACTAAACCCAAAGGTATAAGACGAAATCCCTCGGTCATTATATTACATAACAACACGTGTCATTTTAAAGTTTCCATAAATCTAACAGCTAAATAAGTTATCTTCTATTTGTTTACTTTTCCAATATCCGGTCTTTAACCCACGATTTCAAAAACATATCAAATTAACAATTTGATGTTAAAGAATAACATGGCCCAGCCGGCTGAGGCTGTAGAATACACCGACCTCATCCCTGGGAACGTGCATGCATATGACCTTTGCGATGGCCAATATTCACATTTTAAGTTTTCAGCAACATACAATTCATTAATACAAATGAAATAGCCACCCTATTTGACCAAGTATCATCCTTGATTATATCACACACACACACAAACACTATATATATATATATATATATATATATATTCAAACATGTTAGTTATTAACATTGGAAGATTGGTAAATTTTGTTTTGGTTGATTGATAATTTGGGTTTATGGCATATCAACATTTGTGGGTTATTTAATGCCAAATCCGTTTTCATGCAAATAATCAGTTCTATTTCAAACAATTCAATTTAGCTTCGGTAAACAGTTTAATTGTCAGAAACCGTTTCTATTTTAGGCTATCTATTTTAGTCAAACAGTTCTAATTCAAACAATTCAGTTTAGTAGAAGTATAGATTTTGTTTAAACACAGTTAAATGTCAAACCAGTTCTACATTAAACAATTCAGTTTAGCGAAAGCACAGTTTCAATGTCAAAAACAGTTCCATTTCAAACAATTCAGTTTGTATACAAAAACATTTCTTTTCAAACTATTCAGTTTGGCATAAGTACGCTGTTTAAATGTAAGTACACAGTTTAATTGTCAAAAACATTTCTCTTTCAAGCTATTCAGTCGAGTCAAACAGTTCTAATTCAAACAACTTAGTTAAGTATAAGTATGCAGTTTAGTTCTATTTAACCCATAGACAGGACCCTTATTATGTGCTTCTACTCCGCTCCCGAATTGACCTGGGAGCGATGGCAATGAAGGGGTACTCTGCATTCGTCAAAGCTCAAGGATTAATGGAGCCTCACCATCAGATTGTTTAGTGCAATATCCAGGACAGTTTTGAGGGAGTCTTACCCCTCTGCAGAGATACAGTCGGTGTATTCTACTGCCTCAGCCGGCTGCGCCATATTATTCTTTAACTCATACCTGTAGAGAATAAGGTATTTATACCTTACCCTCTGGGTATTAGTCTGAAAGTCAATGAAAGAAAGTGACTGGAGTTCTAACTCAGATAATACTACGTCACTGTCCACTATGTTTGCCACAACGCCATGGAGACCACCCATAAGTGTTCGAGTTATTGTTGATGAAACACAATACTTGCAACTTTATAACGCTGCAAACAAATGATTATAGACTTGTAAGTATAAACAAAAATAAAATTAAATGTGAAAATATAATTATTTCAATTAAACATTCAAAGATGAAGACATTTCGACAGACAAGGAATTGTTATATCGTTAAAAATTTACTAAACTAAGATTCGATTTTTGGGAAATATCTTTGATCGATACAGTAAGTCATATATATATATATATATATATATATTTATCTGACTGCCCCAAGCTATGTGACAATACACACACACACACACACACACACACATATATATATATATATATATATATATATATATATAAATTGGTGCTCACCAATCGTCCAGGAGACCGGGGTTCAATCTCAGGTCGAGTCATACCAAAGACTCAAAAATGGTACTTGATGCCGTCTTGCTTAGCACTCAGCATTATAAGATGAAGATCAAGGGTAAAGTGGAGCAATCCAAGAAAACGAATAGTGCCCTCCCCTACACCTCGGTGTTGTAGCCATTGAAAAGGGAGCCTTCGGGTTACTCTCGACTAAGATCGCCAACTTTACTATATATATATATATATATATATACATAAGATATTTAAGGTTCTTACTAGCTCACTTAGTGAGTTAATGGAGGACCAGATGTTGCGGTATTGTTAATTAGCGCTCAATATCAAAAATAAACCTTTAGCTACCATAAAGTTAGAAAGAAAAAGAAATTCTGATTATAAAAATTAATTTCCTCTTCCTTCACAAACTCTTTCCTTCTCACACTCTCTTCCTTCGCCCCACTCTTTCTCACCAACAGACAGCGGAAATATGTGTAAATATGAAAAGATACCAACCAGTACATTTGCAAATATACGTATATATGTAAGCGCGAGCAACGGTATATACACAAAGATACTAACATTCAATAACACACAAACTTAACCACTCCAACACACAACTTTTCGAACCAAAAATTAACCATATTAATTGTTTTCTTTTTCTTTTTTTTTTGTTGAAAATCTTCACTCTGTCTGACGACAGCTGGTAGCATGAAACTCAGGGTCACAGAATGTAACATGTAATATATATATATATATATATATATATATATATATGTGTGTGTGTGTGTGTGTGTGTTCTGAGTACTGCGACATTCATTAAAACGATAGCCAGCATCAATTGACTTACATCAATTTCCAGTCATGTCACGATTTTTTAATACGATTAATACTGAATATGAGAATGTCTTGAAGAGCAGTCAACTATCGACCATTTCTTATTGGCGAAATTTATGGGGAATTGTTTCAAGAACTTATTATTAGACACTTCAAAAATCTTATTTTGAGTTTAGTGTTCAAGGGATACAAATCCAAAGATGAGTTACTGCTATTTATAAACCACAAAGAAATATATATATATATATATATATATATATATATATCTCCCGGACGATTGGCGAACACCAATTTATATATATATATATATATATATATATATATATATATATTTTCATCATACAACGTGTGAAAGCACGTGCGATACCCTAGCCTCATCAGCCGCCAACCAGGGTGATAACACAGTTTCGGTAGCGCAGTACTGCCTTGAGCTACCGAAACTGTGTTATCACCCTGGTTGGCGGCTGATGAGGCTAGGGTATCGCACGTGCTTTCACATGTTGTATGATGAAAAAAAAAAATATATATATATATATATATATATATATTGGTGTTCGCCAATCGTCCGGGAGACCGGGGTTCAATCTCAGGTCCAGTCATACCAAAGACTTAAGAAATGGTACTTGATGCCGCCTTACTTAGCACTCAGCACTATAAGATGAGGATTAAAGGAAAAGTGGGATAATCCACGAAAAGGAATAGTTGTACTATAGCCATGTGCGAAATGTACCTCGGTTGTTCATAATGTTTACCACCAGATATACATAACGTAGAACATATAAAGAAAATAAGAATCTCGAAATTCGAAAACCATAATGACTTGTTTTTCAGGTACGAAACCTTTTTATTAACTTTGAGTTAAGGGTTTCGACCAAAAGAGGAGAGACACAATCTTCTACGCTGTCTTATTCATTTGGTCCCTATCTGGTGCGGCATCCATGGCGCGCAAATTCGTCTCGCCTCAGCGAGCTCGCAAATGTCGACCGTCTCGTCTGGTGTCTAGTTTTCAACTCCCTTCTAACTTTCTTTCAATTCTCCACAAACCTCTGCGCGCTTCCGGTGCGGTGCGTGACGTCACTCGCACTCCCTGCCGTTTCGTCTCGGACTATTGTGACATCTCTGAGTGACACTTTCTTCCACCCGCGCGCGCCTGCGTTAACACCTGCATCAATGTTTGCACCTAACTAACCCATGTGCTGAGCCGAAAGGTTCTTAGCCTAACTAAACTCAAAGGCATGAACCGAAATCCCTTGGCCATTACGTTACATAGTGGCCTCCCATACACCTCGGTGTATAAACTAAAAAAAAAGAAAACTACAACAGTTCAAAACTTTTACAGGTACAAAATACAACTAACCAGTCTAATGTTAAATCTAGAGGAAGCAAAGAACGTTTTTTGGGTGGTAATTAACTTTCTGAAGAAACACTAAACTAAGATAAAATGAAAATAAAGGACCAGTGGTATTCTTATAAGATTTTCATATTGGTGCGAAAAAAAAAGAAATTGAAAAAACTTTGAAATAACAACAACAAAAATGTATGAAAACAGTTTATTCATTTCTCGCTTCGTTTAGAAGGCGAAAGCGGTATTGGCAGATAACCGGATATACAGTTTTGTAAAAATCATTAACAAGTTGATGACGTAAAACTGGTTCGGGCTAATACTCTTGGAAAAGGTATGAACCTCCTTATCCTCCCAGCTATGGGTTAAATAATACCACCACTGTTCTTCTAGGAGAATGGCTTTGGCATTAAATAACCTACAAAGGTTTATATGCCATAAAACAAAGAAACCAAACCAAACCGTAAAGCTGGTTGTACCTTGTGTCTAGAAGAAAAACTATGTATTCTGTAATTTGCAGACAATTGGTAGATGAACAGAAAGGGTTCGTTGGGGTTTTATGGCACATCTACATTTGTGTGCTATTCAATGTCAAATTCTGTTCATATATATATATATATATATATATATATATATATATATATATATAAGAGACTTACGAAATACATATATATATATATATATATATATATATATATATATATATATATATAAGAGACTTATGAAATATTCTTTTACAAATCAGATATATATATATATAATTTGTAAAAGAATATTTCATAAATCTCTTTAATTTTAACCGAACTAGAACTCACTTAAAAAAAAAAAAGCATCTATCAAATTGTATCTCTATATTCAGTGCAGAAGCTTGTGCAATCAATATGGCTCTTGACCTCATTACAGAATCAAGAAATAACAAATTCATCATATTTTCAGATTCACTATCAGTGTTGGAATCACTAAAAAACAGAAAATTTGATCAACCATTAATAATAAGAATACTTTGTAAATTAAAGAATTTATCAAATGACAATGATATACAGATATGTTGGGTCCCAAGTCATACTGGCATCATGGGAAATGACCAAGCGCATAAAGCAGCCAGTTCTACTCTAAACCAAACCACTGAAAAGAAATTTAAAATACCACACACAGACTTTAAAATGAAAATAAATAAATACATACTACAGCAAAGACAACAACGCTGGAACATTAATGAAAATAATAAATTATCAGAAATTAAACCCACCCTAGAGGAATGGAAGCAAAGCTTTAAAAAGGCTGAAGAGAGGAAATTATATTGTCCAGACTCCGGATAGGTCATAGAAGGATAACACACTCTTATTTACTTAAAGGAAAACAACAACCAATGTGTTATGCATGTCAGACCAAATACAACGTATACAATGTACCGACTGAGCCCATATAAGAAAAAAACTTTTTTAGTGCAAACAATATGAAGGAACTGTTCCAAAACACTGAAATAAATAATGTGATATTATTTCTAAAAACAGTGAAGTTATACACAAAAAAAATCTAAAGAAATTTACAATAAAACCAAATTACTTCTATAAACCCTTTCTTTATTAAATATATTCTAACAAACTGATCCCTTCCCCAACCTGTTTCACAGATTTTTTTCTTATGATTATGATTCCCTACAAATAAACTCCTCATAAAGAACAAACAAATAACCAACTAATTATCTAAAGTTTATCATTGATTCCAAAGACCTCTCCTTTGAATTTCTTTTCAGACTTATTTTCTTTAACTTGATTCGGCATTAAATGACCGATGAGGTTGATATGCCGTAAAACAAAACAAAACAAAACAAAACAAAAAAGTACTCATTTGCTTGCACTTTTTTAAATGGTTTCAAGTATTACTATGCAGCAGAAATAATTCTTTTTCCTATGAACCTTTGTTTTGCTCACTGTTAAATGCGTTCAAGCATTGCTATTTAACACTAATAATTTAAGAATCAATCATTTGTTTGCACACAGTTTAATGGTTTCAAGAATTGCAAATTCAACACTTATAATTCGATAGGATAATAATTAGTTTGTTCGCAGTTAAATAGTTTAAAGTATTCCTATTTAACCCTGATAATTCCATTCAATTTTAAATATTTAATCGCACACAGTTAAATAGTTTTGGACATTGCTACACGACACTAATAACTCAGTTCAATATTAATCCTTTGTTTGCACACAAATGAATTCAAGTCATATTATTTCACACTAATAATTCTTATTCCAACCATTTGTCAACACTCTGTAAATGCTTTCAAATATTGCTATTTAACACTAATAATTCAATTCTACATTGACCATTTGTTTTTAGAAAGTTTAATGCTTTCAAGTATTGCTATTTAACACTAATAATTCAATTCTACGTTGACCATTTGTTTTTACAAAGTTCAATGCTTTTAATCATTGCTATTTAGCACTAATAATTCTTTTTATCAAGTATTCCTCTCTCATACAAATAATTTGCACATAGCTTCATGATTTTAAATAACTAATAATTATACTCCTTTTTAAATGAATAAACAGTTCTATTTGACTACCCATTCATTGCCATTATTCACAGCTCCACTCTGACCCGGAGTGGTAGCGCCTGATAGATTTCTGTGTATGGGACAAATTGTTTTAAATTGAACTGTTTTTGACATTGAAAATAGGTTTACGCTAAACTGAATTGTTTAAAAAATGTTTTTGACAATTAAACTGTGTACTTATGCGAAATTGAATCGTTTGAAATAGGGGTGTTAATTCGTATAACAATGGATTTGGCATTAAATAACCTTCCAAGTTGATATGACATAAAACCTAAAGAAACAAACAAGCTAACTACTACTTCAAGTGAACCTGGGAGTAATGGCCATGAAAAGGTAGTCCATATTCCACAAAGCTTCAGGTTTTGAGCTTCATCATCAACTTCAGTTTTGTTTCATATTAGGATATTCGTTGGGGGAGATATCCCCCCTCTAAAAAGGTGCAATCGGCATATTCTTCAGCACTAGTCCACTGAAAGGGTTGAACAAAAAATCAGCATTGATATCGCAATGATAAATATATATTCTATCCACAGATTAATTCATAATTTGCATATTTTCACCCACGGCAATGTTGTTTGACGATCAAAAAACGGACTATAACCATATCGAACAATTATAAACTTTTGATACCTTTTGTACCTGTAACATATTGACCTCAGACCCGCCCGAGCTGTCAAATAAGAAATGCAACTGTATAAATAACAGGCGCATTCGGTCGAATTATCAGGGGATAACCTAGACTGTGGCCGGGTTGAATTGAGTGCAGATGTGACGCTCACTGAAGCAGGTGGATGTCAAACAATTATATAACCCGGTGCTACAGGAAGTTCGAGTTAGTTGGAGATCAGAGTTTGGAGTCAGTTGTTGCAGTTCGAAGCAGTGAGAACCAGACCCAGCAGAGAGCTTGGCCTCAAAGGCCCCTGGTTGAGCAGCCCAGGAGAACGAGAAAGAAGTGCTGTTATAGCGACAAGAGCTGGGGGTCAATATGTTGCAGTTTTTGTTCAGTCTCCAACTCACCTCTCACACATAACTCTTTCGTAACCCTTTCGTACCATTTCGAATAAAGTGTGAGAGGTATATTTTTTCTAAAGAACTGTGTTTCGTTCGTCTTTATTGTATTGACTATGTTTCTGCATGCATATGAGTATGCCACAGTACCAATTTTTTTCAGTTATCAAGACATAATGTGATTTCTTAGTTATTTTAGCAAATATACACTCTCTCCCATCGACTTGTTATCCACATGGTAGAAGTCTAATCTCTCTGATAAAATAAAATCATCCAGGGGAAAACTTTTAGAAAACAAGTGTATCAAAAGAGGTAATGGATATAATAATTTAATGATGGATTAATTTGGCATAGGGCAAGAAGAATGGAACACGGTAAGAATCGATCTTACTACGAACCGATACTCTGACTTACTAGCAACACGAGGCAACCCTAAAATTAATGAGCGTTGACGTCAAAGAAAAATGTTATTATCTTCATAAATGTCAATAATGCATTAGCCCAGTCGGCAGTGGTAAAAAGATTAACAGATTGAGCTATCATTACCACTTGTCTAATTTCACTTGCACCACACAAATGATGGGTATTTTTTCTGTCGACTGGGGGTGTAGAATACACTAACTGAATCTCTGCAGAGGCTTAACCCCCCCCCCACACACACACACTCAACGAGTGTTATGGATATGACACAAAACAATCTGATAGTTAGGCTCCAGTAATGCAGGAGCTTTAGGGAATGCGGAATGCCATTTCATTGCCATCGCTCCCAGGTCCACTCTGACCTGGAGTGGTAGCACCTTGTAGGGTACTATCTATGATTCAAAGAGAACTGTTTGACATTTAAACTGTGAAAACAAACTAGTTAAGATGAATTGAATTGTTTGGAACAGAACTGTTTAATTATTTGACTGTGTATAAACAAATAACTGATCTTTAATTGAATTGTTAATTATGCATAGCATTACTTGGAACTCTCTTACTTCATATTATGCTAAATTGAATTCTTAGAAATAGAACTGTTCGATCACTTAATTGTGTATATCTACAAAATGTGTCTACTGATCATATATCAATTATATTTGCAAAAGCAGGATTTAGCATTAAATAACCAACAATGGTTGATATGCCATAAAATTAAACCAAACCAAACCAAACCAATAATGTATGTACACACACACACACACACAGACACACACACACGTATATATATATATATATATATATATACTCCTATGGACCCCTTCACATGGCCGAGCGAAAGCAGGGTGACTAGCTCGAACCTACATACAGCAGTTCTGTGTGGATACAGAGCGTAGCCCGAAGGGCCTGCCGAAAGTGATGAAGATAGTGAAATGTGGCGAGAAAGGGTCAGGTAAATCCGTGCTGATGGCATGAAAAGATTATATATATATATATATATATATATATATATATATATATATATATATATATATATATATGGTGGGGTTGATCTAGATGAATACAAATGACAGGTGCTAAGAATATTCGAGAAAATGAAAAAGGAAATGCTATGTTCATTGCTTTATGGATATTCACTAGCAAATAGGCCCAGGAAAATCAATAGATCTAATAATCTTGTCAACATGACGTCAACACAAAAGAGGTAAAACGTATAACAGGAATATAAAATTCTATAAAACCATACTTTAGTTATTTTTGATTCGGGAGTGCATTTAACAAAAGCAAAAAAGATACAGAAAAAAAATATAGAAAGAAAATAAAAAAAGAAACTTTCATTTTGCACCATATTAGGGAATCAGTATTTGAATAAAATATTAGCATAATATGTTTAAAATCAGAGAGCTGCATTTTTATTTATTTATTTGTTTATTTATTTTGGCATTCGATATTTTAAAAGTTTAGGAAAATGATTTATTTGCTTAAAAGGCAGAAACAATTTTGTCAATATTTTAATTTTCCATTTTTGAGATGATTTTGTTTATGACCTGTATCGTCAGTATCAAAACCTTTTGGCTGATCCATTCTCTAGACATGCCCCTGCATTTCTGAAACTAGCTGTCATTAATCTGATATAATGTTTTAATTCTGGCCACTTTCTTTAGATTTATTCCTTCCTGTCGGTGGGGCATAGAATACGCTGACAGTGTTGCTCATAGAAAGGTTGGTTTGGTTTGGTTCCTTTGTTTAATGGCATATCAACATTTGTAGGTTATTTAATGCCAAAGCAATTCTAGAAGAACAGTAGTGGTACTATTTAACGCATAGCTGGGAGGATAAGGGGGTTCAACCTTTCCCAAGGGTATTTGTCCGAAAGTGAACGTAATAGCGTGACTGAAGTACGAACTAGCTAACTACGATTCTGCAGTCTATCATTTTAACCATTACACCACGAGGACACCCCCTCTCATAGAAAGGTAAGATCACTAGCCGAAATTGATTTTCCTGGGCTTCGCATCTTTTGGTGAGGCTCTAGTTCATGGGATTGGTATCTGTTGGTGAGGCTCCAGTTCCTGGGATTGACATCTGTTGGTGAGGATCCAGTTCCTGGGATTGGCATCTGTTGGTGAGGATCCAGTTCCTGGGATTGGCATCTGTTGGTGAGGCTCCAGTTCCTGGGATTGACATCTGTTGGCGAGGATCCAGTTCCTGGGATTGGCATCTGTTGGTGAGGATCCAGTTCCTGGGATTGGCATCTGTTGGTGAGGCTCCAGTTCCTGGGATTGACATCTGTTGGTGAGGATCCAGTTCCTGGGCTTGGCATCTGTTGGTGAGGATCCAGTTCCTGGGATTGGCATCTGTTGGTGAGGCTCCAGTTCCTGGGATTGTCATCTGTTGGTGAGGATCCAGTTCCTGGGCTTGGCATCTGTTGGTGAGGCTCCAGTTCTTGAATGCTGCTGAGTTTGAAGTACCTCATCATTGTCTCTAATCCCAAGTACAATTTTTTCTGAGTGATAGTATTTGCTAGGTTCCCATCAAGAAGTTAAATGAATATATTTGAAAATCGGTGGGATTACATAAGAATACTTGATATGATAACTATATACCAGCAAATAGGACTGTTTTGAAATTATTAGTATTAGATAGGAATACTTGAAACTATGCTACTATGAAAAAAATCGTTACTTGAAACTATATTATTGCTTAAACAGAAGACTGATTTCGTCTTTTTATAACCCAACGTGGGTAAGTTAATATGACAAAAAAAAAATTACAACCACCCCTTCTTTCTCTGTATATTTCTCCTTCTTTTTCCATTTAGATCTCTATCAAAACTTGGCGTCATTCTGATTGCTTTATTGCTTTTGTCGACTAGAATATTAAGCGATTGGATTGCGAGGAAACTTGCTCTTTCTGCTCCCTAAATGCCTGGGAAAATATTTATTTACACGATAATCAATCAAAATATATTAATTAGAAAAATTTTAATTTGAAGATTTCCACATTGAGGGCATTTTCGTTTCGATAATCACGCAAACCTCCGTGTCATCAACTTAGAAGAACGTATTTATTGAATTCCAAAAGAATTTCCAATAAATTGAAATAAATCTTTAAAATAAATATTAAAAAGAATTAAACATCCCCAGAGAATATTTTTCATGAATAATTGACCGACGTCTTTGAAATATGCGGGCTTTTCAAAGAAGATGTGATAAAAAATAAAACGAAAAAATAAAATAATAGCGAGTGCGTTATGCAATAATTGTTGCTGTGATGATTGCTGTAATGGTGTTAATAGGTGCATTGTGAACAAATACTTCAATAGAATTCGCATTAAAAAATAGAACTCATTCGGAGATGAAGTCCTACTGATGACTTAACATTCAACACTGCGTCACCTTTAAAAAGGTTCAACGACACAATGTTATGTCCTTAAGCAAATTGTTTGGTTTTCCACACAAATTCATTTATACTGTGCATATATGAAACACTTTTCCAACACCGACAGGAACAAATTGTAAACACATTTACACACATACACAGAAAAATAAAAAGTCATTATCAACTATACTAAATTTAAAACGTCAAACCTCATCGTAGAAATTACACAAACTCACTCAGAACTCCCCTAAATCAAATCAATGTAGTGTATAAATTTACATGTCCATTTCGAGAATGTTTCACGGAAAAAACAGAACACCTAATACCTACATTGGTCATACAACAACCACACTCTCCCGTAGTCTTTCCTATAACTCTCCGAAACAAGTGCCATAAAATAGCATCTAATGCTCTATGCTATGCACTTGTGTCTCTTTTGGGCTGACGCATTTGTGAGAAGTACTAGATCATCTGCATCGTCTGTACTTGTCATAGTTTCTACGGGAAATCATCTACTTCTTACCTTTTTTTAAGAAATTTAAACCATTTTCTTTAATTTGATGCTCGGCGTACATAGGCAGAATATAAACAAATATATTTCCAATGTATCTGCTTGATATTTAGCCATAGGTTTATTAGTTACCAATGTGAAACTGAAAGAAATAAAAACAGTAACAAATGACGACGGAAAATAAGAAAAGTTTCTAATAAAGAGGATCATTAATTAAGTTTACAGACTTTTTTCGTATGGGAACTTTTATTGATAGTACACTCATGAAACTCTAGACCCCATCGATGTAATCTCCTCCGGCTGCAATGCATTTGTTGTATCGTTCCAACAACTTCTGGAACGCTCCATGGAAGTCCTCTTGTGTGAGCGTGTCTATGACCTTCGTCATAGCCTCTTTCATCTCCTCAATCGTCTCATAACGACAGGCTGTGTGCTTAGGGAATAACCAAAAGTCACAGGGAACAAGGTCGGGATTATAGGGAACCTGAGGAATTGTCTTGATCCCCATCTTCGTCTAATAGTCTGTGACAAGGATGGAGTTGTGGACTGGTGCGTTGTCCAGGTGGAAATGCCACTGATCCGATTTGAAGAGGGCTCGCCTCTTCCCAATGAATCTCTTCCTGAACTCAATTAAAACCTCAACATAGTAACCCTAAGCCTTCAGCCAATCAACTCTGATATATTGACTTTCTTACTCCTCCCACACCTCTCCTCATCCCTCATAGACTCCCTGCCTTCCATGAATCTCTTATGCCACTCAAAAACTGATGCTCGATTCATGCAAGATGGTCAAAAGGCAGTCTGAAGCATTCCATACGTTTCTGTGGCATTTTTACCAAGTTCAAAAAAGAATTGTATTGCATATCGTTCTTCTAAAGTGTCCTGACGTCCAGATTGCATTTTTGAAATTCACCAGCTGTGACAATCAGACTTTAGTAGGGTGTATTCCAATTGCTGCTGTAGCTGTTCATTTGAACCTGAAAGCATAAAAATTGGTCGGTCACCTCATAAGATGTATAGCAATAACATAGTGAATTTTCAAGTGTCTACGACAATTTTAAATGCCTGTACAAAAAAGGGTGGGATCTTATTGAATGCATCACGTAACAGAGAAGATTAAGGCTTAGAAGAACCAAGAGACCAAGGTCAGGTCTAGATAAAAGAATAAATGGACCAAATATTTTACGCTTAGGAAAAATAAGCTTAGAGTATAATATCTAAACGTAACAAAGTTTTCACAGGATTTAAAGTTTCAACGTGTTACACGACAAAGAATATTAAAAGGAAAGCAACACGTGGTAGAAAAAAGGGGTTTTCACTGAAGAAGTAAAAATATGTACATAAGATGTAAGATTAAACTAAGTTTTAAATAATAAAGTATTTTTAGGGGAGTTGTAGAGTTAAAAGGGAAGATAAAGTCGATAGAGAACGAAGTACGACGAAAGAAAGTCTAATCGATGCCGACAAGAAGCTGCAGCGAAATCCTCTCCGAATGCCTTCTGGATTTTTTTAGGGACCATCCGCAAGTAGGAGAAAACATAGCATTTCTCAAAAATAAAGAAGGCTAACTAAAGGGCGATAAAGATTAAATCTGGGGGTAAAACACACACACACACACACACACATATATATATATATATATATTGAAATTACCTTATGTAATAAGATTATTCGGAAAGTAATTGTGTATAAAATGAACACAAGTTAAATATGATTATCAAAAGAAATCATGATCTTCATTTTAAAGACTGCAGTCCAAGAGGAAAGCAAATTCTTTATTCTATGTTTAAAGAAATCTGAATTTTTCTCCTTAAAACGAAACACAAACCGAAAATTACTGCTGTACAAATATACATATCCAAAAATGTTGCCGAATTTGAACTTTACTAGTTAGAACAATTGGCATGGTCTCAAAAAGCAGGTCAAAAAGGATTTTATCAAATGAAATTCTATGAAAAGATCGAGATTATCAAAACAATGGTATTATTCTAACATATATCAACGAGTTTGCGAGAGAATCTGTAAAGTTTGCTGTTTCTAGATTTTCAGAATAAGCCACTACTGACAAATGGTGTTGAAAACTCAGTTTATACAGATGTAGTACTATTAATGCTACTAGTTAATAATAATATAATAGTAATATGTAAAAGTCACCTACAAGAGCAGATAGTGATAAATAACAGAGAGAGAGAGAGAGAGAGAGAGAGAGAGAGAGAGAGAGAGAGAACTTGCCGTGTTGTTGACCTTGCAATGCCAGTGAACCACAGAATGAAAATCAAAGAAACGAAAAGGGAGACACGAGCTTGAACCTTGCCGGAGAACTAAAAATAAATCTATGAAACATGAGAGTGACGGTGATACCACTTGTAATTGGAACGTTTTGAACGATTTCAAAAGGATTGGAAAAGAGGCTAACTGATTTGGAAATCGGAAGAAGAAACGAGACCACCCAGACAAAAGCAGTGTTGAAATCAGCCAGAATACCGAGAGGAGTCCTGGAACCTAGAGGATTATTGCTGTCACTCAAACTCCAGTGATAGACCATCAGCTAACGTCGGTGTAAAAAAAACTTACAAGAATGTCCTGGAGACTAGAGATTACAAACTTTCTCTCTTACTCCAGTGAAAAATCACCAGCTAACGCTGGAGTGAGAAACGCTCAAAAGATTAAGATAATAATAATAATAATAATAATAATAATAATAATAATAATAATAATAATAATAATAATAATTGTCGACTTTGCTGCCCCGGCTGACCAGAGAATAAAACTGAAAGAATGTGAAAATAAGGATAAGTACCTCGACCTTGCTAGGGAATTGAAAAAACTCTGTAACATGAAGATGTCAATTATACCCATTGTGATTGGTGCTTTTGGTACAGTAACTAACGGATTATTAAAGGGACTGGAGGACATGGAAGTTGGCGGACGAGCGGAGACCATCCATTACTGAGAACGGCCAGAATACTGAGAAGAGTCCTGTGTTATATAGTCACATAATAAATATGCTTATATACACATATACACATAAATGCTGGATACATACTGACGCAATAAATAAGGACGCATGCAGGATAAGAAGACGCAGGGAGACTTCTTTAACAATATTTTACCTCTCACTTTATTTGTAAGGTTTCGAAAGGGTTGTTCAAGGGTTGCATGTGAGAGGGAACTGTAGATCGAACATAAACTGTAATATCTTGACCCCACAGTTATGACTGCTACGTTGTGTCTTGTTCTCCTGATGCTGGGGTCCACTCCATCGGGGTTCCCGAGGGCCCCCTCGGTCGGGTGTGGCTTTCCTTACCAAATCTGGTCTCTAGCTGTCTGGAATTCTACTGGCAACTGCTTCTTGGACTCGAACTAAACTGAGTTAAATAATAATTCAACGCCCACACGATCACCCACTGGATCTTTGAAATCGAATGTTTAATCGTCATCAAGCGGAAATAACTGTCATGTAGTTCAGAGGTCACTCTCTTCCGGTGCATCAGTCTGTATTGGCAAAGTGGGACCTTCACCTTGTCCCATATTATAAGCCTTAATCCGCCCACGCGATCTCTTTTGATTACTGGCCATTGGAATGTGTCACTTCTTTCCGGTGCATCACCTTGGAATAGCATTTTTTGGGGGCCGGGTCGAAGGTCAAAACATAACACCTGGAGTCTTGAGGAGACTTGCTGTCATTCAAACTCCAGTGAAAGACCATCAGCTAACGCTGAGTAAATAATAATGAAATATGAAAGTAACGGTGATACCTGTTGTAATGTGTTCGCTTGGAAATGTTCGCAAGGGCTTGAAAATCGGGACTGAAGGAATTAGAATTCAGAGAAATAATCGAGACCAAAGCATTTTTAAGATCGACAAGAATAGAATCAGGAAGAACAGAAGAGACTGAAGAACAGAGTTACTGAAACTGCTGAGAAAAACCACCATTTAAGACTGGTTTGGAAATTTTTCAAAGAGCAAAATATTAAGTTCGTAAACGCACACGAGAATGAAAGTAAAAGATACTTAATTTGTAAATAATTTACTAACCAACTTGACTTTACACCGAAAGAAATAGACATCAAATACGGAGCAATATAGACAGCAAAAACATAAAGAAAGAAGAAAAAAAATAAGGAAAGAGTCATTAAAAACGACTGGGTAAAAAGATTCCTTTTGGACAATACTTACTATGAATAAAGTACCAAATACGATATGGACATAGTTAAAACAAATCGATGACTGAAATGTGCTGAATTGAAGGCGAGAACAGAGGGGTTAATAACAGTAGCACAGGACCAGAGACTACCAACAAGAAACTATTCGGAAACCATTGCAAAAAAACGGATCAAAGCCACTATGTCAACTGTTCGAACAAAAAACGGAATCAATTGAACACAAGATGTACTTTGGTTTCGTTGGTATATGGCATATCAAAATTTGAGGGTTAGTTAATGCCAAATCCACTTGTTTAGAAGAACATCAGCTTACTATTTAACCCATAGCGAGGTGAACACTAAGCTAAGCTGATGCTCAGTTTTACAACAACTAGAATATAAAGAAAGACAAGATAAAATCGAACTAAACAGTGTAACCCGGATATAAGAGACCCTGATATAAGAGAAATAAGCGGATTTAAGCGAGATTTTTTCTGGTTCCAAATTAGAGCCTGTGTTAATGTATATAAAATATATCAAACCCGGATATAAGAGACATACAAGACCATGATAACTCTCTTATAGCAGGGTTACGAGGTATATATTCATTTGAAAATGTGTAAATAACGTCGAATACCGAAATCTGAAAAACGATGCAAACATTAATATTTGTCAATATTGCCCAGTCGATTGGTGGGGTGTAGAATACACAGACTTCATCTCTATTGAGGAGTAAGTCCTCCCCTCCCTCCCGCCCGCCAACGAGTCTCCTACACATGATGCTAAACAATCTGATTGTTTAGCGTCATGTCTAGGAGACTCGTTAGCGATGGGAAAGTTCCAGTGATGCTGAACCTTTGGGTAATGCGGAGTCGTTGCACCTGTAAGGATCTTATTTATGGGTCAAATAGAACTAAACTGCGTACTTATGCTAAACTGAATTGCTTGAAATAGATCTGTTTTGACATGTATACTGTGTACTTATACTAAACTGAATTCTTTAAAATAGAAATGTTTTTGACTATTAAACTGTGTATTTATGCTAAACCGAATTGTATGAAATAGATTTTTTTTATTTGTATAAAAATTGATTTGGTATTGAATAACCTACAATAGGTATATGTCATATAACCCAAACAATTAAACAACCAGCAAATCAGAGTCAATGACAGAAACCAAAAAAGCGACTTTTCTGGCCAGCCTGATTGAAAAATGAAAAAAACAAGGGATTCAAAAAAGGGAAAAATGAACACATTAACAGGATTCCTAGCAGTCTCTACCAATATGAAATATTTTATAAAATGACTCTTTGCGGAACTGCTCATCTTTTTTAGAAAAATACTATCAATATAAATGAAGAAAGAATACCAAAAAAAGGAAAAAATATTATGGATTTAATCACTACGTCGCTTCATGTTACATCTTAAAAAGATCCGTTGAAGCGAACCAACAGTAAAACTGAAAATTGAATAATAATAATAATAATAATAATAATAATAATAATAATAAACCTGTCCTAGAAAATGACACACATAAACTCCTATCGGACTTTGACATACACACAGATCACCTAATCTCAGCCAGAAGACCAGACCTTATTATAATCAACAAAAAAAGAGAATTTGCAAAATTGTCGACTTTGGTATTCCGGCTGACCACAGAATAAAACTGAAAGAATTGTGATAAGAAGGATAAGTATCTCGACCTTGCTTGGGAATTGAAAAAAAAAACTATGGAACATGAAGGTGACGATTATACCAATTGTGATTGGTGCGTTTGGAATTGTAACTAAAGGATTACTAAAGGGACTGGAGGACTTGGAAGTTGGCGGAGGAGTGGAGACGATCCAAACCACAGCATTATTGAGAACGGCCAGAATACTGAGAAGAGTCCTGGAGATTTGAGGAGAGTTGCTGTCACTCAAACTCCAGTGAAAAACCATCAGCTGGCACTGATGTGAAGAAGTCTAAAGGAGTAAATAATAATAATAATAATAATAATAATAATAATAATTGGTACTCGGGACCATTTTTGAAGTGGACGACAGAACTTAAACAAATGGATCAGAAAACAAGAAAACTAATGACGATGCATTAGGCCTTACATCTCAGAGACTACACAGACAGACTATATGCGTCGAGAAAAGATGGAGGAAGAGGACTTATTAGTATTTAAAACAGCGTTGACATATCGATAAAAAGACTCGAAGTCTGCATACACAAGCACAGAGGAAAATTAATTATAAACATCGAAAATGATACAGGCAACACAATCATCAATAGAACTGAAGTAAACAGGAAAAATAAATTGGAAGGAAAATAACGCTTTGGACACTTCAAGTGACAAACAAGACGAAACCTCACAGGAGAAAATATAGCTGAAAAAACAAGCCTTAAGAGAGAAACTAAATCTCTTCTGATAGCGGCACAAAACAACGCCATAAGAAGGAATCATATCAAAACAAGAATAGACAAGACGCAGCAAAATAGCAAATGTAGGTTATATGGTGAAAGAGGCGAATCAATCAATCGTATAATAAGTAAATTCGGCAAATTAACACAGAACGTGTCAAAGACTAGACACGACTGAGTGGAGAGGGTGCTATTCTGATAGACAACGGAATAGAATTGAAAGAAAACGAAAAGAAATAGAAGTACCTGGACCTTGCTAGGAATAGAAAAAAAAAAACTGCGGAATATGAAAGTGACGGTGTAACTAATTGTAATTGGTACTCTTGGTACAGTCACTAAAGGATTTGTACTGGAGGACTTGAAATGCGGAGACCATCCAAAATTCAGTATTGTTGAGATCGATAAGAATACCGAGAAGAGTCCTGGAGACTTTAGGAAACTTGCTGTCATTCAAAATCCAGTGAGAAACCATCAGCATATGCTGGTAGGAAAAATTCTCAGAAAAGTAAAATAATAATAATGATAATGTCAATTCTTTTTGCTTTTGTTTTTTTTGGGGTTTTTTTTTGGCCTAATGAGTTGAGTGTTCGCCAATGGTCCGGAAGAACAGGGTTCAGACCCAGGTCGAGTCATACTAAAGACTCAAAAAATGGTACTAGACTCAAAAAATGGTACTTGATGCCGCCTTGCTTAACACAGAATTATAAAGTAAGGATCAAGGGTAAAGTAAAGCAATCAAGGGAAATGAGTAGCACCCTCCCCTTCACTTTCGGGTCACCCTCGACTTAGATTGCCATCTTTACCTTTTGTCACGTGATATCCCACTGAGACGATGGAAGTGGGATGCCTGCTATCCTCTCGTTTGAATTAACAGTAGCAAGCCGTCAAAGAATGACCGTTAAGAAAGAATGTAGGTCACACAGGGGTGACCAGATGTTGGTACTTAGTAACCCCACTCGGGTCGCCTGACACCGGAAGGGAGAAGGAGAGAGAAGCCAAATGATTGGCTGGGACCCTAAAACGGAAGTGGGGACTGCTTCCCGTCAGCGGAAATAGATAGTAAGAAAGTTAGTTTTTGGACATGGTTCGTAGGAGACAGAACCAAAAGCCAAGTACTCCGCGTGAAGAAGACGAAAAAATATCTGCGAGACACGAAGAAGCCATTTTCTTCAAGCCAGTGTTAAAAATAGCCTAAAATCTATTAGCCCGTAAAAGAAGAAAGATTCTCCAGTGGAACCCCGTCGAAAAATAAGATAAGTAACTTTGGGACTATTTCTCCTTATACCCAAATTTTATATACCTCTCTCTCTCTCTCTCTCTCTCTCTCTCTCTCTCTCTCTCTCTCTCTCTCTCTCAATTTGAAGAAAAACGAAAGAACAGAAAAGAAGAAAGACATTTATGTTCATGGACTGTTCAATTTATTATATATTTTGACACTTTGAAGGTGTATATAATTGTCGTAAAAGATTCATGTATTTTAATGTTACCACGTGGTCTAAGTTGTTGTTTGCGGCGTCTGCTACGAATTTGTTACTTCATGCTTCCTTTTCAGCTTCTGTTCACCTTATGATATCTTGCTTAGTATTGTCCTATAAATTCCTTTAAAATATCACACGGGAAACCGGAGTTGCCGACTACTACAATATAATATTATTACGACTAAACCTATTGGTCCATATCTTCCATTGTCTAGGGGAGGAAGGAAAGCGACCTAGTGGGTGTGTGGATAGTGTGAAATTTGGAACCCCTTGCCAGCAGCGGTCAGTCTAGCCCTAAATTAATCCCTCACGTAATATGCCAGTTCTTATATGCCTGAGAAAAAAAAAAACAAACTCTGAACGAGGATTTATTCTACACGTGCAAAAATAAAGTCTCGTTTTGGGATTTTAAAGAATTTGCCGTCACACTTTACTTTACTCTTTCAACGTTTTATACACCGGTAATAATGGAAATTTCAAGTGACAGCAAGTCTCTACAGGACCTTTCTACGTAATCTTGCTGTGATCTGGACAAAGTCATTTTTTCATCGAATTCCCAGTTACTCCATTCTCTTTTCTAGGTTCTTGGGAATTTTTCCGAGTGCTCAAGTAATAATTGGTATTAATGTCACTTTTATATGCCACAATTGTTTTTTAAACCTCTATCAAAGTTCAAATATTTCTAAATATTTTTGCTTTCCTTTATTTTAACTCAGTGGCCTCCGAAAGGTCAAGTTTACTGATTACAACTAAGCCTTGTCTTCTGATTGGGACTAGGTGGTCCGTTTTATCTTAAGATCCCAGAGAATTCTATAGGATTTCTATTTTAGGTTTCGGTTTCTTTGTAGGTTATTTAATGCCAAAGCAATTCTCCTAGAAGAACAGTAGTGGTACTATTTAACCCATAGCTGGGAGGATACGGGGGTTCATACCTTTCCTAAAGGGTATTTGCCCGAAAGTGAACGCAATGGCGTGACTGGAGTACGAACTCGCTTACTACGTTTTCGCAGTCCATCGCTTTAACCATTACACCACAAGGACCGCCTGATTTCTATTTTAGTAAAGTTTCTTATTTGCTCACGAACCAATTGTCAGAATTGCAAAATTTTGATAGCTTGTACAATTTCCAGAGGATAGCTTTATCAAACCAGTCATGCTTGCTTTTAACCTAATTTAGTTTCTTATATTCGCTCATACAGCTTCATCTCGCTCGCCCAACATTATTATATGATTCCTTGCAAGTTTTAGGTCTGGTCTTCTGGCTTGGATTAGGTGATCCGTTTGCGTCTCAAAATCCTCGAAAATTTTCATTATGCATATGCTATTTAGTAGTATGGTCAAATTTCAATATTTTGCCTAATTACCAGCAGATCATCTTTCCCACCCAGTCATGCCTAGTCTTGTACTCTTTTGGTTCAAGCTTGCTGTATTCGATTACTATGTGATTAATGGTTTTACCTTTCTCCCTATAACCTACACTTTCTAGTCCCTTGTGTTTTATCGATTGTCGCTTTAAATACAATTAAAAGCGATTTAGTTTCTCTCTTCAGATTTCGCTTTCTTAGCCATCTCCAAATTTTCTCGTGTGAGAATTCACTAGATTGTAGCTTTCAAGCGACATTTACTATTTTCTAACGTCTTATCATTTTTCGTTATAACATAGTTGATTTATGTATGTACTATTATTAAAAGTGCCCATACGAAAAATGTCTGGAAACTTATCGTGTGCACCTCGTATGTTACGATTAATGTTACTATTTACCAACCCCTCCGCTCGGGCAGGATATAACACAAGGTCAATTTTTAAATTTTTAAAAATTAATTCTTAGAACTGATTATTTGCATAAAAATGGATTTGGTGTTAAATAACCTACTGTTATGATACCCAAACTGCAGACGGTAATGAACTCTTCCGTTTCTATTAATACCGGTCGAACATTCATCTCAAGAGCTGTAAGTTCTTCCAAGCCTAACATTTTGGCAGTCAGACTGACATTCGACACTCTGTTGTATTATACTTTCGTTAATATAGTTTGTTCCACAAAAACCCAAGTTGTGTTATTCTTCCGGACCCTTTACTGGTCCACAACACCTACAAAGGTTGATATGCCATAAAACCCAACCAACCAACCAGTTCAAAAAGTTGCTGGATTTATCAGTACCTCAACGCAAAAAGTCAAGAGAAAAGGCAACTTATTCTGTTGACAGCGAAGAAGTAACATACGAGGTGCACACGAGTTCAAATCCTGGACGAGACTGATTGCATTTCACATAGCACTAATACCCTTGGGAAAGGTATGAATCCAATTATTCTCCCTCCAGCTATGGGTAAATAGTAGGACAGACTAGGTTCTTCAGCCTTGGTGAGGCAACTAGTCTAGGAAAAGGAAAACTCTGAATTCAAACCTGTTAAACTCCGCTTAAAAATTGACCTTGTGTCATATCCTGCCCGAGCGGAGGGGTTGGTAAATAGTACCAAACTGAATGGTAAAATATAATTAACGAAAAATGATTAATCTAAAAAATCATTCCTTAATTACATAACAGTTTTTTTTTTTTGTTTTTTCATTCTCATCAAGCGAATTGATGTGTCTGGTACGGGAATGTCAAAAGTATAACTTTTGCACGATATAAAAATATACTGGTGCGACTCCAGAAAATGTTGTAATCTTTGGAAATGCTAATAAGTCGAACTTTCTTAGATAGCTTTACATATCTGAAAAGTTCTTAGCCTAAATAAGATTAGAATAATTTTCTTAAAATATATCTTACTGAACATTCTCTGAAAGTGTTAAAGAAATTTCAGTAATGAATATTCTGATATGTTGAACGGCGGCAAGAATGTTTCATGGTTCCTTGTTATTCCCTTATTGATTTATTTTAAAAGCATCTCAAACCGTGTAGGGTTATTTTATGCCGAAAGGTTTGGGAATCGTATTCATTGTATGTTCACATTTCCATTTTTTTGTGTTCGTTGTTTTGTAAGAGTGTTTATCTATTCGCACACGTTTCTATCGAACTGGAATCACTTTTGAACGATCTAAAAGACTGTAGCGAGAGAAATGACTTTTCCCAGAGTTCGAAGGTTGCACGTAGGTGTCTTATGTGTAGGATACCGACAGAATGTAGTAATTTACAACGCGGTTTTTACTTTGATGTGGCACCTGGCCGAATGAATGGGGCACACAATGAGATTCGAACTCACTGGTGAAGGTTTGTAAGTCTCTCTTGCTAATCATTACACCACCTAAGGCACCCATGCCGACAGTAAGTAGGAATTTACCAAGCCTTCTGCTTAGATGTGGCACAAGGCCATATGAATGGGACATCCAATGAGACTAGAACTCACTTGGGAAGGTTTGCTTGTCTAGTTTGCTAACCATCACATCACAAATGGCGTCCATGCCGACAATAATTAACATGGCCGTTCTTAGAGATGCATTTTATAAGACTCTTATCTCGTCTCTGGCGTGACGAGATTTGTAACGTATTCAAATTCCGGCAGGCCAGAACTTGCATAAAATGAAGAATGTTAGTCGCAATTTGGCGAACTGCTTTTTTGACAGACAGAAAACAGACAGGCAGATAGACAGACAGAAAGAACGAACGAACGAACTAATTGACGCAGCGAGTGAAGAGGAAAGTGACAGCCAGACTTGGTTTCTAATTCACCAATAACGACTCCACGAAGACCGTTGAGAAAAAAAAATACCTGGATCTATTTCCTTCAAATCCTACACTGGCCATCAGATGGGCCCCTAATTGACACAATCATTCTGAACAGACCTCATACTGAGAGTGTATCATACACTGTCTGTATTTTTAGAACTAGGGCCTCATATAATACGCAGTTTAGTATCATACCCAGCCTTTACCCCCCACCATGAGAAGGCCTACGCTTCCGCAGGAAATTCTGTAAATTTAAATATAAGAATTTTGTTAGGTCGAGAACTTTTCAAATTTCGTCGTATTCATATATACGACATATCTCAATAAGTTCCGGGCCTAACTAATAAAACAAAAACTTTTATGCAAAATTCGACTTTATTTATCAACATAGTCTCCTTTTAAAGTCATACACTTTAAACTTCCTCTGAAAATTCGATACTCTTTTTGTAGGGCGATTTGTCTTTGGCTTCAAGATAAACCTCAGTTTCCGAGACCACTTCTTCATTGGAGCCACTCTTTCCCTGGAGCATTCTTTTAAGGTCTTCAAACAGCCAGTAATCCCTGGGGGCCAGATCTGGAGAACAGTGTGGGGGCAGAAGCAATTCGAAGTGTAATTCATGTAGTTTTGCCATTGTTGTGATGAAATTGTGACACAGTGCATTGTCTTGGTGATAGAGCACTTTTTCTTCTTTGGTAATATAATGGCCGAGGGATTTCGTTTTATGCCTTTGGGTTTAGTTAGACTGAGAACCTTTCGGCTCAGTGCATGGGTTACTTAGGTGCAACATTAACGCGGGTGTTCACGCGCGAGCGGAGCGGACGTGTTACTCAGAGATGTCACAATAGCCCAGATGGGAAACGGGGTTAGCGAGTGCGAATGACGTCACGCAGCGGAAGCGCCCGGGGGATTTTCGGAGATTTGAAAAAATCAGTTAGTTGAGTTGAGTTCTGCCTCAGAAGAAGACCGTTGGCGTTTGCTTGCTCGCCGAAGCCTGGCCAGTGGCCTTTGTGGCGGGTGCCACACGTGTTGGGGGTGGGGCAGATGGAAAAGCCAGAAGCGAAAGATTGTGCATCTCTCCCTTATGTTGAAAAACCTTTTAAACTCAAAGGTAATAAAAAGTTTCGTACCTGAACTAAGAAGTCGCAAGTGTTTTACGTGCTTCGAGATTCCTATGTTCTATGTATATATGTTATGAACATTCTATGTACGTTTCACGTAGCCATATCATGGTTATGTAACATTTCCTTTTTGACCGTCTTTTAGCGATTTCTTTCTTCAAACGCACCAGTAATACTATATATTAATCGCTATAGATGATTTTTCCTTTCCGAAGGTAATCGATGAACAAAATACCTTGCGCATCGCAAAATGCGGAGGCCAAAACCTTGCATGCTGATGTTTGCAGCTGTAGGGAGACATGTATTTATGGTAGATATGCTTAGTCCCCCAAAATTTAATGTTAATAAAGTTTATGTTTAAAGTACGGTGAAGGATAGAATAGGCATGTGTGTATATATGTGTGTGTGTGTGTGTGTATATATAACTAACACAATTACAACTACTGAAAGGTTAAACGTAAAAAGTGTCCTATTCATGCTGAAGTCATATTCTAAAATGTTCGTTTCTTCCTATGATTCGAAACAGTCGGTGTTTCCGAGGCAGAGTTAGTTAAAATATTTTGCAGGAATAAATGCTTGCGAGGCCCATCCATGTTGTTGCTTTTTAGACGTCTGTTGGTGAAATAGAGTCACACTGGAGGGAGTGTGTTGCTGCTGCAATGGAAATTGGATAAAAGAGAAAGAGTGTTTGAAGACGACTTATTTATAGAAAAATACGTGTCTTGGAATCGACTCCAAAAGACGCAGGACGAAATGTACGCGGACGTAGTTTTACGCAAGTCACGTGGTTCTTCTGACCAATGGTTTCCCGAGACTGATTATTTGTGTGCATCCGCCATCTTTGTTGTGGGAACAAGTGGCATACCGCCCAAATTAAATTATAGGAGTGTAAAGTCCTATACATCTTTGATCGCTTTAAACAGCTTTCATTTGCTGCTGTCCATTCAGCTGAGCGCCGATTTCGCTCCGGACCCATGTTTCATCCATTGTCACATATTTACTAAAAACTCCTTTTTGTTGCGTTGAAACAGTAGCAAATAACACTCTGAATGGTCGACACGTTGTTGTTTTTGATCGACAGTGTGCAAACGCTGCACCCACTTTGAATACAGCTTTCTCATTGACAATGTTCATGCAAAATGGTGAATACACTGCCTTCCGATATCTTTAACTACTCTGCTATCTCACGCAACTTCAATTTACGATCGGCCAAAACGAGTTCGTGGAGTTTTTTTTGGTGTTTTCCGGGAAACAACCGAATTTGGGCGACCTGAGCGTTCAGCATCATTTGTGTTTGTATGACCTCGTTTAAAGTCAGCATACCGCCTCTTAACCGTTGTTTCCAACGTAGCAGAGACGGAATAACTCTTATCAAGCCATTGTTTCTCTTGAACAGTATTTTGTCCCATCAGAAAGCAGAATTCCAGATTTCTCCATTGTTTTTAAAATTTGCTAACAGCAAAGTAAAGTTGGCGACCTTAGTCGAGGGTTACACGAAGGCTCCATTTTCAATAGCTACAACATCGATGCGTAAAAGAGGGTGCAACTCGATTCCCTGGATTGCTTTATTTTACCCATGATTCTTACCTTATAATGCTGAGTGTTAAGCAAAGCGGCATCAAGTACCATTTTTTGAGTTTTTGGTATGACTCGACCTGGAATCGAACCCTGGTCTCCCGGATCAGTGGCCAACACTAGCTTCACGTAAATAACTGTAATTTGGAAACTAATTATCTGATTGGGCTGACATTTTGACACTTGCCGTTTGAAAGTTAGTAATCAAATATATTTTCTATTTGTGGCGCCATCTATATGTCAGACCTGGGACTTATTGTAATTTGTGTTATATACTGGATATCACGCCCGTTGTTCTTTACCAGACGCATATACACCTGATACAACCAGGTGAAATTAATATTTTGAAGACTATTGAATGTAAATAAGATATCCTTGTGGTAGAAGAACAGTTGTATTATTTAACTCTTCGCTGAGGAAATAAGTTGATTCATATCTTTGCAAAGAATATTTGGTCCGAATATATTAGCACGGCTAGAGTTCGAACCTGCTAACTCCAATGTCAAAGTCCGGCACGTTATCCACTAGTCTACGCGGTGGCCGTATAGTTGGTGCCTCGTGGGGTGTTGCCGCCATGACCTGTTCAATATTGCTCGCAACATTCTCGTGTAATTGCCGTCTAGCTTCTTCTCCAGACGTTGACTTAGCATCCAATTAGTGCATCCATACAGCAGTATCGACACGACCGCTGCCTGGAAGAAACTGCGTTTCGTTTTATCGATCAGGTTTGATTTCCATATGATCAATAGCTTATCGATAGCTGTCCATGCCTTCGTTAGCCGCATGCCTGAGCAATCCTGAAAAGCTATTTAGTATATATATATATATATATATGGAGGTGCCTGTGGTGTAATCGTTAGCTTTGATGGAAATGGACACGTCAACAGGAATTCAAATCCTGGATGAGACTAATTGCATTTCACATAGCACTAATACCCTTGGGAAATGTATGAATCCAATTATTCTCCCTCCAGCTATGGGTAAATAGTAGGGTAGACTAGGTTCTTCAGCCTTGATGAGGCAACTAGTCTAAGAGAAGGAAAACTCTGAATTCAAACCTGTTAAACTCCGCTTAAAAATGTCCTTTTGTCATATCCTTCCCGATTTGGAGGGGTTGGTACTATTTACCAACCCCTCCGCTCGGGCAGGATATGACACAAGGTCAATTTTTAAGCGGAGTTTAACAGGTTTCAATTCAGAGTTTTCCTTCTCCTAGACTAGTTGCCTAACCATGGCTGAAGAACCTAGTCTGTCCTACTATTTACCCATAGCTGGAGGGAGAATTATTGGATTCATACCTTTCCCAAGGGTATTAGTGCTATGTGAAATGCAATCAGTCTCGTCCAGGATTTGAACTCGTATCGCCGTGTTCATTTCCTACGGCGATAACGACTACACCACGGGCACCTCCATGGAGGGGTTGGTAAATATATATATGGGAGTGTCCTCGTGGTTAAATGGTTAAACTGCTGGATTGCGTAATATATATATATATATATATATATATATTCAGCAGTCCACCGGTTTAAACATTAAACCACGAGGACACTCCCACGCACACACACACACACACACACACATATATATATATATATATATATATATATATATATATATATATATATTGCAAGCCTCTTCAAATATAAATTGAGGTCTCGGTAGCCATTGAACGGATGTATGTAAACAATTGTAATTGTGGTTCATAACCGTTTAAAATTTATTTCGCAGCTAATCGCTCCTCGTCGGTGAATGCTTAGATGCTCGGCTTGGCGTTTGAGTCAACCGGGTTTCGATCCCAGCTACGAGAAGCTACTGTCTAGCCACACTGATGAGTTCTGATAGAACGAAACAGATTTGTCTGTGGATGACTATATATACATATATATATATATATATATATATATATATATATATATAGTACAAATACACAATTAAATATTCAAGAAGTTCTATTTCTAACATTTCAATTTAGCATTAGTAACGTAAAATGGTTCCAAGTTTCGCTATGAATAACTTACAATTTAATTAAACATCAGATATTTGTTTACACACAGTTAAATGATCAAACAGTTCTATTTAACATGGGTCATTTGCTTGCATACCGCTTAAATGCACACAGAGTTTGTTGTATTTGACCCGTAGATAGGACCCTATCAGGTGCGACCACTCCAAGCCAGAGTTGACCTGGGAGCAATGGCAATTAAGTTCCAACATTGCTGGTTTGGTTTAGTTTCTTTGTTTAATGGCATATCAACATTTGTAGGTTATTTAATGCCGAAGCCATTCTCCTAGAAGAACAGTAGTGGTCTATTTAACGCATAGCTGGGAGGATAAGGGGGTTCATACCTTTCCCAAGGGTATTTGCATGAAAGTGAACGAAATAGCGCGACCGGAGTTCGAACTTGCAAACAACGATTCCGTAGTCCTTTGCTTTAACCATTACACCACGAGGACATCCCACAACATTATTGGAGTCTCACCGTCGGATTGTTTAGTCTCATATGCCGGACACATATAGAGTGGGGGCTTTACTCCTCTGCAGAGATGCAGTCGGTGTATTCTACAGCCCCAGCCGACTTGGCTGTATATATCTACATATATATTAATCTGGATGTGTTATAAGAAAATTAACTTTTCATTAAGAAATTGTTTTCGGTCTTCTATTCAAAAGTTTTGTTTGTTTATTTGGGTTTTATGGCATATCAACATTTGTAGCTTATTTAATGCCAAATCCATTTTTATACAAATAATCAGTTCTATTTCAAAATATTCAGCTTCCCATAAGTACACAGTTTAATTATCGAAAACATTTCTATTTCAATCTATTCAATTTAGTTTGACTGTTCTATTTCAAACAATTCAGTTTAATATAAGAATAGTCTTTGTTTACACACAGATACATGTCAAAAAGGTTCTATTCTAAACTATTCAGTTTAGCATAAGTACAGTTTTAATGTCAAAATATTTCTATTCCAAACAATTCAGTTTAGCATGTGTACGCAGTTTCAATGTCAAAACAGTTCTATTTCAAGCGATTGGGTTTAGCATAAGTACACAGTTTAGTTCTTTTTGGACAATAGATAAAACCCTATCAGGTGCTACCACTGCGGACTAGAGTGAACCTGGGCGTGATGGCAATGAAGAGGTACTCTGCATTCCTCAAAGATCTAGCACTACTGGAAACTCAACAACAGGTTTAATGTATTATCCAAGACGCTTGTAAGTATGTTTGTATGTATGTATGGATATACAGGGATCATTAAATAAGTTTCCAGACTTTTTTCGTATGGGCACTTTTATTGATAGTACACACATGGAACTCTAGTACCCTTCCAAGTAATCTCCTCCAGCTTCAATGCACTTGTTGTACCATTTCAACAACTTCTGGAAGGCCCCATGGAAGTCCTCTTGTATGAGTGTATCAATGACCTTCGTCACAGCCTCTTTCAGCTCCTCAATTTGTCTCATAACGACCCCCTATGAGCTTAGGGAAAAACCAAAAGTCACAGGGAGCAAGGTCTTGACTATAGGGAGGCTGAGGAACTGTCTTGATGCCCATCTTGGTCAAAGAGTCTGTGACCAGGATGGATTTGTGGACTGGTGCGTTGTCCTGGTGGAAATGCCACTGAGCCGATTTGAAGAGTGCTGGCCTCTTCCCTTGGAATCTCTTCCTGAACTCCCTCAAAACCTCAACATAGCAACCCTTTGGCCAATCAACTCTGGTCTACTGACTTCCTTACTCCTCCCACACCTCTCATCATCCCTCACAGACTCCCTGCTTTCCTTGAATCTCTTATGCAACTCAAAAACTGATGCTCGATTCATGCAAGATGTTCCAAAAGCAGACTGAAGCATTCCGTAAGTTTTTGTGGTATTTTTTCCAACTTTAAAACAGAATTTTATTGCATATGGTTCTTCTAAAGTGTCCTCACGCCCAGATTGCATTTTTGAAACTTACCAACTGTGGCAATCAGGCTTTAGTAGGGTATATTCCAATTGCTGCTGAAGCTATTCATTTGAACTTGAAATCCTAAAAATTGGTCAGTCATCTCATAAGATGTAGAGCAATAACATACTGAATTGTCAAAAGTCTACAAAAATTTTAAATGCCTGGACAAAAAAGTCTGGAAACTTATTGAAAGCACCACACACACACACACACACACACACATATATATATATATATATATATATATATATATATATATATATATATATATATATATAATCCTTTTATCTTTGTCTTATAAGAAAATTACCTTTTCATTAAGAAATTGTTAGGAGTCTTCTACTCTGAAAGTGCTACTCTGTACTTGATATTATTTTTCCAGTTTCAAGAAAACCCGGTTAAATGAACAATGAATTGAGATTAACAGAGGGGTTACTTCATGTCCGGACATTAAATTCTGGATCTCCCGATCGACTACAGAGTCCCTCATATCCACTTTGCAGAGTTTGTACTTGTTTCGGGCGTGGTGTGGCTGCCAACGAAATGGGGGTACCTGTAAAGATCTCTTTGATCAGTAGGGAAGACATTCTTTCTGTTGGTTCCAGTGTAACAATAATTTCAGGTCAACGAACAGGCTTTTTTCAGTCCATTGCAGTCAAAAGGAATCGTTAAAAGAAGGCATTCACTTATTTGCACTGATGCATTTAAAAGAGTGCATCTATCTAATTCCGTTCATATCTATCTATCTATCTATCTATCTCAGTTTGTTCATATCTATCTATCTATCTATCTATCTATCTAATAAATATGCCCATATCTATCTATCTATCTATCTATCAAACGATTGATCGATCTTTGACTCCCTTATATACACCTAGCTATGAGTTCAATAGTATCACTCCTGTTATACAAGAATGACTTTGGCATTGAATAACCCACGAAAGTTGACAAGAAACCAAGAAACCAACCTTATCTATCTATCTCTCTATCTATCTAATCAATACGCCCATATCTAAGTATCAATGGGTAAAATAATTTCGTTGCTTTTCTTCAACAATTATGAATTCGGCATCGAATAACCCACAAAGGCTTATATGACTTTAAATAAAGAAAACAAACCAAACTTATACAAGGGGAAATAAACTTGTTATTGAGTCGTCTAGAGATTCTTATTTACTAAGCAATGCATTTTTCAGCTTAAAAATGTTCATGATACCAGCCATTACAAAGGGGTCACTAATTAATTCTTTCACCCCCTTACTTAATTCGGGTGGAGTTTATGGAGAATTAATTCAACTCTGCCATAAAAATATAAATAAGTACGACAGTTAATAACAGACTGACATTTAAATTTGAAGTGAACATTCTGATACAAAAATAAAACTATCTCCATAAAACTAACTCTACAAAGCCCTTTAAAAATTCCATCACAAACAGGACGTAATATCAACCCAAAAAATCTGACAATATTACACAGATCATGTGTGTTTATGTTAAGTTAAAACTTTCATATTTTAAAGTCAAAAGTATTTTTGGGCCTACCGAATGTTGTTCATTCTTGCAAGAATACCAGAACACATCGGTGACATGAACATTGATAATAGCCAATCCCTGAACGGGCTGATTGCTGTTTACTTTTGAAAAAAAGAAAAGAAAAAGCATTCCTATAAATTACTAGAAAACTGTAAGTATCGAATGTATATTGAGGTGAGGTCGAATAGTAGTCAATTACTACCAGTTCGCGAAAGGAACTGCAAGATTACCACAATGGGTTATCAGATGAACCCATTTCATAGTACAAAGTCTTGTACTCAAAGATTAAGCCCGCACTTATATTACCAGATATATTTTGATTGCATAAGAGAAACATAAAACTATACATTATCCAAATTGACGAAAACATGGCTTTTTTGAGTAGGTACCATTTTCTCATCATTGGCCAAGTTCTGGTTTTTATTGGGAAAATCGAAAAGCATAAAGAAAGAAAACGTATATAGTTGTTTTTCTTGTTTTTTATTTACTTACTAAAATATAAGTTGTCCAGCCAAGCCTTTGCTTGAGATACCTGTTTGATGCCGTTGGGTCAATATATACGGCAAAGCCAAAAAAAAAAAAAAAGCCTTTGATTCTAATGGTGGGAAATTTATGGTCCAGAGAAGAAGGATATTACTTTGCAGAGAGACATTTATCAAACGTATATGTGCAAAATCTCTAGCGTCGAGAGAGAGAGAGAAAGAGAGAGAGAGAGAGAGAGAGAGAGAGAGAGAGAAAGGAGAGGAGAGAAGAGGAAAGAAAAAGAGAATTCTAAGTAAAGGAAAAGCTCTCGATAATACCTTCCAATATATATATATACATATATATGTGTGTGTGTGTGTGTGCGTGTAGAGATTGTTTCTTTCATACTCGTGTTATTAAAATTGCCAAGATGATGGCGTATAGTCTTCAGAAAAAACGAAAACAAAAACGTATTTCAATAGTTCTGAAGACACACACACACACAGATGTGAGTTACATTTATTATATATATATATATATATATATGTGTGTGTGAGTGTGTGTAAGAGTAACGATGTGTGTGTGAGAGTATATATATATATATATATATATATTTATATAAGAAAAAAAAAACAAGTGGAAAATGGATAGCCCGAAATACAGACAACGGATTCAAAAATTATATTTCGTCTTTATTTTAGAAAAAACTTCATAAAAATGAAATCCTACAGAGTCAGAAAAAATCTACATTGGTTTCTTCTAACAGGATCATCCGGGCGATTCTTATTAAGGAAGGATTGGACCTGTAATATAATAGCCGAGGAGGTTTGACATTTGGGGCTCGCTGAGGCGAGACGAATTTGCTCGCCGTGGGTGCCGCATGAGATAGGGGCCAAATGAATAAGACGGCATAGCGAGATCGTGTCTCTCCTTCTTATGTCGAAACCTTTAACTCAAAGTTAATAAAAAGGTTTCGTACCCGAACAAGAAGTCGTTACTTGTTTTCGAATTTCAAGATTCCTTTGTTCGATGTATATGTGTTACCAACATGCCATGTCTATTTCGCACATGGCGTTAATTGTGGTTATGTAACAGACCAAAACTACATTTTATTGCTTAAAAAACCGCTAGGAAGAAAAAAAATTAGCATAAATAAATAAATAGACAAATAAATAAAATTAATTCATCCCTAATCTACAAAGCAGGCAACGTTTCTTATGCCAACAAACAGTGAGTATTTGCGACTTTTGATTAAGTAATTTATTGGGATTATCGTAGGAAGATATGGCGATATACGTATACGTGTGTGTGCGCACGATAGCCTGTGTGTGTGTGTGTGTGTGTGTGTGTGTGTGTGTGTGTGTGTGTGTGTGTGAATTATTCGGAAAATGGTTAATTTCAGGAAAAACATTTCTGAGTTATCCCTAAATTTGCTTCGTGATGTAAGAGAAATTGGCTTCGAGTCAATTCGAGCTGAGTTTTGGGTACATTTTAAGAAAATTTCAGAGCTTCACATACAGCATTTTTTCCATTGTCTTTCATTCATTGAAAACGTTACGGGAACAAACAAACAGTACATCAATGTTGAATTGCTCCAAGGCTGACAGATAAGGGTGTGGATATGACCGTAAATGCCTCGAAGACCTAAGTTATGCTTTCTCTGGTTGATCCAGTCATTGACACTGGACTGGTTCAATCTGGAGGACATGCGGTCTTTTGTCTATCTCGGTTCACCAATAGGCAAGGTGCTGATAAGGTGGATTGTCGTATAGGAGCTGCAAGGTCCGCATTCGTGCGTCTCAAGCGGTCACTATGGGGACGACGAGAGATATCCACTGCTACAAAAAGGCGCATCTATCAAGCCATTGTCCAGACGATCCTCCTCTATGGCTGCGAAACGTGGTCACTTAGAGAGGTTGACCTACAAAAGCTTGAAGTGTTCGACAACCATTGCCTTCGTTACATTCTACGAGTTCAAATCCTGGACGAGACTGATCACATTTCACATAGCACTAATGCCCTTGAGAAAGGTATGAATCCAATTATTCTCCCTCCAGCTATGGGTAAATAGTAGGGCAGACTATGTTCTTCAGCCTTGGTGAGGCAACTAGTCGAGGAGAAGGAAAACTCTGAATTTAAACCTGTTAAACTCCGCTTAAAAATTTACCTTGTGTCATATCCTGCCCGAGCAGAAGGGTTGGTAAATATGAATACATGTGTTTCCAGGTAGTTTGTTTATCAATCTCCTCTGTTGTGTTTGAAAGATCCACAGATGGGGGAGTACACAATCTATATGGGACTTCTTCTGACGGTCGGGGTGATTCTTTGGAACAAGTTGCTCGTGTATTAGCAACTCAAAGACAAGAAACCTCTCCGTTAACAATCAACAATTATTTAATAAAACACAATAGTGTAACAATAATATTGTTGCATACTCATATGCAGATGCATGCAGAAACATATTCAACACAAAAAAGACGAGCGGACATAGTTCTTTAGAAAAATATACCTCTCACTCTATCGAAAGGGTTGTGTGTGAGAGGTGAGTTGGAGACCAAACAAAGACTGCAACATATTGACCCCCCCCAACTCTTCTGGCTATCACAGCCTTTCTTTCCCGTTCTCCTGGGCTGCTCAACCGGGGGCCCCACCTCTGCTGGGACATGGTTCTCATTCCAGCATCTTCTCTCCAACTGACTCTGAATTTCCTGTCGCCGGGGTAATATCATAATTTGATGCCCACCTACTTCCTGCGAGCGTCACAATTCGCACTTAATTCAACCCCTCGACAGTCAAGGTCGCCCCTGATTTCCTGATATCTTCGACCGGATGCACCTGTTATTTACACGTGCCTTTCTTCTTTTGACAGCTTGGCCGGGTCGGAGGTCAATATGCAACAATATATACTATATATATATAGAGAGAAATTATCGCTTTTATTGTATTTGGCTGGTGCAGTTTTTATATATTTTTATATCTTTAATCAGATTTTTGGAGAGTGAAGCTTTTCTTGGAGAGGCTTCAGTTCTCTGAGAGATTTCTTTTCTTATTCTCTGGTCTTTGGTATGGACATCGGATCTCTTCTCTTTGCAAACCTTAAAAACATCTATTTTTATTGAGGATTTCCCTGGGAACAAACATTCCCAATTGGTTAACCATTCACTGATTATTTTGTATACTTTTCCTACTCTTTGACTAGCCAACCAATCAAATTTAATAATTTATGTCTATGGGAAGAATATCCCTTCCACTTATCAGATTTGGATTGGTCACGCAATCAAACCCCATTATTGAGGCTTTGTTAATTATGAAACCCAGCACACCTCTTGTGGGGGGAATATCTCTTTTCTCATAATCAAAACAAAAATCAAAGATCTGAACTTTTAACCCCAACAGATAGATAAGAGATGTTATGATTTAAATTCGTACAATGCTCAGACAAACCCCGAAGCATGGTTATTTTTAGTTTTGACAATATAAAAGTTCGGTTTTTACTGACCTTTGAAATTAACTTTTCTATTTCTTTCAAATATATAAGTTTTTTTTATGTTGTTATAAAAGGAAAATTGTATTTTTCTAAATAAAAAAAAATGTATAATACTCTCCTAAAATTTCAAACACCAGAGAATACTTCATGCTCTCATTGTTAGGTAAAAGGTAAAAAAAAAGGCCATTTTTTTAAAATCGGGGATAAGAGGATCTTAAAAAAAAATTTGTTTTTTTGAAAATCGCCACTAATTAAGATATGTCCATATCTTATTTTCTTAATAATTGTACACTTATCTTTTTGTTTTGGAGTTTAAAGAAAATTGAAAAACTAAGTGACCCAAAACTGAGGAATTTATTACGAAGGAAAGTCGGCGTTAAAACGTTTCAGTTTTAATGAACCATCATCAGTTGGTAAAACAAATGTTGATAAAATAACGAAAGATGTTGAATGAAATACAATAACAGAAGAAAGAAAACTTTATACCAAAAAAAAAAAAATCAATCATTCAATAAGCGTTCTTTTTCGAAAAAAGAACTATCACGTGATTGGCGCAGGCAATGATGTTTGAATAAATGGAACAGGTAAGAGATGGAGCGGATTAAAAAAGAAGTGGAAAGGAAAAAGCAAAGAGGAAAGAAAAAGAAAGAAAAAGCAGAAGTAAAAAAGAAAGAAAGCAACAAATAAATAAAGAAGAAGAAAAGAGAGAAAAGAAAAGAAAAGAAAAGAAAAAAGAAAGAGAGAAAAGAGAAAAGAAAGTAGGAGAGGGAGTGAAGCAAAAAAGAAAGAAAAGAAAAAGGAAAAAAAAACCCAAGCATATGTAAACGAATTAAGGCTTGCGGTATGCATCAGTTGGGAAATAATTTCATTTTCGGATTCTAGGGAGTAATTCAAATCTCCTGACAATATGTAATATGCCCGTGTGACAGGATAAGGTACGTGTTCTTACCCTCACAATTTTACAAGCCTTGGGAAAAACCCGAGTCTTTCAGCGGATTGAGAAAAAGTCTGATGGGATGAATAAAATAAATTCAACTTACGTTTTGTTTTTTCAAGGAGTTTTACATCCTGGATATAACCACGATAAAAACGAATATTGGATAAAGATGAAATTACTTTTTAAAAACGATTAAAATCGAATAGTTGTCTCAGGCCATTTGACATTACTGTCAATTTTTCTGTGGACAGATTCTTATGATTTGACGATAGATGAAAGGTGGCAGAATCTTATGATCGTGAAACTACCAGTAAATTTTAAAGTTCTTTAGTTACTATCAAATTTCTGTGGGTTTTTAGTTCTTTTTCAGTATTTCTGTACGGTCAGTATTCAGCTTTATATATATATATATATATATATATATATATATATATATATATATATATATATATATATATAATAAAATAAGTTGGCTGACCGTAGTCGATAGCGACCCAAAGACTCTTTTTCAATATAATGGTTTGAGTGTTCGCCAATGGTCCGGGTGACTGGGCTTCGATCCCAGGTCATACGAAAGACTCTATAAAACTTAGCATTATAAGATACGGATCAAGTGTAAGTGGGGCAATCCAGGGAAAGAATATATATATTGTGTGTGTGTTTAGCTGTCTAAGATATTTATAAAATACAGTAAACAACTTCATACATATATATATATATATATATATATATATATATATATATATATATATATTGTCATCCACAGACAGACTGTTTCGTTCTATCAGAACTCTTCAGTGTGGCTAGACACGTAGGACGCTCGAAGCCAGGATCGAAACCCGTCCAACTTTAGATTAGACTTAGTATCAGACTGCTCGGCCAACAAGCGTGTCACTTTGCCTAAGGGAATTATAAGGTATCATGAAGCAAACAGTAGCGTCCGTTTATCGGCTAGCAGAGTGCTCAATTCTTTCGAAGGGCGTTTGCATTATACGAGCGGCTGCCGAAAAATTTGCCATGACCGGACTAAAAGGATTTAGAAATACGAGTAAGTTAGATAGAGAGGAGTAAGAGAGGAGTAAGCTAAAATGAAAAAACTTTTAATTATTTCTAATTGAAAGATTTCACTGATTATTTCAAATTGAAAATATCCTTTTATTCTATGAATTAAAAAAAAATAGTTTGAATTTAAAACAACATATAAAAATATGTAAACTTATACGGGTAAAAGGTTTAAAACATTTTCATTATTACGATTTTTTTTTGGTCTCAAACAAATTTCAAACTTTTTACAATTGTTTTATAATTTAATGATCCATAACATCCATTTTCTAAGGCTTACTCACTCCTTCATTTTGAAACAAAAACCACAACCACAGTGTTTAACCTGCCAGACAACTTGCACGGTTAAACATATTCTTATAGAATGCAGAACTTTCGCTGTTATCAGAAAGCGATTTTTCAAAGTAAATAACTTAACCGATCTGTTCGAGAACGTCAAAATAGATGACATTGTGTCCTTCTTGAGAGAGACAGAGTTGTACCAAAAAATATGACAACTTAAAACTGGTTAATCTTGTGCAAACAAATGAAATCCTGCTAATAGAAAATTCTACATACCTTAATATTCGTTTTGAAATCTTTGGTTGAATAAGTATGTATATATAGACAGAATTTGGCGTTGAATAACCTACAAAGATTGATATGCCATAAAACCCAAACAACCAACCAACATCCATTTTCTAAGTTATAATTCGACACGTACCAACTAAACTGATAACCTAACATAAATACAGATACGACGCTCGTCTAAAAAGTCCTCAGCTTCATTCAGATTTTAGATTTTTCACCCACCCCTCACTTTCACATGGATCTCATTTGAACAGAAATTAAGATAAAAATCGGTTTTTCCATGTTTATAAGAATTAGTAATGAGCTGCCAAAACAAAAATATTTAGCTATGGCACTTTAGTCTGAATGAAGCTTCGAACGTTTTGAACGACCCTTATATATATATATATATATATATATATATATATATATATGCCAAAAACGTAAATGACCGAGATAAAATTTATTATCTAAAGAAGAATATCGTTGAATATTAATAGAATAGAAACTAAGAATTCGATAGAAAAAAAAAAAGCTCTGATTAACTTGCTGAAGACTATTTCGAATTTACCCGGGTGAATACGGACATCCCATTAATATATTGTGAGTGAATCACACAATGTTGCTTAAAATGGTAGAAAATTGCGGAAACACTTTGAAAATCGGAGAAAATGACAGGAAGTGAGAAAATGGCGGGAAAAGCGAGAAAATGGCGGTAAAAGCGAGAAAATGGCGGAAAAGCGAGGAAATAATGAAATAAAAAATGCAAGAAAATTACAGGAAAGAGAGAAATGTTGCGGTTAATAAAAAGCGATTATTTTCCTAAACAGCAATATTGACATGTATGTGCGCCTTCTAAAATAAGGCGAATTATTTATTCCCAATTGTACAATTGCATACGAAAATAGTAAGTCGAAAAAAAGCTGCATTAAAAACAGATAAGTCAATTTTATTTAAATTAATAAATTACGACAGTCGTTCAAAAAGATCTTAGCTTCACACTTAAAGAACTGTGATTGAATATTTTTTGTTGCTGAATGACTTCTTAGAAATTAGAAGAAATTAATTTTTGTCTTAATACATTAGCAGCCAAGACATATTTAGAAAGATTCAGAAATCAATCGATCTAATGAATTATATAACCCATAAAGAGATGATGTGACGTTATATCAATAAATTAATAAAACCTAACCAAAATTATTAGTGTAACATACCCGGGATATAGATATGTGAAACGTACATAGAATGTTCATAACATATATACATAGAACATAGGAATTATTATATAACCCAGGTGAAGACAGGAAATCAGACCAGTTGGAGATAAGATGCGGTAGAGAAAACCAGCACCCAGAGAGGCTGGGCTCCCAGGCACCCGGTTGAGCAACCCAGGAGAACGGGAAAGAAACGCTGATGGCCATTAGAGTTGCGGTCAATATGTTGCAGTTCTGTTCGGTCTTCAAATCCCTTTCACAGTAAAACCTTTAGTAACCCTTTCGAACCCTTTCAAATAAAGTGAGAGGTGTATTTTTCTAAAGAACTGTGTCGCTCGTCTTTATTGTGTCGTCGTAATGATTCTGCATGCATCTGCATATGAGTATATAACAGATTCTCATCTATATGTCAAGTCGATATGTTTAAAATTATCTGAATTAGATAGGAATAATTTCAACCTTTGGTAAATTAGTAGTTTTCAAATTGTTTCTTAGAAGTTATAAATGGTGATAAAGGACTGTTATTATTCGTAACTAAAAATTATATAGTTGCTTGAAACACTTAAAACCATATAATTAATTTGCATATCATATAAATGCTTGAAACGATATAATGATATTCAAATTATTCGTATCAATTAAGAATAAGTAAAAACATATAACAGTGTGTAAATCATTTTATTAGATAGGAATACTTTAAACCATATAACAGTATGTACATTATTTGTATTAGACAAGAATACTTTAAACGATATAAGTATGTGAATTATTTGTATTAGATAGCGATACTTTAAACCATATAAGAGTGTGAAAATTATTTGTATTACATAAGAATATTTTAAACCATATAACAGTGTGTAAAGTATTTGTATTAGATAGGAATACTTTAAACCATATAACAGTGCAAACATTATTTGTATTAGATAGGAATACTTTAAACCATATAACAGTGTAAAAATTATTTGTATTAGAAAGGAATACTTTAAACCATATAACAGTGTAAAAATTATTTGTATTAGAAAGGAATACTTTAAACCATATAACAGTGAAAAATTATTTGTATTACATAGGAATACTTTAAACCATATAACAGTGTAAAAATTAGTTGTATTAGAAAGTAATACTTTTAACCATATAATAGAGTGTAAATTATTTGTATTAGATAAGAATACTTTAAACCATATAACAGTGTGTAAATTATTTGTATTAGATAGGAATACTTTAAACCATATATACTGTACAAGTTATTTATTTATTTATTTGGCGCCAATCTGAGTGTTAAACTTTGGTTTTTATATATCCTTCTAGATATATTTCAGGATAATTGCGGTGATGTGAGTGATGAGCAAAGGAAATAATCTGGATTTCAAAACAATGAAAGAGCGCCACCTGGGACGGTGGGACAAACGAATGATGGCTGATTACAGCTGAAGAATTCAAAAGGGACTAAAATAACATTGATCATGACAATCAAGAAAGAGAAAAAATTTACCCTAGTTCTAATATTCACGAATGTTTTCTTTCTGTAGTTGTTTATTAAATGATTCGATAGAAATATTTATTTTTCTTTTTATAGTCCGTTGTATTAATTTAAAGACTTAGGATCTGATTGCAATTGCAAAAATATTATTTCTCAATAAGCAGACGAAAATCTATTGGTTTAAATACGTATTTAGAGGTTTCTACGATTTTCCGTGAGAAATATAGCCATCGGTTAATATTGTGACGGTGCCATTAAGATATTTATCCCAGGACGGGAGTTTATTTTTCGCACGTATGAAGTCGGGGCAGTCTGCCACTTGATCCCTGGCAAGGGGTTTCCATTTTTCACGTTACACTCACCCACCAGGCCACTTCGTCTTCCTACCCCAAGGATAATGGAAGATATGGGCCTCTAGGTTATGATATAATATTATTATTTATCGTAGTCGACAATTCTAATTTCCCGTGTAATATTTTTAAAGGCGAATAGGACATTTAGCGAGAATAAATTGAAGTGAATGAAGCTGAAAAGGAACATGCAAAAGTAGGCAAATTCGATAGGCAGACAACACAATGAATACATTTCGACACGAGGAGACATATAAAATATAACAAGGGTTTTAATACGTGCTGACACAGACAACTATTAAGGTGCCGGCTATATTACCAGCAGACAATACCAAATACAAATGTCTTTCTTTCTTCCTTTTTCTTTTCTTTCTTCTTTCTTTAAATTGAGAGAGAGAGAGAGAGAGAGAGAGAGCATACAATTGCAATACTTAGGAAGGGTGGAGGGAGAAAACGGTTTTAGGTTTACTTAGCTTTTCGTCGACGGGTTTCTTCTGAAAATATTTTCTCTTTTACAGGCAAGCGGGATTCTGTACAGCTTGGCTTGAAGGCATCTGTTATCTCCTATCCAAGAACTCTATTTCTGTTTCTTCGGCCGGAGTTTCGGCATGAGATTACGCGTCTTCTCACGGCGATCTCCGTCCTGAAACTGATATTCTTTTTCCCTATTTCCTCTGACGAAAAGGGATACTTCCGGCTTTAGGGTTCTGGCCAATCATTCAGCCTCTTTCTTCTTCCACACCCTGTCAAGTGATTCATTCGGACTACTATACTGACCTCTTCTCCATCCACGCGGTTACAGAGTGTAAGCAGCTCTTGGTTTTCATTCTGACCTGGATTCGTCGCTTCGTTCAACAGGCAGACCGAGGAGTTGACCTACATTCCTTATTCCTCTTTTAACGGTAACTCTTTGAGGCCCGTTAATTCAAACACAGAAGCTGTAGGGGAAAATTCTTATTTCTCTCCTCTCAGTGGGAGACAACGTGACATTATATATACAGAAAAAAAAAAACGAAAATGCTTTCATTCTAAAACTAAGGCATTTCTATACAGCAAAAATGTTAACTTACTAACAAAAATTAAGGTCATTTTCATATTCAGCGCCCTCAAATTAGCTAAAATATTTGGTACTTCGACACATTTTCAATTTTTGTTGTTGTTGTTGTTGTTGTTTTCAGAGTAAATGGCGCGCTTAGAACATTATAATTATTCTCTCGAGAGAGTTCTTAATACCAGCGCAAACTGGACTTTGAGTGATAGCAAGTTTCTTCAAGTTACCATTACTCTTCTCAGTATTTTGACCGATTTCAACGATGCTGTAGTTTGGATGGTCTCCTCTCGTCCTCTTATTTCTAAGTCCTCCAGTCCTTGTACCAATCCTTTGGTAACTGTACCAAGATCACCAATACAATTGGTATCAGTGTCACTTTGAAGTTCCAGAGATTTTCAATTACTTCACAAGGTCCAATTCCTTATCTTTCTTTTCGTTTTCTTTCTGTTTTACTCAGTGATCAGCCGGGAGAGCAAAATACACAATTCGGAAAGTTCACTCTTTTTTGTTGATGACAATCACTAGGTCTGGTCGTCTTGCCGAGATAAGGCGAGCCGATTTTATCTCAAAATCCCAGAGGAGTTTGTATATGTCATTCTTCAGGACAGATTCTAGATTGTGCATTCACCATTTGTTCGGACGGTCAAATTTAAAATTCTTGCACAATTCCCATTGTGTAGTATTATACTCTATTGGGGCTTATTTGCTGTATTTTCTTATTATGTAACTGATTCTTTCCTGTCCATTAACGCATAACCTAATTTGCTATTTTGTTGCGTCTTATCTATTCTTGCTTTGATATAGTTGGTACTTATGGTATTGTTTGTGCTGCTATAAGAAGAGATTCAGTTTCTCTTTTAAGGTTTTCTTTTTTTTAGTCACGTCCATGTTTTCTCGTGTGAAATATCGTTTATTTTTGGCTTAAAATGTCCATACATCTGTTTTACTTCAAATTTTTCTTTTTCAAGTTTATCTGTTCCGTTGTTCTTCGTGTTATCAGTATTGTTTCTCGTGGCTGCACGCAGTCTTCCTTTGCTCTTTTCTATTTAATCTTTGAGTCGTTATATCGTTACAATATAATCATCATTTTACCCCCTTAAGAGTTTTTCACATCAGCGTTTGCTGATGGTTTTCCACTGGAGTTTGAGTGACAGCAAGTCCCCTCAAGTGTCCAGGACTCTTCTCAGTATTCTGGCCGATTTCACCAATACTGTATTTTGGACAGTCTCCACCTGTCCCATTATTTCTAAGTCCTCCAGTTCTTGTACCAGTCATTTGGTACCCTTACCAAGAGCACCAATTACAATTGGTATAATTATCACTTTCATGTTCCACAGTTCTTCAATTCCTAAGCAAGGACGGGGTACTTATCCCTCTTTCTCATTCTTTTAACTCTACTCTGTGGTCAGCCAAGATAGGAAAGTCCATAATCCCTCAAGTTTTCTCTTTTTTGTTGATTATTATAAAGTCTGGTCGTCCGTTTGTATCTCAAAACCCCAGAAGAGTTTGTGTGCGCCATTCTCCAGGACAGATTCTTAGTTGTGCATATACCATTTGTTTGTATGGTCGAAGTGAAATTTCCTGCACATTTCCCAGTGGTTCACCTTGCCAACCCAGTCATATCTCGCCTTGTACTCCTTCTGAGCCAACTTGCTGTATTCGCTGATTATGTGATTGATCGTTTCGCGTCTATCACCGCATAACCTACATTTGCTGTTTCGTTACATCTTATCTATTATCGTTTTTATATGGCTATATCATTATGATTATTATTCACTCATTAGAGTTTTTCACATCAGCGTTAGCCGATGGTTTTTCACTGTTGTCTGAGTGACAGCAAGTCTCCTCAAGTCTCCAGGACACTTCTCAGTATTCTGGCCGTATTATTATTATTTTATTCCTTTGGAGTTTTTCACATCAGTGTCAGCTGATGGTCTTTCATTGGAGTTTGAGTGACAGCAAGTCTCCTCAAGTTTCCAGGCCACGTCTCAGGATTCTGACCATTCTTATCAGTGCTGTCGTTTGGAGAGTCTCTACCCGTCCGCCAACTTTCAAGTCCTCCAGGCCTTTTAATAATCCTTTAGTTATTGTGCCTAACGCACCAATCACAATTGGCACAATCGTTACTTTCATGTTCCACAGCTTTTTCAATTCTCTAGCAAGGTCGAGGTACTTATCTTTCTTTTCACTTTCCTTCAGATTTATTCTGTGGTCTGCCGGGACAGCAAAGTCGACAATTTTTACAAATTTTCTTTTTTTTTTTTTGTTGATTATTATGTGGTCTGGTCTTCTGGCCGGGATTAGGTGAGCCGTTTGTATGCTAAAGTCCCATTGGAGTTTATACGAGTCATTTTTTAGGACAGGCGCCAGGTTGTGCATATACCATTTGTTTGTATGGTCGAATTGAAATTTCCTGCACATTTGCCAGTGGATCACCTTGTCGACCCAGTCGTTTCTTGCCTTATACTCCTGTGCAAATTTGCTGCATTCGCTTATTATGTGATTGATCGTTTCGTCTCTGTCACCGCATAGCCTACATTTACTGTTTTGTTGCGTCTTATCTATTCTCGCTTTGATATGATTGGTTCTTTTGGCCTTATCCTGTGCTGCTATTAGGAGAGATTCTGTTTCTCTCTTAAAGTTTCCTTTTCTTAGCCAGGTCCTGTTTTTTTTGTGTGAGATATTGTTTACAAGTCGTTTAAACCGCCCATAGAGTTTTTTTTCTTCCCATTTTTGTTTCCTAGTTATTGTCATTCTGTTGTTCATCGTGTTCTCAGTTTTGTTTCTGGTGGCTGTAATTATTATTATTATTATTATTATTATTATTATTATTATTATTATTATTATTATTTCTTTGTTATACCTCCTAATGAATTTCTAATTTTTACTATCTTCTGACATCATCCTTAAAAAAAAAGAATCTTTACGCAGAATATATACGTTATTGATACAATATCTAGAGCTCAAATTCAATTAAGTAATTCATTTGATAGTTCCAAAAATTATCTCTTATATTTTTTCTGACCTCTTTTTTAAAATCGTCTATTTTAATCTCACAATCTTTTACACTATTGTTGTTTTAGATCTTATTCGGCAGTTTATTTTTAAAATATATTAAACAATAAGTCAAAAATCCATTTGGTTCGTATACTTAGTTTTTGAAATGTCTTGATAGTAAATATCCACTTTGAGGAGAAATGTTGTAAAATAATGTTATATTGTCATCTACAGCATCATAACGACACAATAATAAACAGACGCAGGAAGGCTTCTTTAGAAAAATATGTACCTCTCACTTTATTGTAAGGGTTCGAAAAGGGTTACTTAAAGTTTGCGTGTGAGAGGGAGCTGGGGACCGAACATAAACTGTAATATTTTGACCCCACTGTTATGGCCGTCAGCGTTGTGTCTTTCTTGTTTTCCAGGGCTGCTCATCCGGAGGCCCAGAGGCCCACTCTGCTGGGTGATGGCTTTCTTTACTGCACCTTATCAGCAACTTAACTCCAACTCTAACTCATCAGGGCCCCAAGGCCCCTTCGGCCTGGTGTCACTTTCCTACTCGATTTTTGGAATCGCATGTTGGATCGTCATCAAGCGGAAATAACTGTCATGCTGTTCACAGGCCACTCTCTTCCGGTGCGTCAGTCTATGAGTGTACCATGGGAATTTTTTTTACCTCGTCCCATTTCATCAGCCAATTTCCGCCCTCGCGATTTCCTCTCATAACTGCCATCGGAATGTGTCACTTCCTTCCGGTGCATCACCTTGGAATGGCATTTTTGGCTGGGTCGAAGGTCAAAATACCAAAATAAGTCTGATTAGAAATTCCATTTATTATTTGGAAATTTCAATTAGATCATCTCTCATTCTTCTGTCAAGTAAAATACTTAAATTATTAATTAACTATTAATTAAAGTTTCAAGTAACTAACAATAATTCAAAATAAATAATTCTAGCTTCAAAAGTCACTATTCTTAATACAAATAATTTACTGTTATTTGGCATCAAGTATTCTCATTAAATTGAAATAATTTTGAAACACCAGTTTGATCCATTGATGGGATTTAACAGGTCTCAGTACTCCTGGGTAGAGTGAATCTGTGAGTATTGGCAACGAAAAGGGAACTCCTTACTCCTTAGAGCCCCATAACTATAACCTCATCATCTGATGAATTTTACGGTGACTCAAGGACAGGCATTTTTGACAAAGGATTCCTTACAGAGGATATGTTTTGCCTATCGTAAGCCCTCGTAGATATCTTTGACTTTAGTTTGGGGTAGTATTTTCGTTTGGTTGGTTTTCTTTGTTTAATGGTATATCAACCTTCATGGGTAGTTTAATGCCTAATCCGTCCTTATTGAAAGATCGCAGTGATGCTTGTAAACCCATTGCTTATATATTTTTCTAACGGGTATTAAACTGAAAGTGAACACAAAAGCGCGACTAGAGATCGAACTCACATGCAACGATATCGCCATTCAGCATGTTCGGCACCACGGCACGGAGACTCATTTAGTTTGATTATTGTCGTTATACAAATTTTATTAGCACAGTGTACGATAAGTGGTTCGTTTTTAACCAATCAAAAATTGAGCCACCACATAGGAATTTATGCGTGCGTGCATGTGTAAACGGAAGCATGTGGTAAAAAAGAAGGATAGACTGGGGTCTTTACCATAGTTGGTGCAAGCAGTTTAGGAGAAGAAAAACTCTTTATTCCAAGTCTTCGAAAATGTTCAGAAAAAACGGTGACACATTGGTGCACTGTTATTTTCTCATCACTTTATCCAGGAAATCTGGTTGATTCTACAAAAAACTTCCACCACAATAAACAAATCACCTGAATAGGTAGTCCAACATTTCCTATCTTTAATTAAAATGTTGAACCCTAATATATGAGATCAATCGGAGAGTCTATTATATATATATATATATATATATATATATATAATGTGTGTATGTGTGTGTGTGTTTACTAACCTCCGTGCACGGGCAGGACATGATGCTTGATCAATCTTTAAGCTGTGGTTGACCGGTTTGAGTTCAGAGATTTTCTTCTCCAATACTGGTTGCGTAACAAAAGAATAAACATTCCAGTCTGCCCTACTATTTACTCATAGCTGGAGAGAGAATAATTGGATTCATACCTTTCCCAAAAGTATTCGTGCTATATATATATATATATATATATATGGAAATATTTAACTCTATCCCAAAGAATTTCCTATCTGTAAGGTGATTACAGGAAATGAGATAGTTATGGCGTCAAATCAGCGAGCATATGATGAAAGGTATGTTTTACAGTTAATCTGGACTAATAAGAAATCAAGATCCAACGTCAATATTGTTGCAATCTGTTGTTCTTCTTTCGTGATTCCTTCGCCTGGATTTAAAAATATTTACTCACTTTCGCGTCTTCGAATATCAGCGTTTCTGCAATTCCTCTACTTTCTGTCATATTGTCTCATTATCTCACGATAGATTAAGCGGGGTGTCCTCGTGGTGTAATGGTTAAAGCGATGGACTGCGGAATCGTAGTACGCGAGTTCGTACTCCAGTCGTGCTATTACGTTCACTTTCGGACAAATACCCCTTGGTAAAGGTATGAACACCCTTATCCTTCCAGCTATGGGTTAAATAGTACCACTACTGTTCTTCTAAGAGAATGGCTTGGCATTAAATAACCCTAAATGAGTTGATATGTCATTAAAGAAACCAAACCAAACCACGATATATTAAGCCGATGGTTAAGTTCATAACTGTATTCTTCAAGTTAATAACAATGTCTACTTGAATAAAGATCCATTTATTTCCAGAGAATTTGTCTTTTAAAATGATCATTGCTGCAGCTTCAATCTCAAGTCTTTTCAACACATAAAATAGTACTTGATCACGCTTTGCTTTATCTCCGTATTATCATATTTACCAATCCCTCCGCTCGGGTAGGATATGACACAAGGTCAATTTTTAAGCGGAGTTTAACAGGTTTGAATTCAGAGTTTTCCTTCTCCTAGACTAGTTGCCTCACCAAGGCTGAAGAACAAAGTCTGTCCTACTATTTACCCATAGCTGGAAGGAGAATTATTGGATTCATACCTTTCCCAAGAGTATTAGTGCTATTTGAAACGCAATCAGTCTCGTCCAGGATTTGAACTCGGGTTCATTTCCAATGACGATAACCATTACAACACCTGATAAGGGTCCTATCTAAGGGTCAAGTTGAACTAAACCGTGGTTTCGATAGTTTACTGTTTTTCATTTAAACTTCGTATTTTTGCTAAACTGAATTGCTCGAAATAGAACTGTTTTGACATTTATACTGCGCACTGAATTATCTGAAATAAAACTGTTTTTACATTTAACTCTGTATTGGCCAGTCTGCTGGGGCTGTAGAATACACCGACTGCACCTTTTCAGAGGGGTAAAAAAAACAAGTGTCCTGGATATGACACTTAAAGACCGGATAGTGAGGTTCCAGTGATACTGGATGTTTTTGGAATACCCCTTCAATCCCATCGCTCCCAGGTCCACTCTCCACTGGAGTGGTAGCACCTGATAAAGGCCGATCTATGGGTAGAATAGAACTAATCTGCATACTTATGCTGATCTGGATTGCTTAAGGTGGAACTGTTTTAACGTTTAAAATGCTTACTTATGCTGAGTTGAATTATTTGAAATAGAACTGTTTTTGAAATTGAAACTGTATTAATGTTAAACTGATTTTCTAAAATTTAAGTGTTTTGACATTTAATTGTGTGTAAAAACATCTGTATTGAATTGTTTGAATTAGAACTGTTTGAATGAACTGAATAGCTTGAAATAGAGATGTTTTTGACAATGAAAGTACGTACTAACAATTGAACTGCATACTTATGCTCGCCATTTAATTGTTTGAAAAGGAACTGTTTTTGACATTGCAACTGCGTACGCAAAGCTGAATTGTTTGAAATAAAACTGTTTTTTTTGTATAAAAATGGATTTGGCATTAAATAATCTGCAAAGATTGATATGCCATAAAAACCAAAAGCCAACCTATATATATATATATATATATATATATATATACGTCAATCACAATATCTATGATAAGTCTATCTTCGTATATATCTGAATATGCTCGTCTTTATATATAGAAAGAGAAACACGCAATCTAAATGTGTACGAATATATCTGTGTTCTTTGATAGATATATAGATAGATATATGAGGGCTATCTGAAAAATAACGTATCTGAGTGAGCTGTGTAAGCTATAGGGAAAACAAAGATAAGTCTTTTGTGTTATTTTGGGAGGAGATAATTGTAATCTTAGCTTTCTGTAAACACTGTATTTTTTATCATAAACCTTTGTTTACACCTCCTCTTTTTCAGATTGCTCCAGTCGACTGCTGTTGTAGAATACGCAGACTGCATCTCTGCTGAGAGGTTAGATACAATGAGTGTCCTGTAATGATGCTAAAAATCTGATGGCGAGGCTTCCATTATGCTGGAGATTTAAAGAATGTAGAGTACCCCTTTATTTCCTTTCCTCCCAAGTCCACTCTGGCTTTGAGCAGTAGCACCTAATTGCGTCTTATCTATGGGTTGAATAAAGCTAAACTCTACTTAAGCTAAACTGAATTATTTGAAACAGAACTGTTTATAAGTATAAAAATAGATATGCCATAAACCAAACTAAATCTTTTTCAGGTCGTTCAGTTAAGATCACTGAAAAGTAAGCGAAATGGGTATGCGGGCTCCTTCAGATTGAACAAGACTTGCTTTGTGGAATTATCACTAGGTCGAGACATGGATTTTTGAGTACGACCCAGAAACCAAGAACCGCTGTAGTCAGTAGAAGACTGTGACGTCAGCGAGGCCGAAGAAAGCAAGACAGCCTACGTCAAAAGTAAATGTCATAGTGACCACATTCTTTGATATGAGGGGGCATTATCCAAAGTGAGTTCTAGCCACTGGGCCAGATGATCAATCAGCAAGTCTACAAGGTGATCCTGCAGTGTACACTTCGTTCATTGAACGAGAAGAGACGAGAGTTATGGCGGGACAAACCATGCCTTCTTCACCACCGTAGTTCTCCAGCTCACAACGCCCTGAGCATCCGGCAGTTTCTTGCCGAGAGAAACATCGCTCCACTTGAGCAATCTTCTTATTCTTTATCATGATTTTTCTCTGTGTAACATTTTATTTCCCCCAAGCTCAAAGGGATTGTCAAGGGGATCCGATTTAAAAGTGTTGAATCTTTTACAAGGGCCTTAAAGACGGACCTTAGAGGTATCCCAAGAGGATCCTTTCAGCAGTGTATATCAACAAACGGTGGGAAAGTGTATTAGATTTGATTGGGGTTACTTCTTTTGTATATTGACCTTCGACCCGGCCAAACATGCCATTCCAAAGTGATGCACCGGAAGGAAGTGACACATTCCGATGGCAGTTATGAGAAGAAATTGCGTAAGCGTGCTTGGTTGACAAAATGGGACATGGCAAAATCCCATGGTACACTCATAGACAAATGCACCGGAAGAGAGTGACCTCTGAACTGCATGACAGTTATTTCCGCTTGATGATGATCAAACATGCCAGTCCAAAGACACCGGAAGTGGCATATTCCGGCCTGGCTAGCCATGAGAATAGATATTGAGCGAGGGATTGAACTATTATATAACTCGGTGAGGACAGGATGTCAGAGGAGTTGCAGATCAGAGAAGTTGGAGACAAGATGTGGTAGAGAAAGCTACCACCCGGCAGAAGGGGCCTTTGGGACCCCCGATTAAGTTGGAGATCAGAGAATTTGGAGAGAAAGATGTGGTAGAGAAAGCTACCACCCGGCAGAAGTGGCCCTCGGGACCCCCGCGTGAGTTTGGAGACCCATTGGTGACAAGATGCGGTAGAGAAAGCCCGCATCCAGCGGAGTGGGTCCGTGGGCCTCCGGTTGAACAGCCCTGGAGAACGAGAAAGACACAACGTTGATGGCCATAAGAGTGGGGGTCAATATATTGCAGTTCTGTTCGATCTCCAACTCCCTTTCACACTCAAACCTTACAATAAAGTGAGAGGTATATTTTTTTAAAGAAGTCTTCGCCCGTCTTTATTATTGCGTCAATATGTATTCTGCATGTATATATATGTGTATATATGTATATGTATTATGTGTTTGTATAGTTAATCATGGTCATGGCTATACAACACTTCGAAGGGGAAACCATGTAGCTTGTTTGGATTTCATATAGATTGTTTGCGACACCAGACTCGCTAATTTTAAAGATACACCCAAGAGAGAGAGAGAGAGAGAGAGAGGGAGAGAGATAGAGAGAGATACCAAAGTCTGTATAAGTCAGTGATAGGGCCTCCTGTTGGTCGAAGTACTATGAAACTACAATATATGATTTGCAATTTCCCACTTCCTCACTACCCACTAAACGCAGACGTGAAAAAAAAATTCTATCTTCACCCCAGACCGAAAAAAAACAAACAAATAATTTTACCTTAAATTCTGTTTCTTGCTTGTGAAGTGTTCCTCATAAATAGATAACAATATTCTCAGGACATAATTTGCGTCCGGTCTTATAAAATATGAATATCCACTCTTCTATTTTTGTCGGAAAGTTTAGGAAGCATTATTAATATAGCAAATATTGTTCAGACTATTAGAACTCTTCTCTGTATTCCCCGAGTCCACTGCTTATTCCTGAGTCTGGCACACCGGCTTCAAATTGTTGTTCTTTAGAATTCACTCATAACAAGGCGACGCGTGTTCATAATTTCTTAATTTCTGGTAAATTGAGAATGATTTTACCGGAAGCTTAAAAAGCATTAATAGTCTGCGAGATAAGCATATATCTTCCTCCGTTGTATTCTTACTTTCGTTTCATTTAGTGTAGTTAGCTAGGGCAGCAGGATACACTGATAGTTGCATACCCCCACAACTACTCTCTTGAATATGACACTTAACAATCTGATCGTGGGGTTCCAAGAATGCTGGAGCTTTGGGGAATGCGGAGTACCCCATCATTGCCATCGCTCCCAGGTCCGTCTGGCCTGGAGTGTTAGTACTTGATAGGGTCCTAACTATGGGTCAAATAGAATTAAAATGTGTATTTACGCTAAACTGAATTGTTTAAAATAGAACTGTTAATAAATATAAAACTGTTTTTGGCGACCTTAGTCCAGGGTTACCTGAAGGCTCCCTTTTCAATACCTACTACACCAAGGTGTAGGGGAGAGCGGTACTCCTAGCTTGGATTACTCCACTTAACCATTGATCATTTCCTTATAATCCTGAGTGTTAAGCAAGGCGGCATCACGTATCATTTTTTTAAATCTTTTTAATCTTTGGTATGACTACACCTAGGATTGAACCCCTGTCTCCCGGACCATTGGCGAACACTCTACTTATAAGATTAAAGGCTCGGTATTCGTATGAAATAGATTTGGCATTAATAACCTACAATGCTTGACGTGTCATAAAACTAAGCTCTGTACTTATGATAAACTGAATTGTTTGATATAGAACTGTTTTATTGTATAAAAATGGATTTGGAATTAAATAACCTACAGTAGTTGATAAACTGGGACATTGGCCCAGTGGTTAGAGTGTTCGCCAATGGCCCGGGAGACCTGGGTTCAATCCCAGGTCGAGTCATACCAAAGACTTTAAAAATGGAACTTGATACCACCTTGCTTAACACTCAGCATTATAAGGTACGGTTCAAGGGTAAAGTGGAGCAATCCAGGGAATGGAGTAGCGGCCTCCCCTACACCTTGGTGTAGTAGCTATCGAAAAGGGAGCCTTCGGGTCACCCTCGACTATGGTCGCTAACTTTACTTACTTAGTTGATGTGTCATAAAACCAAACCAAATCGTTTCAGTTATTGTCACGTGTTCTTACTGTTTCAGTTATGAACGTGAGAAAAATAATTTAAAGGAATTTTTATAACCGAGAAAACCAGAAAATGAAGAAAATTAAATTGACATGCTTCACAAGAAAGGATAGCTTCAACAGAAATTATATTATTTCGTAAAAAGTAACCTTACAAGTGCTAAAAGTGTGCCATCGAGCGTCCTACGTGTCTAGCCACGCTGAGGAGTTCTGATAGAACGAAACAGTCAGTCTGTGGATGACAATATATCCGCTCCCCCATGGGGATTGAGTACACTGGCAAAGGAATTTTCAGCCGCTGCCCGCATAATGCAAAGCTCTTCGAAAGAATTGAGCACTTTAGTAACCGATAGGGTATAAAAAATGTAAACAAACGGCTGCTGCTGTTACTACATAATACATTAAAAATTCCCTTAGCCAAACGTGGTACGCTTATTGGCCGAGCGGTCTGAGACTTAGTCTAACGTAAAGTTGGATGGGTTTCGATCCCGGCTTCGAGCGTCCTACGTGTCGCGCAACACTGAGGAGTTCTGATAGAACGAAACAGTCTGTCAGTGGATGACAATATATATATATATATATATATATATATATATTATTCGGTCCAGTTAAACCGGAGTTGGGAATAATTCCATTAGGACAAAAAAAAACCTTCAACAGTGAACATCTAAATTTAAAAGAAGAGCTCAATGTAACTGACATTACAGAGCAATAATTTCTTTAAGAAAAAACAAAAACCGGTCTCATTAGGATTATAAATTTATTTCCATCCTGTTATGGTTGCCCAGTCGGCTAGGGCTGTAGAATACACTGACTGCACCTCTGCAGAGGGGTTAGACCCCCCCCCAATGAATGTCCTGATATGACACTAAACAGTCTGATGGTGAGGTCCAAGTAATGCTGGGGCCTTGGGGAATACAGAGCACCCCTTAATTGCCATTGCTCTCAGGTCCACTCTGGCCCGGCGTGGTAGCACCAGATAGAGCCCTATCTATGGGTTAGATATAACTAACGGCATACCTATGCTAAACTGAATTGTCTGATTAAACTAAATAGCTTGAAATAGAAATGTTTTTGACAATTAAAACGTACATACATTTAAACTGCGTGCTTATGCTAAACTGAATTATTTCGAATTGAACCGTTTTTGACATTGAAACTGTACTTACACTAAACTGAATTGTTATATATAACTGCTAGAATAAACTGAATAGTTTGAACTAGAAATGTTTTTGACAATTAAACTGTGTACTCATTCTAAACTAAATTTTTTGAAATAGAATTGATTATTTACATAAAAATGGAT
>OY757925.1:10011001-10438501 GCA_963585895.1 Sepioteuthis lessoniana
GAAAGAAAGAGTAATCAAGAGAGAAATGTTCTCAGAGAAAGTCAAAAGAAGAAGAAGAAGAAGAAGAAGATACAAGAAAGAGGGGGAAAAGAGGAACAGGGAAAATAGAAAAAAAGAAAAGGAAAAAAGAGGGAGAGAAAGAAGTAGAAAGAGAAAAATAAAAATAAAAATAAAAATAAAAATTGGACTTAAAATTTCAGGAAGAATATTTTATTGGCTGAAAAGTTATAAACTATTTTGTGAATATTTTATTGCAGCATTTCTGAAACGATTCATTTACACGATGGAAACTTCAGTATCAAAACCTTTTTAGCCGATCAACTCTCCCGCCATCGCCCTCTGTATTTCTGAAACGAACTGTTATTATACTCATGTATTGATTCTTTTTTAGTGTAATATAATGGCCGAGGGATTTCGTTTTATATATCTTGCCTTTGGGTTTAGTAAGGCTGAGAACATTTCGGCTCAGAGCATGGGTTAGTTAGGTGCAATATGAGCCCAGGTGTCCACGCGCACGCGGAGCGGACGTGTCATTCAGAGATGTCACAATAGAAATCCAAGATGTGAATGACGTCACGCACCGGAAGCGTGGGCTGAGATTTGAGAAAAAAGTCAGTGAGTTGAATTTTAGCGTCCGGAGAAGACGGTTGACTTTCGGAGCTCACCGAGGCCTTGCGGCAGGTGTCGCGCGTGGTGGTGGTGGGGGGGATGGAAAAAGTCTTCTTAGAAAGATTGTGCCTTTCTCTTCCTCATGTCGAAAACCCTTTTAAACTCAAAGGTAATAAAAGTTTCGTACCTGAACTAAGAAGTCGTAAGTGGGTTTTTTTTTTTTTTTTGTTTCGGGATTCTTATGTTATCTATGTGTGTTATGGACATTATGAACGTTTTACGTACCGGTATGAATATGTCTATTTCAAATATTCATGTATGGCAATGTAACATGAACACTTGTCTCTTTTTGATTTCATCCAGTGAACAAGGCTGACAATTCACTGACTGTATCGCCGACAAAGAGGGTAGACCCTGCCTAAAAAAAAATCTTGTATGTATGAGAGAAAACTTTGTCTGAATGAGTGCCAAATATCTGAAATGAATGTTGTACCCTTAATTACGAGGATCATTAAATGAGTTTCCTGACTTTTTTCGTATGGGCACTTTTATTGAGATATATATATATATATATATATATATGAGAGCTTTAGAAACTAAAACCTATATCACTTGGAAGACAAAAACGGTCGTATGATTCTAATCTTGATCTTCAAACTACTACATATTTTTTCTCTATAATTGAAAAATAAATCTCCCTTTCCTCTTGTTAAATTTTATTTTTGAAAAAGCAAATAAAAAACATCGTTAGTGTTACGTTATTTTTTCCTGAATCTGTGCAGTATCTTTTCAACATTAACATTATTGACTGGAAACATTTCAGTGAAAAAAAAGGTTACTTTAACTATAGTAAAAGACCCCATAGTTTTTTAAAAATCAATCATCAACATTAGGTGACTGCAAAAGACTCATATCAAGGCAGATAATACGCTTTTCATTGCGAAAATAAAACTATCAACCTTCTTCAGCAAAAGACGCAACTGAAATCATATACGACTCCTAACAACGACAAGGATATTCTAATACTTTCTATTCCATTTAGGATTTAAACTAGCAGCTTGAGTAACGTGTGATAAGGCAGCTGAGGCTTTATTCGACTAAGAGAATCTTATTTGTATTTACTGTAATATGTCAAATATATGTGGATTCGTTTGGTTTCTTAGTCGATAGAAGAGTTGCTATGAAGCAGTATCGACTGGACCCTGATATAAAGTAATGAGCCAAAAAGCCAGAGAAAAATATCATAAAATAAGAAAGTTCTGTAAACAAACTTCTCTAAGAATAATACACACTTATATATATATATATATATATATATATATATATATATATATATATTCTTCAACAGACAGACTGTTTCGTTGCATCACAACACTTCAGTGTGGCTAGATACGCAGGATGCTTCAAGCTAGGATCGAAACCCGTCTAACTTTAAGCTAGGCTTACCGTTCAGCCATTTCGGTAACATATATCAGCTTTCGGTTGTTTACATTTTACGCTATCGGGGTGCTCAATATCCCTACAGAGGACACGGCCACCTCCTGCCCATGAGGAAAACGTTATGTGAATTCATAACACCGACTTGGGAAGACGTAGCCCTGGAGGTGACCGTGTCCTCTGTAGGGAATACGTACCTTCAAGACACATTAGGTCAAGTGGTCGCGCATTGTCACCATGACTAGTGTATTCGGTATCGCTTATATATGGCCTGAACCGGTGGCCAAGTGGTAGAGTTTCGGCTTCTGCATACTTTGGTTGTTGTTTCGATCTCCATTTGTGGAGATCACGGTGTGCACTGCTAATGAGACACAATAAGGTCGAAACAGCTGTTCAGGGTTCCGTATGTAGCATGTAGGTGTTTCCAGATTTTCCGGTCATGATAATTCTAATATATAATTACTCTCTCTCTCTCTCTCTCTCTATATATATATATATATATATATAAGTTTGTTGACTCATAAACTGAGTTATGTTTATTTTTAAAAAAGCTATCAATAAGATGTGTTTACAAATCATATTTAATATATATGTATACAGAGGATTTAGCATTGAATAACGTACCATAGTTGATATACCATAAAACCGAATCATATAAATTAAATATATATATATATATATATATATATATATATAGAGAGAGAGAGAGAGAGAGAGAGAGGATTTGGCATTAAGTAACCCAGACTGTTTGATATGCCAGATAACCAAACAAACAATCTTTTCCAACAACGCTTGTTATTGGCAACTCAAAACATATATTTGTCATTTTCTTAATCGAATAATATCTCAGTTAAATCTCTGACGAGTGAAGTACGAAACCGGTTGGCTTGACGTTCCTTTTTTGCATGTTATATTTTGATTTTCGTTTGTTTAGGTTTTATGGCATATCAACCTTTGTAGCTTACTTAATGCCAAATCCATTTTTATACAAACAATCAGTTCTATTTCAAACAACTCAGTTTAGCATGAGTACACAGTTTATTTGTCAAAAACATTTCTATTTCAAGCTATTCAATTTAGTCAAATAGTTCTAATTCAAACAATTCAGTTGAGTGCAATTAAACGCACAATTAAATGTCAAAACAGTTCTATTTCAAACAATTCAGTTTAGCACAAGTACGCAGTTTAGCTCGATTTGAGCTATAGATTGGGCCCTATCACGTGTTACCACTCCGAGCAGAATGGATCTTGGAGCGATGGCAATGAAGAGGTACTCCGCATTCCCCAAAGCTCCAGCATTACTGGCACCTAACCATTGGATTGTTTAGTGTCAAAATCAGGACACTCGTTGCGGGGTCTTACTTCATTCTAGTGAATTCGACTGCCTAATCCGACTGGGAAAGTTTTGATTTTATCATCATCAATAAATATCTTTTTAAAGCGACTATATATATATATATATATATATATATATATATATATATATGGGGGGTGATTTCTTGAGAAATACTATACAATCAAATTGGATGCAGTTAACTATTCTTAAATAGTGCATCTCTGAATGTGCAACTATACTATCTTTATGAATCGATGCAGTTGTATTTTTGGGTTTGATATTTTTAATGATAAAGATTTTGCACCTATAGAATACCTGACAGTATCCATTTTGATTGTCTACTATTCCTCGGTAAATAATAAAATGTTCAGATTAAGATTAGTTTTGGTAAAGATGTATATTTTTGATATATTTAATTTTCGATATCACACACACACACACACACACACACACACACACACACACACACACACACACACACACACATATGTATATATGGTTGCGTGTTTATGTGTGTGTGTGTGTGTGTGTGTGTGTGTGTGTGTGTGTATTTGTGAGTAAAAAAAGGAAGAAAGGAATAAATAAATAAAGAAAGAGTCGGTGTCTAAGTAAATATTTGAAATATGTGTTCAAACAGAGAATATATTGACAGATTACTAATTTAAATTCCTAAAAATTTTACCATGAACTGTGGACATTTTACGGTAATTAAGTTTAAGATTTATATTTTTTGTTATTATAGCAATAATTTTGATTAAGTGATTTATCGACTCAGTTTATGTATAAACGTCTAATATATCTATGCCTACAGGATAAATAAACGGTCCTATCTGAAGAACCGTTTTATTTCAAAAGTCAATCGGACAGAATAAATAAATATATAAATAAAAGTACGAATTGCTAATCAAACTATTCTCGATATGGTTTCAGGCAAAGTAAAAGTTATTTTTCATTTTATTTAATCAAATCTGTTTTTGAAGCTTATAATTTACATAAGATTTTTTTAAAAAATTTTGTTCAATTATTCCAGCTGTTCTGAAATTCTCCAAGACCTGATATTTCCGTTCTTTTCCAGCTCACGTTTTTATGACTTACAATTAATAAATAATAATCGTCAATTTTTGCGTCGTTTTTATTTTATTTTTATTCTTTTTCAAAAACCATGTCACCATTCCTAAAATAGTTTTGGACATAGCTATCAGACCCTAATTAATCCCTTTGCATTTTATCAAGATAAGCTTCAATGGCTCTGAGATGCAATTACAAATAATACTTGAAATTACTAAAATAATACGTAAAATTGGAGGTGCCCGTGGTGTAATGGTTATCATCGTATGAAATGGACACGGCGACACGAGTTCAAATCCTCAACGAGACTGATCGCATTTCACATAGCACTAATACCCTTGGGAAAGGTATGAATCCAATTATTCATCCTCCAGCTATGGGTAAATAGTAGGGCTGACTGGGTTCTTCAGCCTTGGTGAGGCAACTAGTCTAGGAGAAAGAAAACTGTGAATTCAAACCTGTTAAACTTCGCTTCAAAATTGACCTTGTGTCATATCCCGCCCCAGTGGAGGGGTTGGTAAATATGAATAATACGTAAAATTACCAACCTAGTCACCTGGGGTAGTAGAATACACAGAATGCATCTCTGTAAGCCCCCCCCCAAAAAAAAACGAATGTCCTGGATAGCATACAAAACAATTTGATCGTGAGGCTGGTATTTTTACGTATTATTTTTGTAAGTTCAAGTATATAAAAGTAAAGTAAATAGCTACTACACCGAGGTATAGGGGAGGGCGCTACTCCTTTCCCTGGATTGCTCCACTTTACCCTTGATACGTACCTTATATTGCTGAGTGTTAAGCAAGGAAGTATCAAGTACCATTTTGGTATGACTCGACCTGGGATTGAACCCAGGTCTCTCGGTACAGTTAAATGGTCCCAATTATGTTATACGAATAATTCAGTTTTTGCTCACAGTTAACGTTTCAAGTATTTCTGTTTAACAAAATTAATAAAAGTTAACATTAACCATTCGTTTAGATAGTTAAATTTAATAATTCAATTTAACGTCAGTTATTTGTTTGCACGCAGTTAAATGATAAAACAGTTCTCTCTTAAACAATTCAATTTAGTATAAGTCATTTGTTTGCTCACATTTAAATGATTAGACAATTTTATTTGACCCATAGATATAAGCCTAAGAGGTAGCAAACACTCGGAGTCTAAGTGGACATGGGAGTATTATCAAATAAGGAGTACTCAAAATTCTCCCAAACTCCCAGACAAAACTCATGGGTCAAATAAAATTGTTTGACCATTTAAATGTGAGCAAAAAAATGACTTATACTAAATTGAATTAAGGTAGAACTGTTTTATCATTTAACTGCGTGCAAACAAACACGTGACGTTAAATTGAATAATTAAATTTAACTATCTAAACGAATGATTAATGTTGATTATCATTATTTTTGTTGAATAGAAATACTTGAAACCATTAATGTGGTGTCCTCGTGGTGTAATGGATAAAGCGATGGACCGCGGAATCGTAGTAAGCGAGTTCGAACTCCAGTCCTGCTATTACGTTCACTTTCGGGCAAATACCCCTGGGAAAGGTATGAACTCCCTTGTCCTCCCAGCTATGGGTTAAACAGTACCACTACTGTTCTTCTAGGAGAATAGATTTGGCATTATATAACCTACAAAGGTTGATATGCCATTAAACAAAGAAACTGAACTGAAATTGAACTGATTGAAACTATTAACAGTGTGCAAAAACTGAATTATTCATATTACATAAGTGGGACCATTTAACTGTATACATATTAAACAATCTGTATAAGATTGTAATACTTGAAGCCATTAATCGTGTGCAAGTGAATTATTAATATTAAATACAATTATTCTTATTAGATTGTAATGTGTGATATCGTTTAACTGTGTGCAATGATTGGTATCACATATTGTTACATAGTCAGATATGAATTTGTGAAATGTACATAGAATGTTCATAACTCAGATATAGATAACATAGGAATCCCGAAACACAAAAAAAAAAAAAAAAAATATATATATATATTACTGGTGCGTTTGAAGAAAGAAATCGCTAAAAGACGGTCAAAAAGGAAATGTTTCATAGCCCTGATATGGCTACGTGAAACGTACATATAATGTTCATAAAATGTTCATACATACATAGAACATAGGAATCCCGAAACACAAAAAACACTTACGGCTTCTTAGTTCAGGTACGAAACTTTTTTATTACCTTTGAGTTAAAGGTTTTTTGATATAAGGAGAGTGATACACCATCTTTCTATGTTGGCTTTTCCATCTGCCCCCCACCACGCGTGGCACCCCGCCGCAAACTACTGGTCTGATCTCGGCGAGCCCCGAAAGTCAACCGTATTCTTCGGACGCTAAAACTCAACTCACTGACTTTACTCAAATCCCCCAAATCCTCCGCGCACGCTTCCGGTGCATGACATCATTCACATCCCCCGGTCACAATTACTATCTGGGATTTTTATTTTGACATCTCTGAATGACACATCCTCCCCGCACGCGCGTGAACACCTGCGCTCATGTTGCACCTAACTAACCCATGAGCTAAGCGAAAAGTTCTCAGCCTAACTAAACCGAAAGGCAAGATATATAAAACGATATCCTTCGGCCATTATATTACAATATAAATTTTAAAGTTTAATGTTTCCATGTTTCATATATTTGTGCCCACAGTATGTTTGAGAATCAACCCATACAGAATGTATAATAAGTCCGCCTAAAGATTCAGTCCTGTATACTGGGGTTGTAGAATTTACCAGCCGTATCTCTGCTAATGGGTAAGAATCCCCACAATGGGTGTCCTGGATATGACACAAAACAATCAAATAGTGAGGCTCTAGACTTGGAGATTTGAGGAATGTGGAGTATCGCTTCACTGCTATTGCTCCCATGTCCACTTTGACCCGGAGTGGTAGCACCTGATAGGGTTCTTTCTATCTATGGGTCAAATAGAACAAACTGTGTGCCAAAAAATTACTTATGTTAAATCCTGACTGATATATAACAATAACTGAACCATTTAACTATATGAAAAAAGAGTTGAGGTGCCTTTAAGAATGTTATCTACAAGATGTGTTTACAAATCATATATATATTTAATATATATGTATAAAGAGGATTTAGCATTAAAAAACCTTCAAGAATCAATATGCCCTAAAACCGAACCAAATCATATATATTTAATATATATGTATAAAGAGGATTTGGCATTAAATAACCTACAATGGTTGATATGCCATAAAACCCAACCAAACCAACTCATATATATCTAATATATATGTATAAAGAGGATTTGGCATTAAATAACCTACAATAGTCGAGATGCTATAAAACCCGACCAAAACAAAATATATATATTTGATAATATGATAATAGTCTAAAGAGAGAGGATTTAGCATTAAATAACCTTCAAGGGTTGATATGCTATAAAACCAAACCAAACCAAGTCATATATATCTGATAAACATATGTATAAAGAGGATCTGGCATTAAATAACCTACAATGGTTGATATGCCATAAAAACCAACCAAACCAAATCATATATATTTAATGTATATGCACAAAGAGGATTTGGCATTAAATAACCTACAATGGTTGATACGCCATAAAACCCAACCAAACCAAATCATTTATATGTAATATAAATGTATAAAAAGGATTTAGCATTAAATTACCTACCTGATATGCCATAAACCCATACAAATCCCATATATTTAATATATATGTATAAAAAGAATGTAGCATTAAATGACCTACAATGCTTAATATGCCATAAAACCGAACAAAACGACCTTAACATCGACTTGTATACCAGATTGACAAATACGCCGTAAATTACATTAGACTGAAATTACGTAAAGTGGGTATGAGAGTATTCACGTTCCGTTGCGAAAAAGAATATTTTCGCGGCATCATAATACGATGAAATGGTGAATCAAAACATGAAGATAATGATACGCCTACAATGGTAAAAGGAAAAATAAAATTTGACAAGCAAAAGCCGATCCAGGTTCAATAAGATTTTATGATAGAATCAACGAAATATTATTCATACCTGTTGAATGGGAAGTATTCACGAAAACCTGCTGCTGTTCCCAATCAGAATACGGTAATCAAATCTCATAACTCTCGATAAAGAAATACAGTGACCTCATTTATAAGGAAGATAACTCTCCCCAAACAAATGATTGACTCTTCACAGAAAAATGTTATAGCATGAGATAACAAGATGGCTGCTTGACAACACATTATTTGTTGACAGTAACTTGCATATCTAACCCAATCCTGTCGCTGAGAAATAAAAAGAAATGCTGTTGTGTTAAGAATATATTTAAATGTTTTCTGATATATTTTGTTGCCCCAAATATTAGGGGTTATAACACTTTTATAATCAGTAAGTAAGTTGGCAACTTAGGTGTAGGGGAGGGCGCAACTCCTTTCCCTGGATTGCTCCACTTTACCCTTGATACGTATCTATAACGCTGAGAGTTAAGCAAGGAGGTATCAAGTACAATTGTTTTAGTCTTTGGTATGACGTGACCTGGGACTGAACCAAATCTCCCGGATCATTGATGAACATCCTACCCACTATGTCAATCTCTATGGGTAAAGTGTTCGCCAATGTTCCGGGAGACATGGGTTCAATCCCAGGTCGCATCATACCAAAGACTTTAAAAATGGTACTTGATGTTTCCTTAATTAACACTCGGCAATATAAGGTACGTATAAAGGGTAAAGTGGAGATATCCAGGGAAAGGAGGAGTGCCTTCTCCTACAACTCAGTGTAGTAATTATTGAAAAGGGAGCGTTCTGGTCGCCCCCGAATGCGGTCGCCAAATTTACTTTACAATATAATGAGTAAAACGTTGTCAAACAAAATGTGTCTGTTTCATCAAAAACCTTCGCCTCTGAAATTAAAAAAATAAGTAAAAAAAAAAAAAAAAATAACACAAAAAGTAAAACACTTGAAATTACAAACATTAAAATACGAAAGTGTTTGAGATTAATTGCTATTGTTGGTGGGGCCCTAAAAATCTAAATTAGATTGATATTATGTTGGACCGAATGTAATGTCTTTTTTAAGAGCAAATATTATAAATGAAAAACCTTCTGCCAATCAAAAAATGTAATCATTAACCTAACCTCCATTGCTTCATAGAACCCCATTCTTTCAGTCAAAGAGCCACTTTTTAAAAGATTATTTAGGCTTTTGATGCAAGATATATGACCAACCGGCATTCAACCTCTTTTCAATGTGTCCTGCTGAACATGTTTATAGTTAACGGGATCATTGAAAACGACCCCCATGGATTAAATAAAGGATATGGTTCGAAGTTCCGTGTAGGCTCCCGAGTCCGACAAAAACACTTGAAGAAGGCTGGAGGACTCATCGGCCGAAACGTTGTGAATATAACCATAAAGATAAAGACAATAATCTAAAAACCCAGAATGATATAGTTGATTGTTTGATTATTGTTGTACAGTTCGTAATTGCCAATTCTTTAAATACGATAACATACACACAACAGGATCTTCTTTGGATGAAGTTCACCACACAGGTTTGTTTCTTCGACTAATCCATATAACGACGACATTAAACGTTCTATAAAGTTTCCGCTTCTCATCACATTTATCGTGCCTGACAACAAAGTTCTTGAAGATATCGTGTAACAATTGACTCGCAAGTGACATGCTGTTACAAATTCTCTGAGTATATATCAATGTGTAAAACATATCTAAATCGTCCTTTAGTAGGGACAAACTTAGGGAAACCCGAAGAAGATTTCTAACAATATTCTAATTATCATCATCATGTCATGCCGCCAGCACAGACATCCCTGAACCACTCTCGCCACTCCTCCCTATCGTTCATCGCTTCTGGCTGCTCCTCAGGGCTACATCCCGTATCCTCACAGAGCTGGTGTATGTAGCTCGGCCATGTGAGGGGGTCCATAGGAGAACATCACTTACGAGTTCGACCCTGCTACTCAAGCAGTGTCCCGCAAAAGATTAAATAATACTCATTGTGTCATTCCCAAACGATAACTAGAGAAACAACTTGAAATAAATATTGTCTAAACATTGAACTAGAAAATCGATGGTTGGTTGGTTGGTTTTTATATCATATCACCTTTTTTGGTTATTTATTTAATACTAAATCTTGTTTATATATATATATATATATATATATATATACTTCTTATACCTGTTCTATAATTCTGACAGTGTGAAAAAAACCCAGATAATACAATTTACAAATTAAAATATTGCACAAACTGATATCCTGAAAAGAATTCCATAAAAAAGAAAATACTAAAAATATACGTTCTACTTGAAAATAATCAACCAATACTGCAATGCCTACGTGAGATAAGTGATAAGTTTGATGTGACACTGTGCTTGGCGCAGAAGCTTTTCAGCGGACTGTCTGGCATCCTTGCCGGACGGTCATTGCTCCATTGCAGACTTGATGCCGAAAGGCCTCCAGTCAGCTAGGCCACCTTCGGGTGAGTGAGCAGCAACATTGACACCTTTGCCACCTTTGTATAGCACTGGACCTTGCTGTCCAGTTTAAGCAATAATCAGACATACATGCCTGGACCCAGATTTGGGTCCATGACCAGCTAGGCTCATCAGGCCCACATTGCACTAAGTGGGCCGATGAACAGCATAGTTAAGCAGAAGAGCATCTGGGCCGTTGCAGTGTGTAGCGTTTACTTTTAAAATTGTTTTATAAATAGTGTCAGTAACTAAAGACCCAGAGGCAACAGCCCAGATACTCTTCTTCTTACGAAGTAGTAATGTACATGAAAAGTTACATCACTTTTGTAATACATACTCACCTGATGATGGCCCAAAGCCGAGCAGAAAGTACTTGGGAAAAAAACAATTTTGGAAAATATATCAATCAATTCCTGCCGAATACAATAAAAACAATACGGCAATATGAAAGGATCAACAAGAAAATATGTAGACAGAAAATGTCTATTATATTCAACGAAATTTGTATTAATGAAGAAATGCTGCCAATATATATCATCATCATCATGTCGCGCTGGTAGCACGGATATCCCTGACCCTCTCTCGCCACTCCTCCCTATCGTTCATCGCTCTAGGCAGGTCCTCAGGACAACATCCCGTGTCCTCACACAGCTGCTGAATGTATGTTCGTGCTGGTCGTCCTGCTTTTGCACGGCCATGTGTGGGGGTCCATAAGAGTACATCTCTTATGAGTTCGTCCCTGCTTCTCCAGCAGTGTCCTGCATGTCTGGTTCATCTAACTTGAATAGTTTTTGTGATAGGAGGCAGGTGGCCGTACAGTTGGTGTCTTGTGGGGTGTTGTCGCCAGGACTTGTTCAAGATTGTACGCAGCATTCTTGTGTAATTGCCGTCTAGCTTCTTTTCCAGCCGTTTTGTTAGAGTCCATGTAGTGCACCCGTATAGCAGTATCGATGTGACTGCAGCCTGGAAGAAACTACGTTTCATTTTATCGGTTAGGTCTGATTTCCATATAATCGATAGCCTATTGATAGCTGTCCATGCTTTCGTTAACCTCGTGTTGATGTCCTTTTCGGTTGATTCGACGCTGCTTCCTAGGTAAGTGAATTTGTCTACTAGTTTAAGAGGGGTTCCGTCTAGAGTGGAGATGTCCCCCGTTTGATTATAGCTCATATATTCCGTTTTGTGTGCATTAACATAGAGGCCTATGCCTGCGGCTGCTTGTTCCAAACTATGCAGTAGTGTTTCGGCTTGGTCGGGTGTATTGGCCAGTATCGCTATGTCATCGGCGTAGTCGGCGTCGGTAATTGTTTTTGCGGGGTACCTTCTGCTTCTTTTCTTCGTCAGCTCGAAGCTAGTCTCTCTGATTTTGGATTCATTGCTAAAACTTAGACTCACTGCAAACGTATCTTCCCATCACAATGCTGCATCCATTATTTTTGCAGGACAGAAACTCGTGTTCTTTTCTCGCGATTTCTTTGACTTTAGAATAAGTACATATCAAAAGAATCCAATTCAAGTGTTTCTGCAAAACTTTTTAAAAGTCTGGCAAGAAATGAGTAGCTCTTAAAACCTTTACACAAATATCTCAGTCTTCTTGATAAGATTGATAAAACTGGACACATACAGAACAACTTCCCCAACACACACACACACACACATATATATATATATATATATATATATATATATTAGTTGATTCATTGCAAAAACTTAGACTCACTGCAAAAAATAGCATAAAAATTTCACGCGCAACATATTTGCTTATTCTAAATAAGTGATGTAATAAAAGTGATTTATTTAATATTAAAGACAACCTTGTAGAAGAAAAATAGTGGTACTATTAAACCCATAGCTTGGGAGATAAGAGGGTTTTACAACTTTCCCAAGGAGGTTAGTCGAAAAGTGAATGAAAATAGTGTGCCTGGAGTTCGAACTCACTTATCAAGAAGTTGCAGCCTAGCACACTAGCCGCTATGTCACAAAGATTATGTGTGTTATAATTATATTGCCTTTCAGTATATTGAAATGTTCCAGTTAATTGATTCGTGCGGGTCGTTTGCTCTGATTCCGTTACCCATAACATTATGGTAAACAGAATCAGAGCTATCGACCTCCGTGGATAAAATAAAGGATGTGGTTCGAAGTTCGGTGTAGGCTGTGGAATTCGACAAGAAACACCTGAAGAAGGCCGAGCTTTTGGCAGTAAACTATATCCGGTGGTTATTCTCCAGTTCTGGCGATATTGGCAGTACCTTTCATTGCCATTAGTCCCAACTCAACTCTGCCCGGAAAGGGATTAACTGTTAGATTCCCTTATATGGTTCAAATTGATCTGTTGACACCCTAAAACTGATTGCAAATTATCTATCAATCGATTTCATTTGGTTTGGTTTGTTTTGATTTTATGGTATATCAACCATTATTGGTAATTTAATGCCAAATCCAGTTCATATACATACATTAGATATTATTATATTGTCATCTACAGCATCATAACGACACAATAAATAAACAGACGCAGTAATAAACGACGCAGGAAGACTTCTTTAACAAATATTTACCTCACACTTTATTTGTAAGTTTTGAAAGGGTTGTTCAAAGTTTGCATGTGAGAGAGAGCTGGAGACCGAACATAACTGAAATATTTTGACCCCGAAGTTATGGCCGTCAGCGTTGTGTCTTTCTCGTTCTCCATGGCTGCTCAACCGGAGCCCTGGAGTCTGCTGAGTGCTAGCTTTCCTTACTACACCCCGTCCTTCTCCGACTCCAACTCTACTCGCCTGAACTGGCTCCTCGAACTCAACTGTACGCAACTGTCCTCTTCAGTTCAATTCGTCGGCTTTATATTACCTTCAAACTCCCACGCGGTGATATGGACACGCCTCCACGCCTCCGCAATTTCTTCCGATATCTGGTGATCGGGATGTGTCACTTCCGCTTATCTTTGTTATGGCCTGTGTGATCGTCATCGAGCGGAAATAACTGTCATGCAGTTTAGAGGTCACTCTCTTCCGGTGCGTCAGTCTATTAGAGTTTAATGGGATTTTTTCTTACCTCGTCCCATTTCATCAGCCAATTTCCGCCCACGCGATTTCCTCTCATAACTGCCATTAGAATGTGTCACTTCCTTCCGGTGTGTCACCTTGAATGGCATTTTTGGCCGGGTCAAAAAGTCAAAATATAACAATATATATGATTTGTTGACATCAGCAACAAAGTTGAATAGTTCCAAGTATTGCTATGTATCACTAAAAATTCAATTAAGCATCATTCATTTGTTTACATACGGTTAGATGATCAAACAGTTCTATTTCAAACAATTCAATTTAGCATATCTCACTTGTTTGCACTCAGTTTAATGTCAAATAGTTCTTTTTGACCCATAGATAGGAATATTTCAGATGCTACAACCCCGGGTAGCATTGGTGGAGCTTCCGTATCAGATTGTTTAGAGTCATATGTTGGACACTCTTACTCCTCCGCAGTGATGCTGTCAGTGTATTTTAGAGTCAAAGTCGACTAGGCTGAATTTAGTTTGGTTTGGTTTCTTAGTTTAATTGTATTTCAACGCAGGTGGGTTATTTAATGCCAAAGCGATCCTTGTCGAAAAACAGTAGTGGTACATGTCTTTAATTGGAATCATTTTGAGATGAGGTTTCTTAATGTGAGAATTAATTTTTATTCATTGCGGACTTTTTGTCCTCATCTTAGACAAAATTCGGTACGGACCCGACTATGGAAGACCAGATAAGGAGAACTAATAATTGAATTTATAAGACCAAAAAATCCATCCTTGATCGCCCTTCGGGGCCCGTGGTGCAGCGGATAGAGGAGTTGAGTCTCTACGGTTCCAGGTGAGCATTGTCAGAAGATAGCCGGCCAGAGGTTTACTTGGTCAAAAACGTGGTGCGATAGACAACAACTATGGAAGGCAGTAATTACTGGGGATACGGTTACAAGACTCAGCATTCCTATCCGAGGTCACGGTTAATCACCTGAAGAAGGCCAGAGGTGAAATTTGACCGAAACGTAGTGACAGAAGAAATAACACACACACACACACATACACACACAAAAAAACAAACTACAAAGATGAGAACAAAAAGTCCGCAATAAATAAAAATTAATTCTCACAGTAGTGGTACTATTTAACCTACAGCTCGGGGGAGAAGGGGGTTAATACCTTTCCCAAGGGCATTAGTACAAACGTGAACGTCATAACAGGCTTACTTTTTGGCCGAAATCCAGCACTTTAGCCATTGAGGTCATCGCTACTTGAGAAAAAATGCCTTCGACTTATTAGAGTTGGCTATAATCAATACATTTAATTCTGTGTCAGAAGATTTTTAATCGAAAACAAAATGGCCATCCTAACATTCGAATATGTTACTTTTCACTGCCTGTACGATCCAATATAATATATATTGTCATAAACAGACTGTTTGGTTGTATCACAACTCTTCATTGCAGTCAGTTACCCAGGACGCTTCAAGCTGGAATGGGCTAAATGAGGAGATAACTCTTCACCCCTCTTTTATCCCCTCCCGCCCTCTTTCCTGCGTCCATTCTGATTCATTTTATCCATAAGATCTGAAGAAGTCTTGTTAATTGTTTTTCGTGTTTTTTCATTTTATCAAAAACACATAACAGGATGGAAATAAATTTATAATCCTAATGTGACCGGTTTGTGTTTTTTCTTAAAGAAATTATTGCTCTATAATGTCTGTTACATTGAGCTCTTTACCGGGGAAATTTAAATGTTCACTGTTGAATTGTTCCCAACTCCGGTTTAACTGGACCAGATAATACTTATATATATATATATATATATATGTTAAGCATTAAGATTTTATGCGGAACATATTTGGTGATTTTCCTATGCCCTTTCGCAGAACCGCTCAACTTATTGGATACAGTGTGTATAATAATCTATTTCAGGCAATTTTTACGTTCTGTTCGTTTAATCTTGCGGATATTGGTTTTCCTTTGGTTTGATTTCTCTGTTTAATGGCATATCAACCTTCGTGATATGTATTATATTAAAGACACCCTTGAAGAAGAAAAATGGTTGTACTGTTAAACCATTAGCGGGGGAGATCATATTTACCGACCCCTCCGCTCGGGCAGGCTATGACACAAGGTCAATTTTTAAGCGTAGTTTAACAGGTTTGAATTCAGAGTTTTCCTTCTCCAAGACAAGTTGCCGCACCAAGGCTGAAGAACCTAGTCTGCCCAACTATTTACCCATAGCCAGAGGGAGAATAATTGGATTCATACCTTTCCCAAGGGTATTAGTGCTATGTGAAATGCAATGAATCTCGTCCAGGATTTGAACTCGTGTCGCCGTGTCTATTTCCTACGACGATAACCACTACACCACGGGCACCTCCTGGCATCTAGCTGGGGAAATAAGAGGGGTTTATAACTTTCCCAACGGGATTAATCTGAAAGTGAATGAAAATTGTGCGCCTGGAGTTCGAACTCGCTTATCACGAAGTTGCAGCCTAGCACGCTAGCCGCTATGCCGCAAAGATTCTGTGTGTTATAATTATATTGCCTTTCAGTATATTGAAATGTTCCAGTTAATTGATTCGTGTGGGTCGTTTACTCTGGTTCCGTTAACCATAACGTTATAGTAAACGGAATCAGAGCTAGCGACCTCTGTGGATAAGATAAAGGACGTGGTTCGAAGTTTCGTGTAGGCTGTCGAATTCGACAAGAAACACCTGAATAATGCCGGAGGGCATATCGGCCGGAACGTTGTGAATATAAGATGAAGATAACAGTCGAAAATCCTGAATGATAAGAATTGTTCCTTCGTTAAAAATTAAGCAATCCATCGATTCATCCTTATTTTCACAATGCCTTGGCATTCATGTACATACGATTATCTTATTTAGATGCTTAACTTAGTAAGTCTGCTAGTTAATTATACATATATATATATATATATATATATATATGTATATTGATAACAAAGTAATCCAAGTAGAAGGAGATATTTTTTGAGAAACAAAGTCAACACTGTACCGTTTCGGTTCTAATGAACCATCATCAGGACTAGGAGGTGCCTGTGGTGTAGTCGTTATCGCCGTAGAAAATGAACACGGCGGCACGAGTTCAAATCCTGGACGATACTGATTGCATTTCACATAGCACTAATACCCTTGGGAAAGGTATGAATCCAATTATTCTCCCTCCAGCTATGGGTAAATAGTAGGACAGACTAGGTTCTTCAGCCTTGGTCAGGCAACTAGTCTAGGAGAAGGAAAACTCTGAATTCAAACCTGTTAAACTCCGCTTAAAAATTGACCTTGTGTCATATCCTGCCCGAGCGGAGGGGTTGGGTAAATAACATCATCAGGACTATGAGGAATGATATAAGTGATGTTAAATCAAAGATAGATGTGTAAAAAGAGTAAAATATTTTTTAAAAAAATAAGGAAAATTTGTATTACAAGAAAAACGTTTGCCGTTTATGACAAGAAGAAGTTGGCTGTTTGATTATTGAATCAGTGTTTGTTTCTTTTTAACTTACGTCATTAGATTATTAGAACCGAAACGATATAGTGTCGACTGTTTCTCAAAAAAATCTGACCTTCTACTTGGATGACTTTGTTACAAAATTTTCTTTACAAACTGTCGGATTACAATCCATTATTTTATTCTATATATATATATATATACAACGAGGATCTAGCATTAAATAACTTATCGTGGAGGTGCCCGTAGTGTAATGGTTATCGTCATTGGAAATGGACACGACGACACGAGTTCAAATCCTGGACGAGATTCATTGCATTTCACATAGCACTAATACCCTTGGGAAAGGTATGAATCCAATTATTCTCCCTCCAGCTATGGGTAAATACTTGGACAGAATAGGTTCATCAGCCTTGGTGAGGCAACTAGTCTAGGAGAAGGAATATTCTGAATTCAAACCTGTTAAACTACGCTTAAAAATTGACCTTGTGTCATATCCTGTCCGAATGGAGGGGTTGGTAAATATGATTAAATAACCTAACGTTGTTGATATGCCATAAAACCCAACCCAAACAAAGAAAACCAAACATACTGTGAAACCATAGCTAAAAAATGTCTTCCCAACAAGTATTTTTTGTATGTATGGCATGGAATTAAAATGCAACACATTAAGGTTCTAAGTTATTTATACTCCTGGCAAAAATAATGTTATTAATGTACAAAGTGAATATTCTCTACTCATTTTTAAATTTGGAATAAAGAATCAAATTAATGATAAGACATAGAAAAAATTATTTCAATAATTAAGATTAAACTATTTGTGTTGTATACTCAACACATGCAGATGCATGCATAATCATAACGACAACACAATAATAACGAGAGACACGGCACGGTTCATAGAAAAATATAACTCTCACTTTATTGAAAGGGTTGTGTGTGAGAGGGAGTTGGCGACTGAACAAAGACTACAACATATTGACCTCCCCAGCCCCTCCGGACATAGCCATGTGTCATTCTCGTTCTCTTGGACTGCTCAACCGGAGGCCTGGGAGTCCTCTTCGCTGGGTGCTGTTCTCTCTACCGCATCTTGTCTCTAACTCAACTGATCTCCAACTTCTTCTGCCGAGTTATATTATTGTTTTACGCCCACTCAATCAATTCTCATGGCAAGCCAGGCCGGAATATGCCACTTCCGGTGTCTTTGGACTGGCACGTTTGATCATCATCAAGCAGAAATAACTTTCATGCAGTTCAGAGGTCACCCTCTTCTGGTGCATCAGTTAATGACTGGACTGTGGGATTTTAACCCTGTCTCATATTATCAGCCAAACTCGCCAACGCAATCTCTGGTCCGGGTCAGAGGTCAATATACAACATTTGTTTATTTGTTAGCTTGGGTTTTATGGCATATCAACCTTTGTAGGTTATTTAATGCCAAATCCATTTTTATACAAACAAACAGTTGTATTTCAAACAATTCAGTTTAGCATTAATACAGAGTTTAATTGTAAAAACATTTCTATTTCAAGCTATTCAGTTTAGTCAAACAGTTCAATTTCAAACAATTCAGTTTAGCATTAATACGCAGTTTAAATGTTAAAGCAGTCCTATTTCAAACAATTCAGTTTAGCATCAGTACACAATTTAGCTCTATTTGACCCATAGATAGGACCATATCCGGTACTACCATTTCGGGCAAGAGTGGACTTTGGAGCGATGGCAATGAAGAGGTAATCCGCATTCCCCAAAGTTCCAGCATTACTGGAATCTCACCATCATATTGTTTAGTGTCATTACCAGGACACCCGTTGGGGGAGGGGGTCTTACCCCTCTGCAGAAAAGCAGTCGGTGTATTCTACAGCTGCAGCCAACTGGGCAAATTAAACTATTTAAATTTATAGTATGATTTTTCGAATCTGTTGTGAGACCGAAACTTACCTGCATCATGGACTCTTCCAGGACTATATTACTAGTGAGTTGTATCCTAATACCGTAATACTAGTAGTACGACAACCAATATTGGACACCACCGGATAGTAAGCACTGGTTACCTTTACACTATCCTTTGTAACTTTTGTTAATATATCTTTCTTACCTCTAACCCGTGTTCCTTGTTTTCATTCCGTGGTACCATCTTTGGGTCCACATCAGAATTTCTGTAGTTTAAAACATAATGAAATAACCGGATGTTGAGCTAAGTATATGGAATAATCTCTTAATATACGTTCCTAAAACTAATAGCAGCAGAAGACTCGTTATGCAAATCGATATTCAGTTTAAAGCAGTGGTTTTCAAAGTGGGCGGTACTGCCCGCCCCCGGGGATAATATGAACTTTCAGAGGGGCGCTGGCGAGTAAACAGTCGGATGGGGGCGTTGAAATTGTGAAGGGGGCGTTGGAGCAATTACAGTAAAATGTGACGTTGGTGTTGGTTGAAAGGCCGGAAAAATGGGGCGATTTAATTAAGCGTCCCCCATTCGCTGCAACTAGACGTACGTGTCACGTCTGTATCCAGAACTCTCTTAGTAAGGGACAATTTTCCCCTGTTCACCGCTTTCCCCTTTGTTTACTCCCCGTTTTTCTCGCTGCGACGTTAAACTTCCTGCCCCCTTTTTAACTCCGTTACTTTTATTTCTCATTTCTTCTCCCCTTCTTAATTTCTTTTTCGGGTTGCCTTAAGCTCTATTTTTTATACTCTTCAAACTGTTTGTGATTGAAGAATTAACCAATTCTTATGACATTTAATATTACCGTCGTTCTGGCGTTCGTTGGAAGAGGGGGGGGATGGGTCCGGCGGTGAAGATAGGGGAGGTGACAAAAAAGTTTGAAAACCCCTGGTTTAAAGACACTTTTAACATGACTCTAACGGATGAAGTGGGTGTCCTCGTGGTGTAATGGTTAAAGCGATGGCCTGCGGAATCGTAGTACGCGAGTTCGTACTCCAGTCGCGCTATTACGTTCACTTTCGGGCAAATACCCTTGGGAAAGGTATGAACCCTCTTATCCTCCCAGCTATGGGTTAAATAGTACCACTACTGTTCTTCTAGGAGAATGGCTTTGGTATTAAATAACCTACAAAGGTTGATATGCTATTAAACAAAGAAACCAAACCATCTAACGGATGAAAGATCTCACACAAAGCAATGAAAAGATCATAGAACATATTGAAGAATGAAGAATGTGGCAAAATACTTTGTTTCTCGGAAGCTATGACTAACATCAGGATGAAAAAAAAATCAAAGAAAATAGAAAATGTGCAACTATGCACATGAAATTAATAATATGACCAGAGAAAAGATTGGATCTAAATCCAATTTAAAATTAATGTCACATAAGAAGGATCCATCTGCCAAAGAAGGTATTTTAACTGTCATTCAGAAAAGGTGAATTTACTTTGATGAAGAATATTTAAATTAGTGAAAACCAGACCTTAAAGATTAAGGTTGTCATAGAAGCTCGAAGAGGGGACAGTTGGATATTAATTCTAATTTATTTCATGAAGGAATTCCATAAATTTTGTTCAGTACTGGGTTATTCTATATTTTCTTCTGCATGTCCCCACCAAAAAAAAAAAAAAAAAAATGAAGCCATTAATTTCGATAATTAAATTTCGTTTGTTGAATGAATATTTCATGAAACCAAAACTTTTAGCTTTTAAATGAAAAACGTTCTGCATCTGATCTGTCATTAGATTATTTACGGCGAAATCGAAAAGGAACGTGAACATCTTCTAAGTCGGTTAATTATTTTTAAGTTTGTTAAGTCTAATTTCTGCCAGAAGTAATTATTGTGAGTGTCAATATCTTAAACCGATTTTAGAAACGAATCTTTAAAACTGTATATGGTTTTTGCACACTTTTCTTTTATTTCAACATTTTCTATTATCTTTTTTCCCTCCCATATATATATATATATATATATATATAGGTTTGGTTTCTTTGTTTAATGGCATATCAACCTTTGCAGGTTATTTAATGCCAAAGCCATTCTCCTAGAAGAACAATAGTTGTACTATTTAACCGATAGCTGGGAAGATAAGGGGGTTCATACCTTTCCCAAGGGTATTTGACCGAAAGTGAACGTAATAGCGCGACTGGAGTACGAACTCGCTTACTACGATTCCGCAGTCCATCGCTTTAACCATTACACCACGAGGACACCCCCTACATATATTATAAGAGTGTTGATTGTCACTAAATAAATTTGTGGGTATGTGTCGAACCAAGTGCAGTATCATATGGAGAGTGCTCTTCTTAACTGCCTGATGATTGTTGTTTTGCAAAAGAATCCATGAAACCCAAGGTGGCGGTCTATATTCCATGAATTATATAAAGTAAATAAGGGAATTAAGTCCGAGAGTATGAAGAAAAGTTGAAAAAAACAAAATCCAAATTTATTAAAGTGGGAGTTGAACGTTTCGATTAAAATAACCTTCTCCAGATTTTTCAAATTTATTAAGAGAGATAATAAAACAACGAAGGATATTTTATGAAATAGCATGAGAAATGAAAGTCTTATGAATCTTTCTTTGCATACATAATTTTTTTTTTCTCCAGCTATTTAATCAAACATCCATCGCTATCTTAACAACACTGATCATGAATTTCTGCCTTGTCGGCTGGGACTGTAGTATACATTGACTGCATCTCTACAGAGAGGTAAGACTTAGCCAGGAGCAGCCCGTGCGGAACACACCTATAATATACACGACAGACTTTCAAACTCCTAATTCCCCCAAAATTTGCCCAGTCAGCTGGGGCTGTGTAATACATTGACTGCACCTCTGCAGAGAGGTAAGACTCACCCAACGAGTGTCCTGGATATGACACTAATCAATCTGATGGTGAGGTTCCAGCAGTGCTGGAGTTTTGTTGAATGCCGAGTACCCCTTCATTGCCATAGCTCCCAGGTCCACTCTGGCAGCGAGTGGTAGCACCTGATAAGGTCATATATATGGGTCAAAACCGTTGTTTCGAGAGTTTACTGATTTTACATTTATACTGTGTATTCATGCTAAACTGAATTGCTCGAAATAGAACAGTTTTGACATTTAAACCTCGTACTTGTGCCAAGCTGAATTAATTGAAATGAAACAATTTTTTTAATTGAAACTGTATTCACGCTGAACTAAATTGTTTGAAACAGAACTGTTATGACATTTAACTGTGTATAAAAAATATATTTATACGAAAATTGTTTGAATTACAACTGTTTGACTAAACTAAATACTTTGAAATAGAAATGTTTTAGACAATTAAACAGTGGACGTATGCTAAACTGAATTGTTTGAAATTGAAGTGTTTGACACTTAACTGTGTGTAAACAAAAAAAAAACTGTTGTTATACTCAACTGTATTGTGTTAAGGTTTTATCAAAATGACTTAATTCGGCCTTAAATGGCCCGTAAAGGGTTGATACACCGTAAAAAAGAACAACCAACCATGTTTATGAATTCATATTCCTCAAGAAGGTTATAATAACCGAAACGTTTAACGTAGACTTTCTTAAGAAATCCATCAAATTGGATTCATTTTGTTTTTCTACTTTTCTTCCTATATATATATATATATATATATATACGAGGTTTGTTCAATAAGTTTCCAGACATTTTTTGTACAGTCATTTAAGATTGTCGTAGAATATTGAAAATTCAGTATGTTATTGCTGTACATCATATAAGATGACTGACCAAATTTTATGATTTCAGGTTCAAATGAACAGCTACAGCAGCAATTGGAATACACCCTACTAAAGCCTGATTCTCACAGCAGGTGAATTTCAAAAATGCAATCTGGACGTCAGGACACTTTAGGAGAATGACATGCAATAAAATTCTGTTTTCAACTTGGAAAAATTGCCACAGAACCGTATAGAATACATCAGACCCGCTTTTGGACCATCTTGCATGAATCGAGCATCAGTTTTTGAGTGGCATAAGAGATTCAAGCCTCCCTACAATCAAGACCTTGCTCCCTGTGTCTTTTGGTTATTCCCTAAGCTCACAGGCTGTCGTTATGAGACAAGTGAGGATAAGAAAGAAGCTGTGACGAAGGTCATTGACACGCTCACACAAGAGGACTTCCATGGAGCCTTCCAGAAGTTGTTTGAACGGTACAACAAGTATATATTGCTTTGTTTTATTTCTTTGTTTAGAGGCATATCAATCTTCAAGGGTTATCTAATGTCAAAGCCATTCCATATAGAAGAACAGAAGTGGTACAGCTAAACCTATAGCTTGGGGAGGTTCATACTTTTCGCGAAGGTATTTGTCCTAAAGAGACCATTATAGCTCGTCCGGTATCTGAAATGACTAGCTTCACACACAAACACACACACACACGCACACACACGCACACAGAGACATATATATATATATATATATATATATATATATATATATATATATATATATATATATATATATATACAAATTTCATTAAAAATAATAGACATTTTCTGTCTACAGATTTTCTTCTGGATCCGTTCGTGTTCCCGTATTGCTTTTATCGTATTCGGCGGGAATTGATTTATGTATTGTCCATAGTTGTATGTATCACTAGTACTTTCTACCTGACTTTGGGCCATCATCAGGGGAGGATCTATTAAAAAGTGATGTAACTTTGGTTTCTGCATATTGCTACAATGTAAGAGCGTCTTTACCGTTGAAGATTATAGCATTTGCTTTTAAATGGGTTTCTATAAATAGTGTCAATAGCTAAAGACATTTAAGTACATTAGCACTGGTTTGAAAATTAATTCTATTAAGTGTCAGTTCTCCCTATCGTTCATCGCCTCTGGCAGGTCTTCAGGGTTACATCCCGTATCCTCACATAGCTGCTGTATGTATGTTCGAGCTGGTCGTCCTACTTTTGTTTGGCCATATGCGGGGGTCCATAGGAGTACATCACTTATGAGCTCGTCCCTGCTTCTCCAGCAGTGTCCTGCATGTCTGGTTCGTCTTACTTGAATAGTTTTCATGATGGAAGGCAGGTGGCCGTATAGTTGGTGCCTTGTGGGGTGTTGCGCCAGGACTTGTTCAATATTGCTCGCAACATTCTTGTGTAATTGCCGTCTAGCTTCTTCTCCCGCCGTTTAGTTAGCGTCCAAGTAGTGCATCCATATAGCAGTATCGACACGACCACTGCCAGGAAGAAACTGCGTTTCATTTTATCGGTTAGGTCTGATTTCCATGTGATCGAAAGCCTATCGATAGCTGTCTATGCCTTCGTTAGCCGTGTGTCGATGTCCCTTTTGGTTGATGAGACGCTGCTTCCTAGGTGAATTTGTTTACCAGTTTCAGAGAGGTTCCGTCTAGTGAGGAAATGTCACCTGTTTGATTATAGCCCATATATTCAGTTTTGTGTGCATTGACAATGAGGTCAATTCCTGTGGCAGCTCGATCCAAACTATGCAGTAGTGTTTCGGCTTGGTTGTGTGAATTTGCCAGTAACGCGATGTCATTGGCGTAGTCAGCGTCGGTAATTTTTATTTTTCTGCCGGGTATCTTCTGCTTCTTTTCTTTTTCAGCTCGAAGCCGTTTTCTCTGATTTTATCAATCTAAGTTCTTTGCATTTCTAAATGGGCCTGTGTTCATTTTTTCACAGTTAAATGTTTTTACGTATTTTTATCGAATATAAAATTCTATTTACTATTGATTATTTGTTAACACACTGTTCAATGCTTTCAAGTTTTACTTTTTAACATTATCAATTTAATTAAACATTAGACATTTATTTGCTCACTGTCAACTGTAAGAACATTTCTGTTTCAAACAATTCTCTTTAGGATAAGTACACAGTTTAATTATTAAACACTTCTATTTGACCCATAGATAAGACCCTGTCAGGTGCTACCACTCCGGCCCCGAGTGGACCTGGGAGCGATGACAATGAAGGGGTACTCCGCATTCCACAAAGCTCCAGCCTTAGAGGAGCCTCGCCATCCGATTGTTTAGCGTCATAACTAGGTCACTCGCAGCGGGGAGGAGATCTTACACCTTTACAGAGGTGTAGTCGATGTATTAAGCTGCTCCTTCTAACTGGGTCATACTTCTTTCATGATATTAATTTAATCATTGTTAAATTAAAAAAACAAAAGCAAAAACAACCCCCCCCCCAAAAAAAAACAATGAGAACATCCCTTGAGAGACCTACGGTATCCATTTGAGTACCAGACACAGATTAATCCAGATTTTCGAATACCAAACGCACAATTTTTCCAGATTTTCACACAAATTTGGGGTGCGCATTATACACTAGAACTAGAATAGCCCTTTTACCGGTCACATGCTCCACCATATTTAAGACAGGATGACCGAAAAAAGTTATTATTTTTTAAGATATTCGGACCGGACTATTGACGTCAATTTTATGCTTACAACGTTTCAGCCGATAAATCCTTCGGCCTTCTTCAGGTGTTTCATGTCGAACTCAATAGTCCACATAGAATATTTCTTTAAACCACAGAAATAGACAGTTTCAGTTCTGTTAACCATGAACGGAAACAAGGTTTTGTTGTTGTAATTATTCTTTTTTATGAACAGAAACAAGGTTTGGTTGTAGTAAATTTTTTTTTCCTTCCTGTTTTTGGGATTGAACATGTAAACTCCAGATTAATTCAGTCAGGAGTACTTTCCAACCAATCGCCGTATCCACTGCGCTATGTGTCCTTCCCAGACAGTCCATTCTGAATTTTTGAGACTTGTAAACCTAATGTCTCCATCTTCCCAATCATATCAGATATTTTTGTACCATAGCTCATATCACAATTTTTTAAAGTTATATCAATAATCCAGACTAATGTGTTTGACGCTGTTACTGATAAATATCCCCTGAAATATGTGTTTGTATGGAATTTTCTTTCTCCTAATGGGAGCTTATTTACACCATAAGTTTGTTCCATTTTTATGTGAATATATCAGCGTGTTTGCTCTAAATAAGATGACAATTTCTATTTTTTCAGTTTTTGTCAGTCCGAAGCGATAAATTGTGGAACAAATGATAAATTTTCCCCGAATTTAGCTGTTATGAAAAGTCGGTGCGAATTATACAAGAGATTTTTCCCCCAGGATTTCGTAGACAAATGTTAGAGGTACGTGTTATACATGAATGCGTGTTATGCAGAAGTAATTGCGATAATTCTGTAGTTTTTGCTAGAGATAATAATTGTGAATTTCAATAACTTGAACAATTTTTTTGTGTTTATGTTTTTAGATATCAGAATATTTTATTTTAACATTTTCTCAAATCTCTTCCCATCTGTGCGTCAAATAGAACTCTTTGAATGTTTACTAAGGATGGTCACTATAAATTCGAAAATATACGGCTGTGGTCAAGTTGTTTGTATTAGATGAGAGAACTTGTGTACCATACCCATGATACGGATATGTGAAATGGACATATAATGTTCATATATATACATAAAACAGGAATCTCGAAACACGAAAAACACTTACGACTTCTTAGTTCAGGTACGAAACTTTTTATTACCTTTGAGTTTAAATGTCAAAAGATTGCTATTTCAAGCTATTCAATTTAGTCAAACAGTTCTAATTCAAACATTTCAGTTTAGTATAAGTAAAATTTTGTTTACACACAGTTAAATGTCTAAACAGTTCTATATTAAATAATTCCGTTTAGCGTAATAACAGTTCCATTTCAAACAATTCAGTTTAGCATATGTATGCAGTTTAAATGTAAGTACACAGTTTAATTGTAAAAATTAATTCTATTTCAAGCTATTCACTTCTAATTCAAACAATTCAGTTTAGCATAGGTATGCAGTTCACTTCAATTTAAACCATAGATAGGGCCCTATCAGATGCTACTATTCCGGGGCAGAGTGGACCTGGGAGCGATGGCAATGAAGGGGTACTCTGCATTTCCCAAAGCTCCAGCATTACTGGAATCTCACCATCAGATTGTTTAGTGTCATATCTAGTACACCCGTTGTGAGGAGGAGGCTGACCCATCTTCAGAGGCGCAGTCGGTGTATTCTACCACCCTCAGCCCACTGGGCAATACACAGAATTAATGTCAGAACAGTTTTATTTCAGATAATTCAGTTTAGCATTAGTGCACACTTTAAAGATCAAAACAGTTCTATTTCGAGCAATTCAGTTCAGCATAAATACGCAGTTTAAATGCCAAAACCAGTAAACTCAAACCACAGTTTAATTTTATCTCACCCATAAATACTACCTTTATCAGGTACTACCACTCCGGGCCCGAGTGGACCTAGGAGCGATTGCAATGAAGTGGTACTCTGCATTCCCCAAAGCTCCAGCGTTATTGGACCCTCATCATCAGATTAACAAATGATTCATAATGAAAAAATTATTAATGATTGATAGGAATACTTGAAATTATGTAACTATGCGCAAACAAATGAATTGTTAGAAATACCAGAAATCATTTAAATGTGTTCAAATAAGTGAGCTTTTAGTGATCGTTTAAAAACAAAAATGCCTACAAAGTATTCCCTTAGAATTCATATATATATATATATATATACTTCATTACGAAAAAACAAAACCGGTCACATTAGGATTATGAATTTATTTCCATCCTGTTATGGGTTTTTGATATAAACCAAAAACACGAAGAAAATTTAACAAGACTTCTTCAGATCTTATGGATAAAATAAATCAGAATAGACACAGGAAAGAAGGGCGGGAGGGGATAGAAGAGGGGTGATGAGTTATCTCCTCGTTTTTGCTCACTTCCGTTTTTTTATTTATTTATTTATTTATTTATTTTATTTTATTTTATTTTAATATTAACCAAAACAAAAAAAAAAAATAAAAATAAAGAAATGTGAAAAAACTTACCTTGTATACGTATACGGCAAAAAAAAAATGATTTTCTTGTCCTGAAGGAATTACTCCCAACTCTGGTTTAACTGGACTAAATAATACCTATATATATATATATATATAATTTGATATAAAAAATTCACAAAGGTTGATATGCCGTGAAAGGCAAACCAACCTTATTTTTTTCCCTAACCTGATTGTTGTATTGCTGAAATTACTTTTGGCTGTGTATGTTTTGTAGCAGAAGAAAAACACAAATTCGATTTTCACATTCTAACTTTACGTAAATCCTGAGACACGATAATGTCATCACTCCTCAGACGAAAACAAAATAAGCGCATTAATTTTGATATCTGCTTCCTTTGCGAATGTATCAACTATAAAAGATAATTCAACCGTTTATTGAATAATTTTTAACGGGAGTTGATCATACAAAGAAGCTTTACTGAAGCGTTTACGACGACTAATGTACAACTCACTGACAAAAGTGACAGCCGTATCACAAAAACTTCCTTCACCGAATTGCGTCTCAGAGTTTTACAATCGAACATCAAACATAAACGGGTTGAACAATAAATTTATGGATTTGAATTATTGATTTTTCGAATAGTGAAAAAAAGAAATGGGAATGAAAACCCAGAAAAGTTTTTAGGTCATTCAAACAAAGCGTTGACGTCAGTGTTGTTTTGCTTAATGTCGACCAGTACTTGCTCTGAAAACAATGCCCAAAAATCTCGCTTCAGTACAGGAATAGTAAAGCTAGATTTTAAATTGGCATTCAGTTTAAATTTTCGAAAGCTAAAAGTCATATAATATAATTTAGAGGAAACTTATTTATAGGAAAACGTGGTGCCTTCAGTAAGTTTTCAGATTTTTTATACAGGCATTTAAAATTGTCGTAGACTTGAAAATTCAGTAAGTTGTTACTATACATCTTATGAGGCGACTGACCAATTTTTATGATTTCAGGTTCAAATCAACAGCTACAGAAGCAATTGAAATATACCCTACGATTGTTACGGTTGGTGAATCTCAAAAATGCAATCTGGATATGAGGACACATTAGAAGAATGATATGTAATAAAATTCTGTTTTAAACTTGGAAAAAATGCCGCAGAAACGTATGGAATGCTTCATACTGCTTTTCGACTATCTTGCATTAATCGAGCATCAGCTTTTGAGTGCCATAAATGGAATTTTTTCTCTTAGAAGGTAGGATCAGAGAATTGAGGAAAAATACGTTGGTAGCATAGTGTATCTATATGTTGAATAAAAATAACTTTTTGGTATCCAAGTATCTGCAACTGAACTTTGTATAGCTGTATCGAGAACACCTGCCAAAGAAGTTTCTTATTTATTCGGTGCCATCATGAAAGTGACGAAATCGCTTTGATATATAAATATCAGCTGAAGACACTTCGACGCTAGAAAGCGATTTTCATTCAACTAAGAGATACTAGGATCATTAAATAAGTTTCCAGACTTTTTCGTATGGGCAGTTTTATTGATAGTACACACATGAAACTCTAGTCCCCTTCGAAGTAATCTCCTCCGGCTGCAATGCACTTGTACCGTTCCAACAACTTCTGGAACGCCCCATGGAAGTCCTCTTCTGTGAGAGTGTCAATGACTTTCGTCGCAGACTCTTTCATCTCCTCAATTGTCTCATAACGACAGCCTCTGAGCGTAGGGAATAACCAAAAGTCACAGGGAGCAAGGTCTGGACTATAGGGAGGCTGGGGAACTGTCATGATACCCATCTTGGTCAAATAGTCTGTGACAAGTATGGAGTTATGGAATATGCAATACAATTGTGTTTTAAACTTGGAAAAAATGTCACAGAAACGTATGGAATGCTTCACACTTCTTTTCGACCATTTTGCATTAATCGAGCATCAGTTTCTGATTGGCATAAGAGATTCAAGGAATAATAACATTCTGAATTTTCAAGAGTCTTCGACAATTTTAGATACCATACGAAAAAAGTCTGGAAACTTATCGTATGCACCTCCTACCAACTGCAGATAGAATTTGTTAATCTTCAGGCTTTGAAGTTCATGTTTCTTGCTTGCCATATTCTTGACTTTTATAAGAACTACACACCTGGAAGATTCTTCAACCTTATTACCCTCAACCAGCAAGTAACGCGCATGATTGGAACTAAATACCACTGTAAAAGAGCAGCATTTCAAGAATATGCTTCATTCACAACAATCAAATCATCACTTGTTTGATATACTCCTTCTTTCAAACTCTTCATTTAACCCTGACGTTATATCTTTTAGTGATTTCAAACAACAAAAAATGTTACTTTGTTATTGTTTATTGTTTATTTTTACTTTGTGAATTTATCTGTTTGTTTTTTCTGTCATTTTTATATCAAAGCCTGAGAGCCTCTTGAATTATATTTTGGGACGTTAGGGATTTAAATGCTGATGTGATCATATCACAACTGCTTCAATAAGCCTTTGGGTACTCGAAATTCAGCTGATAAGGACAAAGAATTGAATAAGGTTCGGGAAATAGAAACTGGGGTTCCGATACTATCAGCAACCAAAGCTATGCTTGATTGAGCTATTTCTGCTGGACTTAACCTCTGAGATTTTTTAAAAAATGTGCTTCCTGAAGTTCTGTCGGGGACGACTCATTATTTTATGGAGGAGCGGGAAAATGGAAGCCAAGAAAAAATGCAATGAATTGTTTTCTGGATACACAATGGTATTACTATGTTCTGTATTTAAACTCTCTCGTTTTCTGAGAGAGACAGAAAAAAAGTGCAAAGAGAAAAAAAATTCGAGGACGTCATGCAGCGGAAGTGTCAAATCTGAAAATCATTGCAGATACACTAACCTCGGACTAATTTCAAATTCAGAAAATCTAGTTAAATCCATCTCTCCTCTCCACCCTCAGCTAAAACATGGTATAGTCTGGGCTATCTAGCCTTGGTTGGTCAGTCAGTTTGAGAGAAGGTAAAACTAAATTCAAAACATGAGGATGAGGGTTATTCTGGAGAATAGACGATAGATTGGCGCTCTATTATTCTGATCAAATTATAGACAAAGAGTGGCTGGTTCTACACAAACTCTCATCACTATTAACAAATTTCCGGTGTAGGTCGTCTAATTATTCATATTTCTAACTATGTAGTTGGGCCATTGTAAGTCGAGATCGATGAAAGAATCCTCATTACACACACACACACACACACACACTTACACACACACATATATATATATGCGTATGTGTGTGTGTGTGTGTGTGTGAGTAAACAAATTAAAATATTGGTGGAAAAAGAGAAGTAATCGAAGCGCAGGAGGAGAGTGTTATGAAAAAATAAAAAGCAATTACTTATAATTATGTTGCTTGAGTTTCTTTTAGCGAAATATAGAATCTTCCAACAGGAAAACAAGTCTGAAGATTGCACATATCGCCACAATGAAAAAAGTTAAATGAATGCGATTGCTTTTAGTGTATATATATATATATATATAGAGAGAGAGAGAGAGACATAAGAACAGAACAGGGAGAAGGGGAGAGGTAGATATAGTAAGGAATAGAGAAAGGAGATAACTCTATTAAGTTTGGGTTGCATATTTCTAATATGTAGTACCTTGAGAATCTGTAGTTTTTTGCTTGTTATTTTGTTGTTCTAATATTGTGTTTTTGGTAAGAATTTTCTGAAATTCAGTTGTCGGACATGAATGTTTTTTGAGATGTTGTATTATGGAACAGGTATGAGAAAGGTGGATTGTAAGTCTTTTCTATTGGGTAGTTGTGGTTAAACCGACGTATATATTGTTGTTTTCAGATATACAATCTCCTAAAGGACTTTTAAATTGATAAATAACGTTAGTTTTTTTGGCAAAACTCTAATCGAGGGAGAGGAATTATTATTAATGACTAAGTTGGAAGTTTTAAATTTATTATAGTACATAAGTTTTATTTTTTTATTAGGCTCAGTGGGGAGTGTGATTCTTTGAATCAGTTTTTTAAATATATCTTCATCTAATTTATAATTGTAGTGCATTTGATTGCGAAAAATCTTTGATAAATGCTTGTTGACTGAGTGGAGTGTTACAGTCTTTATTTTGTTGGTTGACATTTTTAATTATACGTTTACTTTGTTCATCAATAATATAGGTAGGGAACCAATTATTGATGAGTGTTTGTTTTATGTTTTTTATTTCTTTATGAAATACTGTTTTAGATGAGGAGATTTGTTTGGCACGGGATATTTAGACAAAAAATGTCTATAAGGTTCAATCAAATATACACACACACACATATATATATATATATATATATATATATATATATATATAGAGAGAGAGAGAGAGAGAGAGAGAGAATTTGTAAGCAAATAGTGGGTAAGATCATTTTTAAACGAGTAAGAGCTCATTGATTAACACATGGGGAAATGACTTCAAGTATTACCATTTAACATCAGAAATTCTAATTATCCATATTTACCAACCCCTCCGCTCGGGCAGGATATAACACAAGGTCAATTTTTTAAGCGGAGTTTAACAGGTTTGAATTCAGAGTTTTCCTTCTCCTAGACTAGTTGCCTCACCAAGGCTGAAGAACCTAGATTGCCGTACTATTTACCCATAACTGGAGGGAGAATAATTGGATTCATACCTTTCCCAAGAGTATTAGTGCTATGTGAAATGCAATCAGTCTGGTCCAGGATTTGAACTCGTGTCGCCGTGTCCAATTCCTACGACGATAACCATTACACCATGACAAGTATCTCTTTGTAATATAGATAATTTGCACAAAGCTTTATATTTTCAAATAATTCATAATGATAATCTTTAGTTAATAATTTAACAGTTCCATTTGACCTATAGATAGATCCCTAACTGGGTCTCAGTGGATCTGGGAGTAATGGTAATGAAGGGGAAATCCAGTTTCCTTAAAGCTCCAGAACTGGATCTTCCCCATCAGATTCAGTTTTCAGTCATAGCAAGGATACTATTTTGGCAGGTAGGGGTCTTACCCCTCTTATGAGGATACAGTCTTGTTTTCTAAAACCCACCAACAGGGCTGAGATTAAGATAGATAGATAGATAGATAGATAGATGTTGCAACTTTAGCTATAAATATAGAAATAGCTGTGTGCTCCAGGTCTTTTAGCAAAGTCGCATTCATTTTTATCGATTCTCAAAACGTTTTGACATTTCTTCGAATAAGGGATGAAAAATGGACCTTACTATTTCACAGTCTTCAGAGAGCCTCACATGAACAGTCAATTACCGGGCTTGTCAGAAAACGACTTTTATGCGACACGGTCCCGTATGAGATCGACCAACCAGAGTGCCAACAGAAGTGAGGCAAATGAAAATGCGATGTTTATCCAACTAGACACAGATTGCTCAACAGGATCGTTATTTCTGTAAGTCACATGTATATCTACAAGTGTTTACACAGCTGAGGTTTTTCGATGTTCTAGAAATCGACATTTTCGCCATAACACACACGCACACACAGATATATATATATACAAATATTGGCATGATGGTCAGAGTATTCGCCAATGGCTCGGGAGACCTGTGTTCAATCCCAGGTCGAGTCATACCAAAGACACAAAAATGGTACTTGATGGCTCCTTGCTTAACGCTCAGCATTATAAGGCATGGATCAAGGGTAAAGTGGAGCAATCCAGGGAAAGGGGTAATGCCCTTCCCTAAACTTCGGTGTAGTAGCTATCGAAAAGGGATCCTTCCAGTCACTCTCGACTACGGTTGCCAACTTTACTTACTTACTATATATATATATATATATATATATATATATATATATATATTGATAATTCGAAACATAAAACCAACAATTAATCTATTAAAAAAAATGCTTGATGCTCCTGAACAGAAAAAAAATTGGAATGATACTTGGAAGGGCAAATTTAAAGTTTCGCAAATGCATTCTTGGCTGATACTTCAAGTTTTATGCGGTCCTAACAGTACAACCATAAAAAGACAGAATGAGAGTTATAAATACGCCAAAAGAGACAGAAAAAGAGATAGATACAAACAGACTTAGATAGATAGATAGATAGATAGATAGATAGATATGAACAGGCATGAAAGATAGATAGATAGATAGATAGATAGATAGATATGAACAGGCATGATAGATAGATAGATAGATAGAAAAGAACAGGCAAGATAGATAGATAGATAGATATGAACAGGCATGATAGATAGATAGATAGATAGATAGATATGAACAGGCATGATTGATAGATAGATAGATAGATAGATAGATATGAACAGGCATGAAAGATAGATAGATAGATAGATATGAACAGGCATGATAGATAGATAGATAGAAAAGAACAGGCAAGATAGATAGATAGATAGATAGATAGATAGATAGATATGAACAGGCATGATAGATAGATAGATAGATAGATAGATACGAAAGGCATGATAAATAGATAGATAGATATGAACAGGCATGAAAGATAGATAGATAGATAGATATGAACAGGCATGTTAGATAGATAGATAGAAAAGAACAGGTATATTAGATAGATAGATAGATAGATAGATAGATATGAACAGGCATGAAAGATAGATAGATAGATATGAACAGGCATGATAGATAGATAGATAGATAGATAGATAGATAGATATGAACAGGCATGATAGATAGATAGATAGATAGATAGATAGATAGATAGATAGATAGATATGAACAGGCATGATAGATAGATAGAAAAGAACAGGCAAGATAGATAGATAGATAGATAAGAACAGGCATGATAAATAGATGGATAGATAGATAGATAGATTCTCAATTTAGATGTATCCAGACTCAAACTTGGAAACATTTTTTTTAAATTTAAAGATATCCTAAGTGACGTCTACATTGATGTATTTCAGTGGTAATAAGGTGATGATTTCTAGACGTCTAGATTAAAGTCTAAGCTTCAAAAATTCATCTAGTCATATCAATGTCAATCGATAATATTTAAACGGCATTTTTTTTATTTCTTGTAATACTCAAGATTGTTTGAGTTTAGCATATCAAACAGATCTTCAGCTCCCAGCTACAATTTTTATATCTTTTTTCAAAAGCTGAAAATCCATATCAGAGCAAAGATTTGAGGAAGCAGAAGATATTGAATGAAACTCACGGTTGGCTTCATTTAGGAATAGGTGTTTTGAAGTGGAAGGAACCTATTATTGGTTGGTTAGTTTTTATGGCATATTAACCGTTGTGGATTATTTAATGCCAAATCCAGTTTATATATATATATGTATAAATATATATGATTTGTAAATGTATATTTTGTAGGTAACGTTTTTAAACGAGCCAGAGCTCATTTATTTGGACACAGTTAAATGCTTTTAAGTATTTCTATCTGACACTAATAATTCTATTTAATATTAATCGTTTGTTTGGCTATCGTTTGATGGTTGCAAGTATTATTCACAATAATAGTTTTATTTGCACACACACACACACACACATACACACACACACACATATATATATATATATATATAGGAATATAGTCTGGCCAAGTGCGTTCAAGTATTCTTATCTGACACTAATAATTCTATTTAATATTAATCATTTGTTTGGTTACCGTTTGTTGGTTGCAAGTATTATTCATAGTAATAGACTTAGGAGCAAAAGCATCCCAACTCAAATACAAGCCAGTGAACGTAGGCTTTCTATATTTACTAGTTACAAAAGCAAACAAACGTCATTCAACCTATACGTCCAAGAATGGTAATTTATTATCTTTCTCTTCATCCATAGTAAAGTTTAAAAAACGATGTTAATCATTCAGTCGCTGGAAGAATGACAAAGCTTCATTACGTGAATAAAAACAAGCGAAAGTATCACCCACGTAGCGTAAAGAGATATAAGGTTTGGGAAACCTGTCAAAGAGTAGTTTTTCATAGAACCCAAAAAACATATTTGCAATAATAGGGCCTAATGGAGAACCCATCGAAATACAGTCTACTTGATGATGCATGGTGTTATTAAAACAAAAGGAAACTGACTTGGTAGCCAGTTCCATAAGTTCCACGAAAACACTTTCAGGAAAAGAGGGGACTGATATTAATGGGCCTTCATATAGAAAATCCGCACGAATAGAAATTACTTCATCCAGAGGAACATTAATAAAAAGTGACGTAATATAAAAAGACACCATGATTTTAGAGTCAACCCAAGGAAGGAATTGATGGATCATGGAAGAAAAAGTAAATAAATCTTCTATACATAATCCAGAATAAAATATTGAACATTCATCATCATCATCATCATGTCGTGCCGCCAGCACGGATATCCCTGACCCTCTCTCGCCACTTCTCCCTATCACCCATCGCCTCCGGCAGGTCTTCAGGGTTACATCCTGTGTCCTCACATAGTCGCTGTATGTAAGTTCGAGCTGGTCGTCCTGCTTTTGCACGGCCATATGTGAGGGTCCATAGGAGTACATCACTTATGAGCTCGTCCTTGCTTCTCCAGCAGTGTCCCGCGTGTCTGGTTCGTCTAACTTGTATAGTTTACGTGATGGGAGGCAAGTGTCCGTATAGTTGGTGTCTCGTGGGGTGTTGTCGCCAGGACTTGTTCAATACTGCTCTCAACATTCTTGTGTAGTTTCCGTCTAGTTTCTTCTCCAGCCGTTTAGTTAGCATCCATGTTGTGCATCCATATAGCAGTATCGACCAAGTATTTTTAATTATCAAGTATTCCAGTGTAATATGAATGTTTTGAATAGCTGTACAGTTTTAAATAACTAATAATATTCCATAGTAAATGACTGATTACACACTTCTTGTTAAAAATTATTTGCATTACATACGAATACTTAAAACCATACAACTGGTAGTCGTATGGTTTCGAGTCAATACTGGTAGGTATTTTATAGCACATCAATTGTTGTGGGTTATTTAATGCTACATCCTATTTATAAAAGTATATATATGATTTGTAAAATTTATTTTTCAACGCGCAGTTAGAGCTCTTTCACATGCACACAGTTTAATGGTTTCAGCTATTCCTATCAAACACTAATAATTCTATCTAACATTAATCGTTTGTTTGCAGATAGTTAAATGGTGAAAGCATACTTATATAACACAAAATTCTATTTAATATTAATTATTTATTTGCTCATAATTAAATGGTTTCCAGTATTCCTATCCAACTCTTATCATCTTCATTATCATGTCACACTGCTAGAACGGATTTCCCTGACTCTCTCTCTCTCTCGTCGTTCGTCCCTATCATCCATCGCTTTCGGCTTGTCTTCTAGACTAAATATTTTGTACGGACAGAAATCTTGCAGATAAGTTCTAGTAGGTCGTCCAACAATTGCACTTCCGTGTGAAGGACTACTTGGGAAAATATCGTTTATGAGTTCGTCCTTACTTCTCCACCAGAGTCCTACCTGTCTTGTTCTGTTTCACGCTTAGAATATATCCGAACAGGTTTTACCAATTTGGGCAAGAGTGTACCTGTGATTAAAACAATGAAGGAGTATTCTAAATCTCTTAAAGCTCGAAGACAAAAACTTCACCATCTGACACAGTTTAGTGTCAGATCCAGGGGAATATTTTTGCAGAGATGCATTTTATTTATTTTTCAGCTCCAGGTGATCAGTACAGTCTGAGGTCTGTGTGCAAGACTAAGCAAACCAGAGTCAATAAAAACAACTTGCTGAATCTCCGTTGTTTTGACTGCGTGTATTTTTACGAGTAGGTCATAATTTAATTTCGACGATTTGCTATTCTCTTTCAAAAGTGTAAACAAGTTGCTGACCACAATACGTCAGTTTTATTCAAACAAAATCTAATTTGAATCCCCGAGGAACAAAAAGCCCCTTTCAAGGGTGTCTGGCTAAAGTCTTTTCCAATAAAATACCGGCGTGTCTTATTCCAAAGCAAACTCATTTGTATACAATTTTTTTCTTTCTTTCGTTTTGTGTCCCGAAAATTACCTCCTGTTTGACTTCGCTTGGCTATAAAACATTTCTTTTTTTATTCCCCTTACATCGTGATCATTCATTTCAGGAGACCTCAAGACTATAAGAACCACGCTTACTTCCTGGTAAAAGACTATTTAAACGCTGACAGTTCTAATATTCAATGTGTTCTTCTTCCCAACCGGTAGACAACGTGACTGTTTTTCATCCAATTGGCGCACCTCGTCAAGTCACTCGTCCAAGCTGGGCAGTAACAATGCAAACATCGTGGCGTGGTTTATCCTTTTATCAGGTAATCTACATATCGATTATCGGATTTATTGCGATTAATGACTACTTAAGGAACCATATTGCGCGGATACATAGATTCTATGACAAACAGGAGTGAAAGATTTGTGCAGACGAGTCATACAATAAAAGTGAAGTTCTGTTATTTTTCAGAGAAATTGACAGTTACCTAATCTTTAAATCATATCTGTTACCTATTCTTATTTTTTAATGTAATCTGTGGTCGCTGGTTCGATCTCCAGTGGTGGAGATTACGGTATACACTACTGATGAGAACTAATACTGTCTGAATAGCTGTCCAGTGTTCCCATATGTCGTGCGTAGATGTTCGCGGGATTTTCTGGTCTTGGTAATTCAATTCAGAATATCTGTTACCAACTGTCATCCTCACTTCACTTATCCAGCCCACTTTCATTTCGTAGTTTTGTTGTTTGTCAATCTCTAAGATACCTGTATTTCGATAATCCATATTAATCCAAGGATAATCCTTTCGATTGGATTTGATTAAATTCCACGCTTCAAATCTTTAATTTATACGAGGATCATTAAATAAGTGTCCAGACTTTTTTCGTGTGGGCACTTTTATTTATAGTACACACATGAAACTCTAGTCCCCTTCAAAGTAATATCCTCCGGCTACAATGCACTTGTTTACCGTTCCAACAACTTCTGGAACGCCCCATGGAAGTCCGCTTGTGTGAATGTATTAATGACCCTCATCACAGCCTCTTTCATCTCCTCAATTGTCTCATAACGACAGCCTCTGAGCCTAGGGAATAACCAAAAGTCACAGGGAGCAAGGTCTGGACTATAGGGAGGCTGAAGAACTGTCTTGATGCCCATCTTGGTCAAATAGTCTATGACAAGGATGGAGTTGTGGACTTGTGCATCGTCCTGGTGGAAATGTCACTGAGCCGATTTGAAGAGTGCTGGCCTCTTTCGACGGAAACTCTTCCTGAACTCCCTTAAAACCTCAACATAGTAACCCTAACCCTAACACTTTGGCCAATCAACTCTGGTGTATTGACTTCTTTACTCCTCCCACACTTCTCATCATCCCTCACAGACTCCCTGCCTTCCTTGAATCTCTTATGCCACTCAAAAATGATGCTCTATTCATGCAAGATAGTCCAAAAGCAGTGTGAAGCATTCCATACGTTTCTGCGGCATTTTTTCCAAGTTTAAAACAGACTTTTATTGCATATCGTTCTTCTTAACTGTCCTCACGTCCTGATTGCATTTTTGAGATTTACCAGCTGTGACAATCAGGCTTTAGTAGGGTGTATTCCAATTGCTGCTTTAGCTGTTCATTTGAACGTGAAATCATAAAAATTGATGTCATCTTATAAGATGTGTTGCAATAATATACTGAATTCCTACGCCAATTTTAAATGCCTGTGCAAAAAAAAGCCTGGAAAATTATTCAATGCACCACGTAGCTATGAATAACAATTTTTTTTTTTGTTTTCTGTTCAAACTATATCTTTCTGATGAATTCTACTCAAAAAGCTATAGGTCACCCCTTTTTCCCATGTGTACTGAGGACAGGTGGAGGCAATTCCGGAATAAAATATCTAAAGAATTTATTTTGAATGCATCAAAATCGTTTCGAAGGTGCGTAGATGCAATAATTGAAAAAAATGGCGGCAATATTGAGTAAATTTATTGTTTTGTGTCTATCTTCTTATTGGGTTGTTTATTTTTTAAAATTAAAATTAATCTTCTTTAATCTTATTATTATATAAGAATATTGCTAATTTTGCTTCTGCATTCTGAAGGCTTGCAATTCTTCTTTTATTTCACTCTAACCGGCTAATTGACCTAGTGGGTAGAGTGTTTGTCAATGGTCCGGGAGATCTGTGTTCAATCCCAGGTCACGTCATACCAAAGACTTTAAAAATGGTACTAGATACCTCCTTGCTTAACACTCAGCAATATAAAGTACGCATCAAAGATAAAGTGGAGCAATCCTGGGAAAGGAGTAGCGTCTTCCCTTACACCTCGGTGTATTAGCTATTGAAAAGGGAGCCTTCTGGTCACCCTCGACTACAGTTGCCAACTTATACACTCTAAAATTGGACACTATATTTGTTTCAACTGCTCGTTAACGTGTCGTTGGAAACTCTCCGTAAAAATAATTAGATAAATAAAAATAATGAGATAAATAAAAAATGGACACGACGACACGAGTTCAAATCCTGGACGAGACTGACTGCATTTCACATAGCACTAATACCCTTGGGAAAGGTATGAATCCAATTATTCTCCCTCCAGCTATGGGTAAGTAGTAGTCAGACTAGGTTCTTCAGCCTTAGTGAGGCAACTAGTCTAGGAGAAGGAAAACTCTGAATTCAAACCTGTTAAACTCCGCTTAAAAATTGACCTAATGTCATATCCTGCTCAAGCGGAGGGGTCGATAAATATGGATGATTAAAATCTGTCGAACTTTTCAAAAACTAATAAAGTAAAGTTAGCGACCATAGTCGAGGGTGACCCGAAGGCTCCCTTTTCGATAGCTACTACACCAAGGTGTAGGGGAGGGCGCTACTCCATTCCCAGGATTGCTCCACTGTACCCTTGAACCGTACCTTATAATGCTGAGTGTTAAGCAAGGTGGTATCAAGTACCATTTTTAAAGTCTTTGGTATGACTCGACCTGGGATTGAACCCAGGTCTCCCGGACCATTGGCGAACACTCTAACCGCTGGGCCACTAACAATTATTGTGCTTTTGTTTATTTAATGGTATATCAACTCTTGAAGGTTATTTAATGCCATATCCACCCTTGTAGAAGAACAATGATGGTACTATTGAGCCAATATCTCAAAGGATAAGTAAGTTCATGTACATATCTTTATTTTTTAAGTAGAGGAATAATATTTCTAATTTGATTACCATGACCAGAAAATCCGCCGAACACCTACGCACGATATACGGGAACACTGGACAACTGTTTCGACCTTATTAGGTCTCATCAGCAGTCTATACCGTAATCTCCACTGCAGGAGATCGAACTAGCGACCACAGATTGCTGAGACTAAACTCTACAAATGAGCCAGCCGGCATTATTGCACACAAGTGACACAAAATAAACTAATCGTGGTAATTGCGCAGACAAATAACCTAAATGTGTCTCGGAAGTTACATCCGTAGCCTTTCCAAATGACACGGTCACCCCTACCCAGGGCCACGTCTTTCCAAGAAGCTTATAAATACGCATCCGCGTAATTATCATGACCTCAAGGGCAAGGGAATAGATGTACCTATTTTTGCTTTTTAAGTAGAGGAATTAATATTGTGAATTGAATGACCATGACCAGAAAATCCGCCGAACACCTACGCATGACATACGAGAACACTGGCAGCTGTTTCGACCTTATTAGTTCTCATCAGCAGTGTGATCGTAATAGCCTGACTCGATTCGATCTTGCTGACCGTAATGTCGCAGTCGTGCACGTGTTGTATTTTGGCCTTCGACCCGGCCAAAAATGCCATTCCAAGGTGATGCACCGGAAGGAAGTGATACATTCTAATGGCAGTTATGAGAGGAAATCGCGTGGGCGGAAATTGGCTGATGAAATGGGATGAGGTAAAAAAAAAAAATTCCCATGGTACACTCATAGACTGATGCACCGGAAGAGAGTGACCTGTGAACTGCATGACAGTTATTTCCACTGGATGACGATCAAACATGCGATTTTAAAGATCGAGTAGGCGACTGAGTGGGCGTTGAACTATTATATAACTCAGTCAAAACAGAAGTCAAGTTAGTTGTAGTCCCAGTTAGAGATCGGACGGAGTTATAGACGAGTTGTGGTAGGGAAAGCCACACCAGGACGAAGAGGCTCTTAGAGCTCCTCATGAGTTGCAGTTAGAGATCGGACGGAGTTATAGACGAGATGTGGTAAGAAAAGCCACACCAGGCCGAAGGGGCCATTGGGGCCCTTGAAGAGTTCCAGTTAGAGTTGGAGGGGGAAATAGACGAGCTGTGGTAGGAAAAGCTACATCAAACCGAAGGGGCCTTGGGGCCCTGATGAGTTGGGGCCCAGAGAAGTTGCTGATAAGATGCAGTAAAGAAAGCCATCACCCAGTAGAGTGGGCCTCTGGGCATCCGGTTGAGCAGCCCTGGAGAACGAGAAAGACACAACGCTGACGGCCATAATTTTGGGGTCAAAATATTACAGTTCTGTTCGATCTCCAACTCCCTCTCACACGCAAACCTTGAATAATCTTTTCAAACCCTTGCAATAAAGTGAGAGGTACACATTTTGTTAAAGAAGTCTTCCTGCGTCTGTTCATTATTGTGCCGTTATGATGCTGCATGTATGCAGATGTGAATCGGCATTTGGCTATATAACACACGTTAGCCAAAGCAACACGATAAATCATTTTCTGGTATCCCATGAGAAAATATTGAAAATTTAGTGGTGATCGTCCAAGGCAGACAAGAGTTAAAAGAGGGTATCCAGACATTTGCAATACAGCAGTCTAATTATCGGTTTAAAAACTAGTTTGTTTTATATTTCCTATCAAATTTCATATATCCAATATTTCTTGATATAACTTAAAAAGATGCTTGCCCAGTCGGCTAGGGCTGTAGAATACACCGACTACTTCTTTGCAGAGGGGTAGGACCCCTCCCAACGAGTTTCTAGGATATGACACTAAACAATCTGATTGAGAGGTTCCAGCAAATGCTGGAGCTTTGGGGAATGCAGAGTACCCCTTCACTGCCATCGCGCCCAGGTCCAGTCTGGCCCGGTGTGATAGCACCTGATAGGGCCCTATCTATGGGTTAAATTGAACTAACGGCATACTTATGCCAAACTGAATTGTTTGCTTAAACTGAATAGCTTGAAATAGAAATGGTTTTGACAATTACTCAGTACTTACATTTAAACTGCGTGCTTATGCTAAACTGAATTATTTCAAATAGAGCTGTTTTGACATGTAACGGTGTGTAAACAAAATCTGTACTTATACTAAACTGAATTAGCTAAATTAGAACTGCTTGACTAAACTGAATAGCTCGAAATAGAAATGTTTTTCACAATTAAACTGTACTTCCATTTAAACTGCCGCCTTATGCTAAACTGAATTGTATGAAATTTAACTGTTTTTGACTATGAAACTGTAATTACACTAAACTGAATTGTTATATATAACTGCTTGAATAGTTTCAAATAGATATGTTTTTGTCAAGTAAATTGTGTACTCATGCTAAACTGAATTGTTTTAAATAGAACTGATTATTTACATAAAAATGGATTTGGCGTTAAATAATCTACAAAGGTTGATATTCCATAAAACCCAACAATTCCAAACCAAACCAATTTTTTCAGGAATTTTAATGGCATTCCATTATATGAAAAGACATCATTTGTCTTATTTTCTTTTAAATTGTCTCTTTCATGTTCTATTAGAATCAATCATACCATTAAAAATATGATTTCCTCCTTGTCCTCCCTTTTTACTTTAGTGAGGACTGCTATGTTGGAGACACAGAATAGCAAGTTAAGCACCCCTGGCCGTCTAAAAAAAAAAAAAAAAGGTCCACTCTGGCCCAGAGTGGTAGCACCCGTTAAGGGCCCTATCTATGGGTTAAATAGTACTAACAGCATTCTTATGCTAAACTGAATTGTTTGAGTAAACTGAATAGCTTGAAATAGAAATGTTTTTCACGATTAAATTGTACTTACATATAAACTGCGTGCTTATGCTTGGCTGAATTATTTGAAATAGAACTGTTTTTCGATATTAAAACTGTATTTACACTTAACTGAATTGTTACATATAACTGCTTGAATAGTTTGAAATGGAAATGTTTTTGACAATGAAACTGTACTTATGCTAAACTGAATTGTTTTCAATAGAACAAATTATTTAGATAAAAATGGATTTGGCGTTAAATAACCTACAAAGGTTGATATGCCATAAAACCCAACCCAACCAAACCAAACTTAAAAAGATGCATACAATAGAATGATGTAAGATCGATTTAAGAAAACAGGTTATAAATAATCTTACTGCTATGAAAGAGAGGGCTCAAATGGTTTCATTGTTTTTGCGTATTTTAACAAACGCCTACCGGAGCTAAATTCTTTTTGCTATTGCCTCTCAGTCAATATACAACTCCCTGCTAGACTCTCTTCTTGTATCCTCGAAAGAAAAATGGGAGCCGAGCCGCTCCGAACGGCTGGAATGCGTATGGAGTTATTCATGTCAGAAAGGCAAGTTGTAAAGACGTTTACACGATGCACCGGGTGATTTATTTCAATCGGAAATACACTGAGACATTTCCAGGATGTCGCTTTCGTAGTTTACGGCTTGTAATCACGTAATAAATATATACTTGTGGAACACGTTCACTACGTACACAAATAAAAATACATATACACATGTGCAGTCAGAAAGACGCCCAAAACTCTCTTTCTTTCTCTTGCTCTTTCACACACACACACGCACACATACACACACACGCGCGCGTGCACACATCACATTCGTGAACAGGTGTATCAAAATGTATTTTCCGGTCTTGACAATACAGTTACCCGACTTCTCACCGGTCCAGATTAGATATTTTATAAGGAGGAGCTATGCATGAATCGAGAATCATGTGTGGGCGCTACAAAACACGCTTGATGTCCTCGGCATTCACTTTTTGGGGCTCTTTAGGCACCAAGCGATAAATTCAGCCCTTGTAACCAGATACTGCCTGAGGGGACGACCCCGTGGGACGAGGAGATCAACTTGAAAACTGTAATATACCACCTTGACCAGCAATGAACTCTATGGATGTTGTTGATAAATATATCTAGTCCTAGATAAAATCAATAAAGTGATTACCGGAAAACTAGCAATGCGTGGGTGTAAGCAGTGACCAATGGAGAACAAGCATTGCATGGGTGTAAACATGCAATGCGTTGGTGCAAGCTGTGATCAATGAAAAATAAACCATGGATTTAAGTCGTGACTAATGAAGAACAAGCACTGAGTGTGGGTCACGTGGGAGTTCTAAGACATTGTAAGGTCTAGAATTTTGGCTGAAGTCAGTTCCCGCAGGCTGTTCCAACTCTCGACAGCTCCTTCGTGAGCGCAAACTCTCCGATTGTTCTCCTGTTCCACCCAAGCCTCACCTTCGATGAATAAAGACATAAGATTATATTTTTATAAATACGCGTTCCTCGTTATTAGTTGTCTAAATTTCTGAGACGAAGCTTGGTGATTTTTATCATTAAGAGTTTTCGGACTATTGTCTTCATCTTTGTTGTTATTTCCACAACGTTTCGGCTGATATGTCCTCCCGCCTTCTTCAGGTGTTTGTCGAACTCGGGAACCTTCAGGGAACTTCGAACTACGTCCTTTATTGAATCCACAAGGGTCGTCTGTTCTGATTCCGCTAGCCATAACCGGGTACAAGTGTTAAGTATTCCTGTATTGTCACTCACCAGCAGTCAGGATTGAACCTGCAACCTCCAGATGATTGTCTCTTTAGAAGCTTTGGGGACCAACGCCAATAACCGTTACGCCATGTGTCCAAAACCCTTAATGATAAAAGTGTTCCTGGCTGTTTATCAATATCCAGCGGTTGTATACTATAAAATATCCAACTTGCAGGAGAGCCAGACAGCCTTTGCAGAAGTATGACAGAACTGCTTGTGGTGAGGATCTAGTTATGAAGTTCCGGTAAGTGAGGAGTTGTTCCTTCTTTGGCATCACTCCTAGAACCCAGGGGGTTAGTCGTTGTCAGTGTCCGATCTCTGATGAAAATATATCCGTAAGAGATAATATTTAAAATGACTATGTATTATATTTTTTAGCAATTAAAAAATTGATATTGCAATTCAGAATGAAGTGTTTAACAACTCACGTGATGGTGAACTTCATTAGAGTTTGGTCTTTTTATTTAATGGTATATCAATCCTCGGGGGTTATTTAACACCAAAGCCATCTTTGTAAAAGAACAGTTATAATACTATTTCAGCCATAGCTCGGGAGATAAGCGGGTACACTCCTTTCTTAAGGGTATCTGCTCGAAAGTGAACGTAATAGGGTAACATGAGTTAGAACTTGCGTACTTCGAGGTTGCAATCCTACACGTTAGCCACTATACATCGGGGGGTTACCTCATGAAGCATATAAAAACATTAGCTCTTAAAAATTCTATATTTGATATGATATGAGTAAAGCTATATAATTCTTTATATTACTTCCAGATGAGTATGTTTGGGTTTTGTTTATACGTTTAACAGTATATAAAGTATTCCAATCAAATACGTGTGATTTGCACACAGTTGTATGGTTTTAAATATTCCCATCTTTTACTTATCCTATTTACCAACCCCTCCGCTCGGGCAGGATATGACACAAGGTCAATTTTTAAGCGGAGTTTAACAGGTTTGAATTCAGAGTTTTTCTTCTTGACTAGTTGCCTCACCAAGGTTGAAAAACTTAGTCTGCCCTACTATTTACCCATAGCTAGGGGGAGAATAATTGGATTTATATATATATATATATATATGCATATATATATACATATATATATGTGCATATACATATTTATATACCGGACATTGGCACAATGTTTAGAGTGTTTACCAATGGCCCAGGAGACCGGGTTTCAATCCCAGGTCGAGTAAGACCAAATGGTACTTGATCGGTCTTTGCTTAACATTCAGGTGTATTATCCAAAGTAAAGTGGAGCAAACAAGGAAAAGGACTTTCGCCCTTACCAACGTCTTAGTGTAGCAGCTATCGAAAAGGGACCCAGCTTTACTTTACTTTTATATATATAAATGAAAAACCTTTGAAAATGTCGCATATTTTTTGTAATGATATTTATTTCAGCAAACCCTAATTTTAAAAAAAAATGTTAGATCTGCATCTTCAGACAAAGAAATAATGAGAAATTGCTAAAGATTAGAACTTTCTCATTATTTCTTTGTCTGAAGATGCAGATCTAACATTTTAAAAAAACATAGGGTCTGTTGAAATAAATACTGTTACAAAAATATGAGGATATTTTAAAGGTTTTTATATTGAATTAATTGCTCTGTATTTTAATTTATTATTATTTTACAATTAGTTCTCTTTTAGATTTTGATTTACATGGATATTGAAGAAAGAAAATCCAAATATAGAATCGTTCCCACCATTGGCTGACTTGGCGGTGGATAATTGTTGTATTTTGGCCTTCGACCCGGCCAAAAATGCCATTCCAAGGCGATGCACCGGAAGGAAGTGACACATTCTAATGGCAGTTATGAGAGGAAATCGCGTAGGCGGAAATTGGCTGATGAAATGGGGACCTCTGAACTGCATGACAGTTATTTCCGCTTGACGACGATCCAACATGCGATTCCAAGGATCGAGTAGGAGACTGAGTAGACGTTGAACTATTATATAACTCAGTCAATACAGAAGTCAGAGAGTTCAAGTTTGAGATCGTCAGAGTTATAGACGAGATGTGGTAGGGAAAGCCACACCAGCCGAAGGGGATCGGGGCCCCCGATTGAGTTAGGGCCTAGAGAAGTTGCGGATAAGATGCAGTAGAGAAAGCGAGCAGAGTGGGCCTCTGGGCCTCCAGTTGAGAAGCCCTGGAGAGCGAGAAAGTCACAACGCTGACGGCCATAAGAGTGGGGGGTCAATATATTGCAGTTCTGTTCGGTCTCCAACTCCCTCTCACACGCAAACGTTACAAATAAAGTGAGAGGTACATATTTTTATAAAGAATCTTCGCTCGTCTGTTATTCATTGCGTCAGTATGTATCCTGCATGAACAAGTATATGTGTATATAAGCATATTTATTATGTGAGTATATAGCATAATATAAGAATATGGAAATAAGTATAAGACACCCTATTAAATTGTTGATGATCTTATTACGACTCAAATTCCTCTGGAAATTTGTGTGTGATACCTAGATCCGATGGGTATTAGTATACATCTTCGATTTTATAACAACCTACCACCAAAAAAAGCTTTTTAAAAATACGTTTTCGAGGGTGGAAATAAGTATAAAACAGTTTTGAAAATTTGTATTAAACAGCAAAATTGTTCAAAATTCAGTATTTTTAAATTTCCTTTCAAATACTTCCACACACTTTTTTGGATTGAATCAATAATTTTTTTGAGAGTTTCAGAGGGAATTTCATTTCAATACTGTTTGATGCAAGATTTTTAAGTTTCTCTATCTTCAAATTGACGTTTATTTTAATATATTGTTTTATATTGACCTCCGACCCGGCCGGGTTGTCAAAATAGGAAACGCACCTGTTTAAATACCAGGTGAATCCGGTCGAAGAATATCAGGATATTATAACTTTGACCGTGGACGGGTTGAATGAGTGCGATTTGTGATGCCCATAAAAAGAAGGTGGATGTTGAACTATTATATAACGCAGTGCATAGGAAGTTTAATCAGCTAGAGATCAAATGAGTTTGGGATCAGATGAGTTTGGAGATCAGACCAGTTGGAGAAAAGATGCTGGAGAGAAAACCAGCATCCACAGAGGCTGGGCCCCCAGGCCCCCGGTTGAGCAGTCCAGGAGAACGGGAAAGAAACGCGATTATGGCCAATAGAGTGGGTGTCAATATGTTGCAGTTCTGTTCGGTCTCCAACTCCCTCTCACACACAGCCCTTTCAAATAAAGTGAGAGGTATATTTTTCTAAAAGACTGTGTCGCTCGTCTTTATTGCGTCGTTGGGTTCTATGTGGATATGTGTATGTATAGTGGTCATGGCTATACAACATACTCTTCCTGACAAAATTCCCCACAACTTTTCTATTGGGTTTAAATCTGGAGACATAGTCCAAAACTTCAATATTTTTTTTTCTTTTAAACCAGTCTTTTGTGAGCCTAGAAGTGTGTATGGCTGCGCTGTCTGTTGAAAATAGCATTATTGTTATCTAGACGATTCATAAGTGGGAAGACCTTTTTTTCCAAATTCATGATAAGAGTATTTTTATAATCTGCGCATGCACTTATTCTTCCTTTGGCTTTCTTAAATAAAACAGATATAGGGGGGGTCCTCCTGGTGTAATGGTTAAAGCAATGGACTGCGGAATCGTAGTACGCGAGTTCGTACTCCAGTCGCGCTATTACGTTCACTTTCGGGCAAATACCCTTGGGAAAGGTATGAACCCCCTTATCCTCCCAGCTATTGGGTTAAATAGTACCACTACTGTTCTTCTAGGAGAATGGCTTTGGCATCAAATATCCTACAAAGGTTGATATGCCATTAAACATAGAAACCAACTAAACCAGATATACACTTTTTTAAAAACTGTCTTATAATTATTTCCCTCGAAAACGAAGTTTTGTTAATAAGAATTTTTTTCGAGAAAATTGATATAAGATCAATTATAATTCAATGGGGTGTCTTATACTTATTTCTACCACTATATATATATATATATAGAGAGAGAGAGAGAGAGAATGAGTGAGAGAGAGGATAAGTTTTTACATGAGATTTGCAATGATATCGGTTCTGGGCAAAGGGATTAATATTTAATATCTCATGAGAAAATAATTTTTCAAATGAGTTTTTTCATCAGAAAAATAATTTTCAAATTTTTGTTCCATCATTTTCATTTGAAAATTGTTTTTCAGGTGACGCATTAAACATCACTCACAGAAGCCTGAAGGTGATTGTAAAAGCAGAAACATTGGCAAATCTCACTTCATAATATATCTGTCGGATTTATTTCTATTTTTTCATATATATATATATATATATATATATATATATAATGTCATACACAGAGAGACTAATCCGTTGTATCACAACTCATCAGTGTAACTAGACACGCAAGATGCTTCAAGCTGAGATCGAAACCCGGCTAACTTTACGTCAGTAAGATAATATACCTCACAGCCATCACCAATGTCAGCGTAAGTGAAGGAATTTTAACGCATATGAATTAAATCTTCTTATACGCTTACGGCGATCGCACTGCTCAATTCGTTAGTGGCAACCGTTAATTACTTCGCAGAGTGCTCAATACCCAGAGAAGAAGTATATATATATATATATATATATATATATATATTTGATAGTATATTGGGTGCACTTAAAAAAATAACAAATATTGCTCGGTTCATGCAAGAAGCTGAGGTATCTAGAAGCCTAATTTTCATCCAGACGTTTTTTCAGTTCTTATTTAAAAGATATTTATTTTAAGAATATACTCCTGTGGTTCCGACTACATGTTCTAACTATTTTTCTCTCGATACACTTCAGTTATCTATAATCAATAACCCAATAACATTAAAAACCAAACCGGAAACACGCTGAGTTCTTTCTTAACAAGAATGCAGTGACTGGAGGCATTATATCCTACCAATTAGAGTATATATATATATATATATATCATAACGGTGTGCCAATAGCACACATTTATCTAACTCTCTCTGTCTCACTCTGTCTCTCTTTCCATTCGTTCCCCTCGGTTATCACTTTCGGTAAGTCCTCAGAAAGGCATCCGGTGTCCGCACAGACCTGATATATGTGAATTTTTCGATGATAGGTCAACAATAGTGTGCCCATGTGTAGGAGTCTATCTGTGAAGATCACTTATGAGATCGTGTCTATTTCTCCAGCGGTGCCAAGCATGTCCTGTTCGTCTTATTTAGATGGTTTGTGAAATGGGGGGCAAGTGGTCGTGCACACTCAATTTTGTAGGGTGTTGCTTCTAGGATTCGTTCACAGCATTGTTGTGTAGCTTCCATTCAGTTTTTCTCTCCTCGTTTTGTTAAAGTTCAAGTGGTGCAATTATACAATAGTAGGGATCGTCTTCGTGGTGTAATAGTTAAAGTGATGAACTGCGGAATCGTAGTAAGCGAGTTCGAATTCCAGTCGCGTACACTTTCGGACAAATACTCTTGGGAAAGGCTTGATTCCCCTATCTTCCCAATATTTTACTTCTGCAAGAATAGCTTTGGCATTCTATAACCTACAAAGGTTGATATGTCGTTAAACAAAAAAAAAAACATCCATCAGGTTGTTAACAAGAGAATAGCAAATCATGTTTTACCTCTGCATATACTGACATGTCTCTTGGTAGATGTGTGACATATACTGGTGCAACGAAATACGAAACACTGACGACTCTCCGTTGTTCATGTACGAAACATTTATTAACTTCTTGACTATAGTTTTTCGACACGAGGAGAGAGAGACACACTTTTTAATATGCTGACTGTACTATCTGACCCAACAAACGCATCCCGTAGCCCCAAAGATCTCTGTCGGTAGGGATCTGCAGAGCTCCATAGTCTCAACCCCCAGCTGGACTGGCCCGGCCCAGAGTCAAATCTCAACTAACGTCTTTTTCAAAATCACCAAATTCTCAGCCCATCGCTTCCGGGCATGACGTCATTCACACCCCAGTCGCATTTCCTATCTGGGGTTTTTATTATGACATTTGTGATTGTCATATCCTCTGTGCGTGAGCGGGAACTGTGCTCAATGTGTGTGCACCTGCACTAATAGCCGAATAGTTCAAAGCCCAACCAAACTGAATGATAAAATATAATCAACGAAAAATGATTAATATTAAAAAATCATTCCGTAATTATATAACAGATGTGATATTGCTACCGAGGTTTTTGAACTGATCTACTAAACTCAGACACTTTCTTTTTAATGAGGAATTGGTTTCATCTTGCTTAAAACATATCAACTGTGTATTATCATATGAATAATCTGCATCAGTAATAGTTCCTGCCGGATATTGTCTGCTTCTTGACTTGTTTTAGTGTAAAACCATTTTCTTTTATCAGACCAATTGACTTCGTGATACATAATCTTTGCAAATGATGCATAGAAATCGTGCCAATGTAACTTTTTGCCTGACTTCAGCCGTAATGTCAAAGAAACTAGATTCATACTAAGTGGAGTTGACCATTAAAATCTTGTTTTTCTAGAGCATCAATATAACAGTAACAGTTTCTTTGTGGAGACCGTATACTAGAAGCATTTACTCCGTCTTTTCTCTTTGTATGGAATCAAGTGTGTTGGAGAAATGTCAGACAAAAGTGTTGCCTTGGGGATTTTTGCACGTACTCCTTTTAATGGTTTAACGAATTGTCAAAACCTGAGTTATGAATCGATTTCTTCAAAAAAGTGTTGTGACTTCTCTAAAGAACTTGCTTAACATCTGATCGGATAAGATTGAGAAGTAACGCATTAAAAATATTATCAGTTATAGCAATGTGTCAATATGCTCGACACAGCCGGTCCTCACAACATCAACTTCTAATATTAGCTCATGGAGATTCGATCGTCTAGTGGTTTTTCTCCTCTCTGGCCAGGGGCATTTCACATATTTTACAAATATAAAACAGATATAACTTGATATAACTGAGAGTGGAAGAAAGAAGAACAAACAAGCACGGACTTGGGTTAGCTCTAAGTATAAAAAGGGAGAAGTTTTGGCACTTTTCCGGCATTCTGTGGCTATTGCGAGCGTGTAACCGAACGAAATTCCCACACTGCTACCAGGAACGCTGACTCAACCTCTCGGGCTGGCTGACCTGTTTCAGCAGCCGCCTCTCTCTGAATGTTGCTGTCTCCTCTCTGTTTACTGCTCTTAGGCCTTGCCTTTCCTCGTCTTCTTTCGGTCTCGTAGGAAATCACGCGTGCAAGCCTTTTGTGTGGGTGTCGTGCCAAAGCAGACAAAGGAAGCTTCTGACTGGCCTTCACCCGCCCCCACAGAATGAATGCCCACCATCGTGAGACAGCAATAAGAGTTATGCCTCTCTCTCTCTCTCTCTCTATATATATATATATATATATATATCCCAAAGTCACCTTTCTTAGTGAAATGTGGGATGAAGCCTTTCGTCCATTTTACTCTCGTGTTTTGGTTATATAGAGCCTTGAATAATTGACGAAGTATGTCATCAAATTCCTTCGCCTTCTGTACTTCAGGAGGGTATCAACAAGGATTGGGGCTTCTCTGGTTTCCTTTGTTTTCATTTGTTGTTGGAGGTTCATGAATAATTTTCATAATATATATATATATATATATATATATATATATATATGTACTCTACCCATCCGGAGGCTGATCACTTTGATGTAGGAATTAACGGTTGACACTTGCGTAATGCAAAGCTGTTCTAACAAATTGAGCACTACGGTATCAGATAGCGTTAAATGTAAACAAACGAAAGTTAATACATATACGTTAAATTCTCGATCTGCCTGTAGGGTCACTTGTTGGCTGAGAGGTATGTTATCGGTCTGATGTAAAGTTAGGCCAGTTACAAACCCAACTAGAAATTTCTCCCGTGACAAGCCACCCTGATGAGTTGTGATACAACGCAACAGTCTCTCTATGGATGACAATATATATATATATATATATATATATAAATATAAGTATATATATATATATGCATCTCTGTGGAGGACAATATATATATATATATATATATATACAAATATAAGTATATATATATATATATATATATATACAATATATACATATAAATATAAGTATATATATATATATGCATCTCTGTGGAGGACAATATATATATATATATATATATATATATATATATACAAATATAAGTATATATATATATATATATATATACAATATATACATATATATATATATATATATATATATATATATATATATATATATATATATATATACAAAGAGAAGAACGTGAACGTGAAAGATGACTCAATGAGCTGAAAGACTTCAATAGCGAGAGGTAAGGTCAAGGTCAAACGGGTATCGAAATTTTGAAAGTGTGAAGGCTCTCAAGAGGCATTCCAGAAAAATCCTTCTAGCAATGGATAGAAAAATTGCTGAGTAGGATGGATAGGTGCATTAGGCTCAAAGAGGATTACTTTGAAAGTGAAACAATTTAGTTTGTTGGTTGGGACTGAAATAAATTTTTTGACACACCAGTCCGGTTACTTTTCAGACGCACCTCACATATATATATATATATAGATAGATAGAGAGAGAGAGAAGGAAGGGAGAGAGGTAAAATTATGATATGTCACCCATAGATAATTACATATCTTCCTTTTTTTTCTAAAATTTTTCTGCAAGGATATCGGAAATTTTAATTTTCTTTTAAAAAATATAATAAAAAGATGTATTGCTCAGAATTTCTTATTTCCCTACTCTACATTCAAAAGGTTTATTAGTATGTTACCCCAGAGGCTTTAAATTATTCTTGACAGAAAGCTGGCAATCATATTTTGTCTTTCGAGGGCAGATAGATCGATTGGCTGGATAGTGAGAAATTTTAATTCAACATGTGTGTGTGTGGAGGGGTAAATGTTGTTTTAAGTACATGTAAAACTCTAATTAGATCTTACACAGAATATTGTACCTAGGCCTGGGCTCTTGTGTCGAGACACAGAAAGTAGTAATTAGAGTGTAATATCAAGATTGGAGAGCATACAAAAAAAAAACTATGATAAAAAAAATAAAAAGAGAAAAAAATTACTGTTATTGGTAAAGATTAGAAATATTACTATTATTTGTTCGGTTTGGTTTCATGGCATATTAACCATGTAAAGCTAAATTTGGTTTTTACACACACACACACACACACACACACACACATATATATATATATATATATATATATATATTGTTATCTCTTATAGCCCCTCTCCTTTTCAACTTGGCCTTGGGAGCAGACTTCATGTCTCCTCTGTGAACAAAGAGTGAACCATTCCTTACCTTTTGATCTGGGTCATTTTGAATATTATCTTGCACGGTTCATTGTTTGTTGTTCCCTCACCCCCCCCCCCTTTGGCCTTGTCGCTTGAGTTGAGACAACTAATATTTTGGTCAAGTGACGCTTGTGTCTCTGGCAGTTTAGCTTAGAATGATTCCAGCCTCTAACAGAGTAAGATGTCGCTGAGATTTCTTCCGGGATAAAGTAACTTATCGGTAACCTTTTTACTTGCTGTATTAAACTTTTTATTACGTTTGTTTTCGCTGGTCAGACTTTGAATAATCTAATTTCTTAAAATCCAAAATACATTTAATGTTGGTTATAGCCTATGTTTTTACTTCTAGTCGGCTGGGGCTGTAAAATACACAGACTGCTTCTCTGCAGAGGGGTAAGACCCCCTCCCGATTGTCCTGGATATGACACTAAACAATCTGATGGTGAGGTTCCAGCAGAGCTGGAGCTTTGGGGAATGAGGAGTACCCCTTCATTGCCATCGCTCCTAAGTCCACTCTGGCCAGGGGTGGTAGCACCTGATAGGGCCCTATCTATGGGTTAAATAGAACTAACAGCATACTTATGCTAAAAAGAATTGTTTGCTTAAACTGAAATAGAAATGTTTTTGACAATTTAACCGTACTTACATTTAAAATGTGTGCTTATGCTTAACTGAATTATTTGAAATAGAACTGTTTTTCGACATTAAAACTGTATTTACACTTAACTGAATTTTTACATATAACTGCTTGAATAGTTTGAAATGGAAATGTTTTCGACAATTAAACTGTGTACTTATGCTAAAGTGAATTGTTTGAAATATAACAGATTATTTAGATAAACAGTGGCGGAGCTGCGTGCAATCCTGAACAAGTTCTGGCAGCAGCACCCCACAAGACACCAACTGTACGGCCACCTGCCCCCTATCACGAAAACTATTCAAGTTAGACGAACCAGACATGCAGGACACTGCTGGAGAAGCAGAGATGAACTCATAAGAGATGTACTCTTATGGATCCCCACACATGGCCGCGCAAAAGCAGGACGACCAGCTCGAACGTACATTCAGCAGCTATGTGAGGATACAGGCTGTTGTCCTGAAGACCTACCTAGGGCAATGAACGATAGGGAGGAGTGGCGAGAGAGGGTCAGGGATATCCGTGCTACCAGCGCGATATGATGACGATGATGATTTAGATAAAAAAGGATTTGGCGTTAAATAACCTACAAAGGTTGATATGCCATAAAACCCAACAAACCAAACCTACATCCACTCCCGTTTTGCCCCACGTGATTCTATTTTTGTTTTTATCTTTGGATGCTCTCGTCCTCTGTACATTGCCTGTAAATAAATTTTGGTTAGTATTTACAAACCTCTGTTTTTATTTGACTATTTAGCGTTCGAATTATTTGTTTTGTTGATATTTAACTGTGTATAAACAAAATCTATACTTATACTAAATTGAATCTCTCTCTCTCTCTCTCTCTCTCTCACACACACACACACACACACACACTCAGACACACACACACACACATGGAAGTTACACACACTCACACACACACACACACACACACATATATATATATATATATATATATAAGACACGGCGACACGAGTTCAAATCCCGGACGAGACAGCATTTCACAAAGCACTAATACCCTCGGGAAGGTATGAATCCAATTATTCTCCCTCCAGCTATGGGTAAATAGTAGGACAGACTAGGTTCTTCAGCCATGCTGAGGCATCTAGTCTAGGAGAAGGAAAACTGAATTCAAACCTATTAAACTCCGCTTAGAAAATAACCATGTGTTATATCTTGCCTTAGTGCAGGGGTTGGTAAATATGTATACATATATATATATATATATATATATATATATATATATATCAGAGATTTGGCACTGACTAACCATGAAGGGTTGATATGCCATCAAACAAAATAACCCAACCACGTAGTTTATGCACTGAGAACCTTAAAGTTTTATATATTAACAATGCTACCGATAGAATTTACATGTTAAACGATACAATTTTACAAAAAAAAAATACAATTTTTCTCTTTAAAAAAAGAAGAAAACGAAAATGATAAAATAAAAGCAATTCTTAGTTTTGCAGACAAAAATGTTGAACAGAACTTTTTCTGGCATAAAAAAAATCGAACAAATAAAAACAGATACTATTCTGTAATCCCCGGACGTGTCATTCAGAGATGTCAAAATGAAAATCCCAGATCGGGGGATGTGAATGACTTCACCGGAAGCGAGTGCAAGGGGATTTTGAAAAAAGGCAGTCTCCGAACGGGAAGGTTCGATTTTCGGGGCTCGCTGAGGCCAGACGAATTTGTACGCTACGGGCGCTGCACGAGATGGAGGGACAGATGGAAAAGTCATCATAGAAAGATTGTGCATCTCTCTTCCTTATGTCAAAAAGCCTTTAAACTCAAAGGTAATAAAAAGTTTCGTACCCGAACTAAGAAGTCGTAAGTGTTTTTCGTGTTTCGGGATTCCTATGTTCTATGTATATATGTTATGAACATTCTAGGTACGTTTCCCATATCCGGATATCTGGGTATGTTACATATATATATATATATATATATATATATATATATATACGTATGTGTGTGTGCGTGTGTGTGTGTGTGGCCTATTCGCGCTAGTTAGTAAATTTCAATATACTCCGTAGACGGCAATATTTTCTCTTGCCGCGAAAAATTTGGAGGATCAGAATTGAAAATAATTTTTGGAACTTTTTAACGACAAAAATATTTTGAAATTCTATTTCTGAGCCAATTAAAGTCATAGATAAAATCACCAATTTTTTTTAGTTTAAATTCGAACCAACCTGAATTGTATAAATAAACACAGAAATAAATATCTTTTCAATAAGTGTAGATTTTTCTAAACTTATTCCAGAAAAAGAAAACAATAGATTATTACTTACTAAAATAGATTTCAAATAATTTCTTTTAAGTGAAAAACGTAAATTCTTCTTTTTCAAGAATGAATTTCATTTTAAATCGTTTAGTTTTTCTAAAACTTAATGAATGCTGTTTGCGTTTATATTTGCGTCAGCAGTCGTTCGCTTACATATTCCTTAAGATAATTGCATTTTTTCACTCAAATAGAGACATATTTTCACAAAAGAATTATCGCACTCATAAAAATAGGTCTCTTTAAGCAAGTAATAACTGCTATTGCACCAATCTTCACCATATCAATTAAAAATATCTACGTTCTGGCAAGATTTTGCACTGTGTCTTTCAGTGAGCTTTTCACACAATTTAAAGAAATCAATAAAAACGATAAACTTGTTAATCAGATTTTTATTCGTTCATTTTCTCTTTTGTCCGCTACGTATCCAGATGATTTATTTATTTTCATATGAATACATCCCGTGACGTTACCCCCTCGGCCCCCCGATACGTCAACCTCTTCGAACCATTTCACTTTTTTACGGCCGGTTATCAACTAGTGGTTCCGATAGGGGCATCGCGCATTTCTTTACCGCTACAAGAAATACAATCGAGGGAGTGGGAGGAAAGAGAACAAACGAACAAAACGAACAATATGCCTGGGGTTAACTCAAGTGCAGAAGGAGAGTTATGTAACATTGTGCATGTGTTGACTAACGCTAGTGTGGATTCTAGCGAAACTTCTACAAAGCTACTGGAATGCCGACTCATCTTGACTCGGCCTTCTTTCACTGGTCCTGGACGCACTCATGACGACTGGTCTCTCTGCTTCGGTGTCGACTGGTCACTCTCGTCATCCTTCGCCAACTGCCAACTTCTCAGTTCCTTTTGTCTCACTCTCTGACTGGCGTCCCCTCACCACTTCCGGTCACATCGAGATCGCGGGTCCATAACCCTTTGTCTGGTTTCGCGCCAAAACAGACAAAGGAATCGTCTGCTTGGCGGACCACCTACATAGTGTTACAATCCTCTAATATCTTCAATTCCTTTTTTTTTCTAATATATATATATATATATATATATATATATATGAATGATCTAGAATATTAGACACCCCACTAGGTTGGGGCTGTAGAATACACCAACTGCCTCTCTGCAGGAGTGTATGATCCCCGCTACCAATGAGTGCCCTGAATATGATGTCAAACAATCGGGTAACGAGTTTCCAGCAATGCGGGAGCTTTGGGGAAGGCAGAGAATCCCTTTATTGCCATCACTACCAGGTCCCCTCTGTCCCGAAGTGAGAGCACATGATAGGGTCCTATCTATGGGTCAAATAGCACTGTATGAGATATAAACTAAATGCAAAAAAATGACTAAATTGAATTGCTTGAAATAGAACTGTTTGATCACTTAATCGTGTGTAAGTAAATGACTGATGCTTTGTTGAATTCTTACTGATACATATGCAATAGTTGGAACCATTTAACTGTGTTTAAACGGATGAGTAATCTTTGATAGGATAATTAGTGTTAAATAGCAGTACTTCTAACCATTTCACTGTTTGCAAACATATGAATAATATTGTAGAGAATTGTAAGTGTTAGATAGCAATAATTGAAATCATTTAACTGTGACGAAATAATAGCAATACTTCCATGCAAAAAGTTATTTCTAACCCGTTTAAAAATAAAATTACCGATAAACTAAACTCTTACATATCATGTACATCTGATTTTATGTATACAAACATATGGCTGATGTTAAATTGTTTCCGTTGCATAGCAATACTTGAAACCATTTAACTGTGTGCAAAAATTAAGCTCAGGCTGGTTTAAACATGTAATCAACAAAATGTGTTTACTTATCATATATATTTAATATGCATGTATAAACAGGATTTGGTATTAAATAACCTCCAATGGTTGATATGCTATAAAATCCAACCAAACCAAATCCTATATATTTAATATATATGTATAAAGAGGATTTGGTATTAAATAACCTATAATGGTTGATATGCCATAAAACCCAACCAAACCAAATCTTATATATTTAATATATATGCATAAAGATGATTTGGTATTAAATAACCTACAATGGTTGATATGCTATAAAACCCAACCAAACCAAATCATATATATCTAATATATATGTATAAACAGGATTTGGTATTAAATAACCTACGATGGTTGATATGCCATAAAACTTAACCAAAGCAAATCCTATATATTTAATATGTATGTATAAATAGGATTTGGTATTAAATAACCTACAATGGTTGATGTGTCATAAGACCAAACGTAAATTAGTAAAACGTTCGCATTCTTAAATACTGTTTATGACTCTGTGTTTCACGTATTCATGTATAGCATTTTAAAAAATTAGGGGTAAGGCCCCGTGACATAACTGCTTAAGAGTTGGACAGCAGTCTCGAAGTAAGTTTGTAAGCCAGTTCCTTTGTTACGTTATCTATTCCATGACCCTCGTATATATGTAAAAGTCAAATTTTCTACGAAATCATTTCAAGTAAAAGGAATATAATACTTAAAGCACAAAAATGCAACGTAATATTACACACTGATACAGGCTCGCCTGAGGATCACCTACATGAAACTCAAAGTCATGAGTTTTTACTATATTCTATTTTATTTTATCATTGAAACATTATATACATATATATAAGAAAAACAAAATCCGGTCACTTTAGGATTATAAATTTATTTCCATCCTGCTCTAGGTATTGATATGAATCAATAACTCCAAATTTAACAGGACTTCTTCAGATCCAATGGATATGATTAAGTCCTGTTAAATTTGTAGTCATTAATTCATATCAATACCTAGAGCAGGATGGAAATAAATTTATTATCCTAAAATGACAGGATTTTGTTTTTCTTAAAGGAATTGTTGCTCTGTGATGTCAGTTACATTTAACTTTTTACTAGGAAGATTTAAATGTTTGAAGTTTGAATAATCTAATAGATCTGACGGAATTATTCCCGATTCCGGTTTAACTGGACTGAATAACACACACACACTCACACACACACACACACACACACACACACACATATATATATATATATGTGTGTGTGTGTGTGTGTCTGTGTGTGTGTGTGTGACTAAGGTATGAGGTTTAATCAGACAAATATTTTGTATAAAGCAAACGGAAAGAAAAATTCATATAAATGGATTAGAAAAAAATTATTAATTAATTCTACCAACGCGTTTCGACTTGAATTATTTAGGATATGAAATTACGAAAATTTTTGGTAGAAAGTGTTTTTCGTCATTTTCAAGGTGCGAATCATGAATTTAAAATTGCGGTTTAAACGTAATTACAAACGTGAGGCTGACAAAAAAACATTTCCTACTGCAAATTTTCGTAATTTCATAACTTTATACAACATATATGTGTGCGTGAGTGGGTATACGTATATGTATGCGCGCATACACACACACATGCAAACACACACACACACACACACACACACATATATATATATATATATATACAAAGAAAGAGAGGTAGAAGAATATGAGAGAGAGAGTGAAAGTGAGCATGTGTGAGAGAGAGATTGAAAGAAACAGATAGACAGAAAGTGAAGTCTTGTTTTTTTCTTTTATTTGTTTTCATCTGTTCTAAAATTCTAGCAGGATTGGTGTGTCGTAACTCTGAGTGCTGCCTCAGATGAAAACGCCGCCCACCCAAGTATATTTACGGGAAATAAGACCGTAGCCCTCCAGACATTATGCTGTAGCCAGAGTGCAGTATGTATTCTTTCTCCTCCAAACGTATATGCAATGCTTTCTTTTTTGCTAATGATTTGATTGCACGGGTACATTGTTTCGTTTTATTTCTATACTTGCTCTGCTAAACCTGATTCAGTTTCTCCCATTTGGATATTTGATTTCTCCTCATATTTAGTCCCATAGAACTGCTTTGGATGTTATCTAGGCAACATTTGATTCTATTTTTGCTGTAAGAGTTTAACATTTGTGAGAAATTTATATAGAACTGATTTTCCTATTTACTCATTAGTGAACTTATCCAACCAGTTACAGGAATAGAAATCTAGCCATTTGCAACAAAAGCTAAAAGTACTTCTAACAGAAAGTGAGCACCTCGGGTAGCGTAATGGTTAGCAAGCTAGACTAGCAAACCTACATGAGTGAGTTCGAGTCTCGTTGAGGACCCCATTAATTTGACCTTTCTCATTTTTGGTATACTTAACAACCTCAGGTCATCATTTCTCAATGATAACATCAAAAATCGGCAGTAGAATTTTTTTTTAAATTTACCTTTTTCTAAAATTGGTACCATCTGTATAACCAAAATTTTTATCCTTGAATTTTCCCCGAGGTGAATTTAAATATTCACAATTTAGATTATTCATGCAAAGACATTTAGGATTTTTTTCTCTCCGGATTTTATTACAAATTCCTTCAGAAATTGATTAAATGACTAACTTTTGGTTCATATTCATGTAAGCTTTTTACGATCGAGAAATTAGGATGCATTTGTGGGTTACTCAGTGGGGGGGAACTTCATTAAACTCCTCAAGGAGTAAAGTTTTTATTTATTTTTATTTTATTTGTTTTCATCTTTTCTAAAGTTCTTGTAGGATTAGTGCGTTGTAACTCTAAATGCTGCCTCAGATGAAAATGCACTTCGTTGGGTACTCCTTTCATTTGACCTTTTGCCACATCTAAGCCTAAAGCTGAGCACATCACAATAGAGTGTTGTATCTTTTTTCTCAACACTTTGCATGACTTCATAGCATCGTATAACTGACGTACATGTGGCGTAGCGGTTATCATCCTAAAAGTTGACACGACGACCCGAGTTCAAACCATGAACAAGGCTGCTTGCTTTTCACATAATAAAGTATGAATCCAAGTAAGTTCCCAAAAGCTATAAAGCAAATATTTGTACAGATTACCCCAATCTTTACAAATATTTGCTTTATAGCTTTTAGGAACTTACTTGGGTTCTTAACCTTCGTATGCAACCGGCCTAGCAGAAAGAAAACTCTGAATACAAATTATTTGTAGACCTTGAGAGGGATGGGCTTCGCAAAACTATTCGTGCCCAAGATAAGCTATATAAGCAGCGCTCCACGATCGAACCTGGTTACGGGATACACATTCTTTTTTTTTTGGTAACTATTTGCTGAAAAGTGGGCATAGGAAATGGTATATGTCCATTGATAGCTTTCATTTAATGATATATCTGTCATTGTGGGTTATTTAATGGCAATGCCATTCTTGTAGAAGAATATTACAGCTATTTTTTAAATCTATAACAAGCTGGATAAGGAAGTTTATAACTTTCCAAAGGTTGATTGTTCGAAAATAAGCGTAATTGCGCGACTGAATATCGAACTCACTTACTACAATGTTACAATCAAGTAAGTTAACCACAGCACCACGTGAACTCGCATCTGATCAAACGATTTGCTGATGACAGTACCTACTGAACCTCTGGTGGTGTAATGGTTAGCAAGCTAGATTAGCAAACCTACAGGAGTGAGTTCGAGTCTCATTGGGTGCTCCATTCATTCGGCTTTGTGCCAAATCGAAGCAAAGAACTTCCTAAATTACTACCTACTGAACAGACTAGTGGTTTAGTATAGTTTCTTTCTTTAATGGCGTATCAAACTTTTTGGGTTATTTAATGCCAAAGCCATTATTGTAAAAGAACATTAGTCGTACTATCTAACCCACAACAGGTCGAAAGCCGATTGATTGGCAAGGAAAACCTTAGCGGCATATAATGAAACCAATAAATCTATCTCACGAACTAACTCCTATTTTAAGAGGTACATTTTTTTATGCTTCTAAAATCCACAATAAACACATGATATGAATCTAAAGCAGATGTAGGCCCGGTATCAGCTAAGAGAGATCAGTGTTCTCGGAAACACTAATTGGATTATCAGGAAAATCACATTTGCGCATTCCGTTCATCGCTTATCTCGAGTTTCATTGGGAAACGCGAAACTAGAGCGTTTAAGAAAAGAGGTTTCAGCACCGCCTCGTCGCTATTATCAGGTGTATACTGCTGCTTTTCAAATGAGATTCAGACATACGCACCCAGCTACCAAAACAAAAGAAAAAAAAAACACGAAATGAAAATCGAAAAGAAAAAGAAAGAAAAGAAGGAAGAAAAGAAAAAGAAATAAGAAAGAAAAAAAAAAAAAACATCCACGTGCTAATCGAAGATTTTACAAGAATGGGAATCTTCGAATACCACCAGTTCATCCATTTGCAGGGTTATTGATCTAATTTCAAGATTCAAATATTTTCACTTGCCTGGACTTGCAACACTGACAATAGATATAACAGCCATTTCGTTGATTCTATCTGAAAGGGTAAGATAATAATAAAGAATGATTTGTTATCTCCGTAGGTATATGAATCAATTTGTAGCCAAGGGATTTATTTTCCACATAGTTTCCTTCTTTGCAATCATTTCACGATTGGGTATTAGTTACGTAGTTTGAATATTCACACGAAATAAATAATTTCAGATTAAGCTTTTTCTATTAACAACGTGGCAAGTTTTGGGTAAATTGATTCAATTATATATATATATATATATATATAGAGAGAGAGAGAGAGAGACAGATATAGATAGAACTGTTAGTGTTGTCAGTAGCACTTGGTGACAGTCAGTTTCGCGCCAATATGACTCTGTGTCTACGCTATCTTAAGTTAGATCTACAACTGCTCAATCACTAATGCTGAGAACTTTTTCTTTAGGAATTTAGCAAAATACATTGTTTGAAATGGAACTGTTTATTTGTATAAAATGGATTTGGCATTAAATAGCCTATAAAAGTTGATGTCCTATAAAACCCAAACAAACCAACAAACAAACAATTTATCCCCGCCATTACAGTTCTTCTACAATAATCCTTTTGGCATTGAATAACCAACAAAAGTTGATACACCATTAAACAAAACAAAAAAAAAAAAAGAACCAAAACAATGCAGACCCCACAAAATGATCATTCATTTGAAAAATGGCCCGGGAATTGCTTTATTCTTTACATTGTAAGTGAATTATTTTAAAGCGGGTTTTACGAGATTTGAATTCAGGGTTTTCCCTCTTCTATACCTGATGCAAATTTCAGTGTATCCTAGTATTTACCCATAACTTGGGGTGGGACAGTTGGATGCATACTAGGAATTGATCTCATGTAACACAATTGACCAAACTGCATATTATGATTTCGAAAATGATAATGTGACTCTGTTATTCAGATACGAAAATTTTTTTTTATTCAGACTGCCTCCAATTCAAGCAGTCCGATGCAACCACGAGGAGAGAGGAAGACCTTCTAAGGGTATATGAACGTATCTCGCCAGCAGGTACAAAATGGCACCCACCCCACAACCTGACCGATTCGTCTAACGTCTCACCCAAACTTCGTTCTTTGTCTTTCCAAACTCAACTCCCTCTAAATCCGAAGCTGTCTTTTCTTATATAATATCCTCTGAAAATATTGCATCAGAAAGTCATTTTGGAAAACGTGTAATTAACTTTAATTTTATTTAAATCAATCTTATCCCTAGTCCATGACATGACTTGTTTACTTTTAACGATATCCGGCCCCAACAATAATTTGGAAACACGTCACTCCGCCGATATGCAAAACAATCCATCAAACCTGATATCTGGCATACGTGGAAGAATTCCACCATATGAACTTTTGTCACGAAATACACTTACACTCTAGATTTGTAACTAGTCCACAACATCATCAAACTAGAAAATAAAGTAATCAATATAATCAATTATCAATAGAAACTATTGATATAAATGACTACCTTTACACTTGGCCCAGTGTTATATTTCAAACGACGGTAAACGTTACACTACCAGGGCCTCCGATAAAAATTTCATACATGCCGGTGTATAGTTAAAATTTTGTACCCGGTAATTTGGGTCCAAAAAATAGGTATCAACCTATACACGAGAATTATTTTTTTTAGCTTGACATTTAAATAACAAGGCTTAAAAACAGATCGACGGCTTAAAAAATTAGTGTCTTTTATCGATTTTTTCATGACCATAATATAATGATTACCTTTACACTCAGCTCAACGTGTTATATTTCAAACAACGGTAACCGTTACACTACGAGTGCCTCCGATAAAAATTTCATACATGCCGGTGTATAATTAAAATTTTGTACCATCTAATTTTGGGGACAAAAAATAGGTATCGACCTATACACGAGAACTAATTTTTTTAGCTTGACATTAAAATTATAAGGCTTAAAAGCAGACGAAGGGCTTAAAAATTAGTGTCGTATATTGATTTTTTCATGACCATAACTTCGTTATCGACTTATACACGAGTTGTGCCTTTTTTCTGTTGAAAGTCTACAAAGTTTTTGGGTGTACCTTCTTTTGTAACGTTAGAAATGTACGTAGCTTTTGATTTCAAGTGCACGTGTGTGTATGTATACAAGATGTGCGTGTACACAGGTATGTGTAGATTTGCTTGCATGTGTACACTTATGTGCCAGTCTATTTTATATGCTGATAAATTTCAATAAGAGCCACTTACTTCCTGACCAATAAACACGCCCCGTCAGTCATATTTTTGGTATAGACGTCAATATGGCCGCCGGCAGAACATTCGTCTTGTCGGCCATATTTGTGCCCAGTCATTCGCGCGACGCATTATTGGATTTTAGTGCCGCGTCTTTTCATCGTGAAAATCGTTCTAATCTATCTCTGATTTTATTTTCATTTTTATTTTCTTTATTCTTTTGTTTTTATTCGATTTATTCACTTATTTTTTTCCCTTCATATTTCGCGTTTTCCTTTTTCCTTCCTCATATTTTGAGTCTCTGATTTAATTGTTCTATGTTTTATATCATTCATCGCGGTCCTCCCATTTTAAAATACGTAACATATTTTGTTGTAAATATCCTTGAAAAATTAGCTGTAGTTTTGATGTCCCTTCACCGGCAGCGTATTTAGCAGCCGCACCCGTGTTCATTGTTCGAAGTCAAGAACATGCCAGATCAAGATCTATCGTAAGAATATATAAAATAATGAGGTTTATCATTTTAATTTGAAAAATATCAAATTTCTTATTTGATCACTTGCATTATTGCCCATGACGTCGTAAGCAGTAGTCATCATAGAGACTTAAATCAGAGAGATGAGTTTAAATCCTGGACGGTTGATTGGTATTAACACCATCCAACCCGTCTAGGGTTATTTTATTCCTTGATGTTAGGGAATCGCATTCATTCTTTCTGTAGTTCTTTTTTTGAACACGGTCCTATCGAATACGAGTTTTTAAACATATATATTACACATGGAAGAGACCCAAACAGATTCTGCCATTTCAGTTCAGAATGGACCTGGGAGTAATGGCCGTGAAGAGGAACACCACAAAATCTAAATTTACTGAACTGGACCGTTACAATAAGAGACAGTTTAGTTTCATGCTCAGGAGACATTTTGGCGAGAGTTTACTCATCTGCAGGGATACAATAAGACGTAAATTCTGATGGAGGCTGGTTGTTGTATTTATGGTCCTACGCTAGTCACAATACTTGATGTGGCCTTAGTTACGTGGCTACCACATGCGTTTCTGGCTTGTTGGTTTATCAACTCTCTGTATTCCCACGTTGCATTTGAAAGATCTACAAATGGTGGAGTCTTTCCAAAACTTCTGACACACACACACACACACACACACACATATATATATATATATATATATATATATATATATATATATATATATATATATATCTGTTGCATTTGATATACAGAATAATAAGTATCTGGCCGGTGAAGAGTTTCTATCATACTCAATTTTTCGGAGAGTGAAGTTTTACTGGAGAATCTTAAGTTCTGGCAGAAATTTCGTTTCTTATTCTTTTATTTTCGGCATAGGCGTCAGATATCTTCTCTTATCTATACTTAAAAACATTTATATTTTATAGAGGATTCCCCTGGGAACAAACATTCCCGATTGACTTACCAATAAAAGATCATTACATATTCTTCAACTATTTTTTTACTAATCGACCAATCAAATACGCTGATCTACGTCTGCAGGAAGGGTATCCGTTCCACGAATCAAATTTTAATTGGTCATCCGATCAAACCACAATGTAGGGACTTGGTTAATAAAAGGTCTCAGCCCACACCTTGTGGAGGAATATCTCTTTACAATAAGAAAAACAAAAATTAAAGATCTGATTAATCTATCCAAAGATTTAACCTCTTAAACCCAACAGATCTGCAAGAGATGTCTTTATTTCAAATTGATCAATGCACCGGGAAAACTCCAAACCTGCTTACTTTCACTTTTGACAATTTGAAAGTTTACTCAGCAGTAGTCCTTCACTGAAATTTTAAATAGATTTTTGAATTTCTTTCAAAGTCAATAAATCTGTTTTATATTTTTATAAAAGGAAAATTGCATTTCCCTAAATAAAAAAAAAAGCATCATATTCACCTTTAGATTTTAGGACATATAAATTCCTCTGATTGTCATATTTTCACAAAATATTTCAAGCTGTAAGGAAACTATAATCTTAAAAAATATGCTATATCTATTAAAATAATTAAGAATATTTGCTTCCCAATGTGACAATACACTGCCGGCCGATCCCCACTATCTCAACCTTCTAAACCACTTATGGCCATCCGATCGTCTAGTGGTTCCTCACATCTCCGGCCTGGGGTATTTCACATTTCTTTACCGACACACAAAACACAACATACACAACCGAGAGAGGCGCCTCTGGTGGTGTAATGGTTAGCAAGCTCGACTAGCAAACCTGCACGAGTGAGTTCGAGTCTCATTGGGTGCCCCTTTCATATGGCCTTGTGCCACATCTGAGCAAAAAGCTTAGTAAATTTCCATACACAACCGAGAGGGTGGAAGAAAGGAGAACAAACAAACACGGACTTGGGTTAGCTCAAAGCGCGAGAAGGGAGAAGTTTGTGACACTTTAGGGTAGCTTTCTGTGCATCTGTGGGCTAGTGGGAGTGTTTATTCGAGCGAAATTCCCATAAAGTCACAAGGAACGCTGACTCATCCTCTCACGTTTGCCAACCCTGATCTCAGTTCCCAGGTTCTGGCTCCTGCTCTCTTCTGCCGACCGCCCAGTTCTCTGCCCTGATCTCTTTTGACCATTTCAGTTGACTCTCAGACCTTCCTTCCCTCGTCGTCTTCCGGTCTCGTGGGAAATCTCGCGCGCCAAAACAGACAAAGGAATTTTCTGACTGGCACTTACCCACACCCATACAACGAATGCCCAACATTGTGTCACACCAATATCCAACAATTAAAACTCACCAATCAAAATATACGTACTCAAGTAATGATCTATTGGCTGAAAATTACAAAAAAAAAAACAAACCCCAAAACAAATAGCAACTAAATCTGAAGACAAAGAACGCTGTATATAACAGTCATCTTTCAACAATTTGAAATATTTTTTGCGGACAAAGATGTTAATGATTGAATGAAACATCGATACACAAATTGATAAATTTTTATTTCTTTAAATTGAGTGGAACTTTTGTTGAAAATTGGAAGTTACGAAGTATTTTCTTGTTAGAAAAGATTACATTGGTCAGAGCTGAAACAATTTTATGATTAGAAAGTGACTTCATTAATGAAATTTCGCTGTTTGCGATTGTCTCACTGTCGTTGAATATTTTGTATAGGTAAAAGATCTTTGTGTAAGTGTGTCACTGTGTAAGAGAGAAAGTATTTTATGCGTTAATATGTATGCGACTGCAAAAGAACTTTTTCATCAGCAAGGGGAGACAAAAATGACAATAAAAAGTAGATATATATCAAAGATATTTTCATTAAATTCAAGAAAATAAAGCAATGTTGAAATTAAATGAATACTTGAAGGCACAGAATGTTAGATTTTCAATCAAAGGAAATAAAAACTGATAGTTTTATGTATATTACAAAATAAACCAGTAAAAAAAGATGTATTTATTTTATTGCCATTAATAAGATTGAGTTTGACTCAAAATTGAATCAAAACGTTAATAATTTATCTATGATGCTAATTAGTTAAAACACGTATTTTTGAAAATTTTGATCCTTCAATTTTTTGCGCCAATTCAAAGTCGCCTGGAATTTCAAAGAAATTTTAAAACGAACGGATAAGCGCCGATTGTTAAATGAATGTAAAATTAGAGATATAAAAATAATTGTTTCTTGAGCCTTTTTTTTAGCACAAAAAGGAGGGGTTTTTTTTATGGTAGTCACTTGATTTCGAAAAAATATTTACAAGGACAGAAATGGTCTTTGATAATCAAGTTGAAATTCTGGATGAAGCTCTTTGCCTTTTATTTCGCGCTAATGTCTTCGGGAATATCATAGATCTATCTCTTTTACTCTTCTACATTACAGTGGAAACGAGGATATTTAGCCACCTTGTCAGCAAGAGCTACTGAATACGCCGGCTATACGTCTGCAGAGGGTAGGATTTACCGCAACGAGCTTCTTGGATATAGCACTAAACAGCATGTGATGGTGAAAAAACAACAATATATATATATATATATATATAATCTCATCACAGACAGACTGTTTCGTTGTACTGCAACTCTTCAGTGTGTCTAGACACGCAAGACCATCCAAGCCGGGATCGAAACCCATCTAACTTTACGTCATGTTGATTATATATATATATATAATTAATAAATATATATTATATATATATTTAATCAATGGAAAATATTGTTCTGCAACCTAAGGTTTCATGAAGTTTATAACTACATTCATCAGGCAGTTAACTTAGGTTGCAGAACAATATTTTCCATTGATTAAATATATATATAATATATATTTATTTATTGTCATTATTATTATAATAGATCTATCATTGATATTGAGCACTCTCCATATTATATTGCACTTTGTTCGACCCATAACCTCAAAGTGATTTACTGACGACCAACACTCTCATAATATATATATATATATATATATATTACAACACTTTCTGGTTGTTACTATCTCACTTGGTGAGTTAGTGACAGACCAAATGACGTATAATTTTGAGAGTGATCAATATCTGAGATAGAGTTATTAGATAACGATAGATAAATATATATAATTTTTTAATTTATATTTGATAGCATGGTTGCTTATATACGACCGCTGGTTTTCAGAACTTACATACTTTCTTTTTTTCTAGTAATTTGTTGATCTTATCTGCAAACGGAAATATCTGTTATTCTGTCCACAGGCAATAAATTACATTCCTAGTCATCATCCTTTATTTTTCTCTTTCCTGTGAAACCACTTCGTTTATGTTATCTTGCGACCGCATCGAATCTGCTAAGTTTATCTACGTCGCCAGCTAAGTCAGTATATTACAATTAAAAATTTGTTCAAATCTTAAATACTGTTAATGCATCCCTTTTTCTCCTATTTCTGTCTGACGATTGTGTAATCCACGTGAAACTTTAAGTAACGGATTTTAAAGGTACCTGATTTAGATATTCTAGGTTTTAGACCAGCTCTGCCATAGCAGCATCAAAGAGTTTTTTTATTCACTTTTCTTATTTTCATTCTATATATATATGAAGAGTTGAGATACAAGGAAACAGTCTGTCGGTGGATAACAATATATACGCTCCCCCATGGGGATTGAGCACTCTGACGAGGGAATTTACGGCTTCTGCTCGCATAATGCAAAGCTTTTCGAACGAATTGAGCAGTCTGGTATCCGGTAAGGTATAATATGTAAACAAACGAACTCTGCTGCTGTTGTTGCTACTTAATATACCTTATAATTCCCTAGCTGATGTGGTACGCTTGTTAACGTAAAGTTGGGCGGGTTTCGATCCCATCCTCTAGCGTTCTATGTGTCTAGCCACACTGAAGAGTTGTAATACAACGAAAAATATTGTCTGTGGATGACGATATATATATATATATATATATATATATATATTGTCACGAACTGTTTTAACTTGAACTTTAGATTAAAAAGAACTTCTATTCCATTTATCATAATCGGCTTATTGGCCCTGTGGGTAGAGTATTCGCCAATGGTCCTGCAGACCTGGGTTCAATCTAAGGTCGAGTCATACCAAAAACTTTTAAAATGGTACTTGATACCGCCTTGCTTAACACTCAGCAATATAAGGTATGTATCAAGGGTAAAGTGGAGCAATCCAGGGAAATGAGTTGCACCCTCCCTTACGCCTCGGTGTAGTAGCTCTTGAAAAAGGAGCCTTCTGGTCGCCCTCGATTTTGGCTGCCAACTTTACTTACTTATTCCTTTTATCAATGGTAAATAAAGGCAACAAATCGATTGTTGTTTTGCCCAAAAGAGTATCAAGGAAAATAGACAATATTTTTTTTTAAGTTAATTTCTACAAGTGTTTAAAACTCGAGATATTTGCAAGAATAGTGAAAGTTAAAATGATTATTTCATTAATCTATTTCAATTGATTATTTCATTTCAACATACGAGAAAAACAGAGAAGTAAACGATCTTATAAAAAAGTCTATAAACGTTCCAAGATAATAATACGAGGATCATTTAATAAGTTTTCAGACTTTTTTCGTATGGGCACTTTTATTGATAGTACACACATGAAACTATAGTCCCCTTCGAAGTAATATCCTCCGGATGCAATGCACTTGTTGTACCGTTCCAACAACTTCTGGAACGCCCCATGGAAGACCTCTTGTGAGCGTGTCAATGTCCTTCGTCACAGCCTCTTTCATCTCCTTAATTGTCTCATAACGACAGCCTCTGAGCTTAGGGAATAACCATAAGTCCCAGAGAACAAGGTCTGGACTATAGGGAGATTGAGGAACTGTCTTGATGTCCATCTTGGTTAAATAGTCTGTGACAATGATGGAGTTGTGTACTGGTGCATTGTCCTGCTGGAAATGCCACTGACCAGATTTGAAGAGTGCTGGCCCCTTCCGACGAAATGTCTTCCTGAACTCCCTTAAAACCTCAACATAGTAACCCTAACCCTAACCCTAACTCTTTGACCAATCAACTCTGGTGTATTGACTTCCTTACTCCTCCCACACCTCTCATCATCCCTCACACACACCCTGCCTTCCTTGAATCTCTTATGCCACTTAAAAACTGATGCTCGATTCATGCAAGATGCTCCAAAAGCAGTCTGAAGCATTCCATACGTTTCTGTGGCATTTTTTCCAAGTTTAAAACATAATTTCATGGCATATCGTTCTTCTAAAGTGTCCTCACATCCAGATTGCATTTTTGAAATTCACCAGCTGTGACAATCAGACTTTAGTAGGGTGTATTCCAATTGCTGCTGTAGCTGTTCATTTGAACGTGAAATCCTAAAAATTGGTTAGTAAGATGTATAGCAATAACATACTGAATCATCAAGAGTCTACGACAATTTTAAATGCCTGTACCAAAAAAGTCTGAAAAAATATTGAATGTACTACATATTTCTTCTCTCGGAAGAAAACACTGGCTTCATTTCTTTTTTTGTTTTTAAGATTGTGTCTTTATTTCCAACTTGTTGCAGAGCGGGGGTCTTACTCCACTGAAGAGATGCAGTCGGTGTATTCTACAGCCCCAAGAAATAGAACTGTTTATTTGTATTTAAAAAAATGGTTTGGCATTAAATAACCAACAAATATTGATATGCCATAAAACCCAACAAATAACCAACATTTTTATTCCACTTTTAATAAATTACAACTGCCTGTTTTTAATTGCAGACAACTTTTTAAAACTTATTTCATTTTCTTATCATTAAGGAGAAGCACGTCGTTTATAAATACTAACTCTTCCCTCATTGAAGATTTAAAACCCAAAATTATGTTTGAAAACAAAGAGCCTATTTACCTTTGGATGGGATTGTCGTAATGTGAGAATTAATTTTTATTTATTGCGGACTTTTCCCCCTTGGTAGGGTTTTTTTTTGTGTGTTGTTTCTTCTTTCACTACGTTTCGGCTAAATTTCACCTCTGGCCTTCTTCAGGTGATTTTACCGCGACCTCGGATAGGAATGCTGAGTCTTGTAACCGTATCCCCAGTAATTACTGCCTTCCATAGTTGTTGTCTATCGCACCACGTTTTTGACCAAGTAAACCTCTGGCAGGCTTGGGTAGGATTTGAAACCGCTATCTTCTGACAATGCTCACCTGGAACCGAACTACCAAGATGAGGGGGGAAAGTCCGCAATAAAGAAAAATTAATTCTCAGATTAAAAGCCTCATCTCAAAATGATTCCAATTCAAAATTGTCGTAATGGTCTAAAAATTAAAATGTTCCTTCTCAACCAAAAGATTCAAGAGCCTATTCTACCCTAGAATATTAGCAGATGGAATGATTTCTTTCTCAATAACATTCGCTTGAAGCGAAAGGCAAACAAATGATAACACGTCGACAGTGAATGTCTTTCTTTGTGTTTCCCATTCATAAAATCCTTGTAAGATAATAAAAGAAAATAATGGCCATGTTTAGATATTAAAAGACACAAATCGTCGCCAAACCGTTACTAACAGTTTCACTGGGAGTCGACCTTTTATTTAGTAGTTAATTATCCGTCTGATAAACGCAAAATCTACCATTTGAAATTTTTTATAACAGTTTTGACCGTCTGAGTATATTAACAATTTTGTTCCTTTCTCTGTCTCTGTCTCTGTCTGTCTCTCTCTCTCTCTCTCTCTATATATATATATGTGTGTGTGTATATCATACACATACTTATATACATACAAACACAGATATATATATATATATATATATATATATATATATATATATATATATATATATATATATATATATTTGAGAGTGAGTGTGAGTGTGCGCGTGTGTGATAAAAAGAAAACCAGAAAAATGGTCGAAATACTTATGACCTTGTTTACTTGAATTCAAAATCAATTTATTTAGGGAAAGTCTGCATAAAAAATAATCGTGATCTTGTAAATGTAAGAAGTGGATAATTAAAAAGAAATTCCATTATTTATTGAATTTTCTATTAGAAACAGAATTCTTATTATTTTAATGATTCATAAATAGTTTAGTCAGTATGGATGAATACATTCAGAGATGTGTGATTGTGAATTGATTTTGGCAAAGCTAATTACAACTTCTCTTGGAAGTTGGTTGGTTGGTTGGTTGGTTTAAGCTATGTCAACTGTTATTGGGTTATCAAAGTCAATTCTCTTTTTTCGTTATTAGTCATATAGCTTCAAGATTTTTGTTAATTAACTCTACCAACGGAAATTCAATCTTTTAATAGTTGTTAGAATTTGTAAATTCGGCTGTTAATGATTGCTCAAATACGATAGGCTGTTTTAAAGTTGTGCAGTTATCCCCCGACCTTACTGTTATTTTAGTGAGACTCTCCGTTTTTGTCTTCTTTTTTTTTCAGCACTCGAGCACAAGGCACTGCCTGTCTCGTTTTTTTTTTCTTTTGTGAGCACGTTTATTCGCCTTCGACTTTTTGGCAGTTTTTCCTAAGCAATGTGGCTTGAAACAAAAGCCTAAAAGTCGTTTAAGCTGAGCCTCTTTTCCTTACAGGGTTTTTTTGTTACTTGTTGAAACAATAAGCCTACTGCAGGCTATTTGTGGTTTTATAATGCTGTTCCTTTCAAAAGAAAGTTGAGTCTAAAGTCTGGAGGCGGAATTATTGGATCTTTGCCGATAAGAGAAGCAGTTGACGGAGTCAGGATTTGAATTCGAGTTGAATCAGAAAGATATTCATCTCTAGGAGGAGGAAACCGTTTTCTACTCGAAGTTCACCTAAAGAAATAGTAAACTTCGTTTTCTACAAGTCTACATAGGAAACTAGAAGAACACGGTTGTCCAGGTTTATTCTACACAAGAAGGAGACTCCAAGAACAGAAAAAAAACTCGAAAAATTTGCTTCAAAAAGCACTTTGACATAAAATACCAAAGAAAAGCATTTGATTATTAATATAAGTTAAACTAATAGTAGGTGATTGTCAGAATGCTTTGTGTAAGCCGTTATATCTTATACCCTCTTTTTTGGGTTATAATAGTGTCGTTACTTGAATGTATGTTATTTTTGTTACCTAAAATTCAATGTTTTCGACAAACATAGGAAAAAATTTGCAAAGCTGGATTTTGTAAAGTTTATTTTCGTTGAAATAAATTACTTTGTGGGAACTGGTTGTTTTTGTTTTTAAGAAATTTGGGCACGCTTCTCTTTCAGGTGACAAAAGTTGGTTCTTCCTTCCCTTTTGCTTCACTTCCTTTCCTCTCCCTTCCCTCACCCTAACTAAATATGATTTACTACCAAATAATTTCTTGGCTACGGAAAGGTAATTAAAAAACTGTAAAAGCATTCAACTCTTAGTAATTTTGGTAGAATTATATTTTATATAGCTACTAGCATTCGGATAATTTCGTTAACTTTTCGGGTGTCGGTCATTGCAATTCAAAACCTAAAAATCTAGCATATTCATTGAATTGAGCACATTTCTCATGTAGTTTCTCGTCTTTTTCATTTCAGTTAATAACTAATGCGCCATGATGAAGGTTTGAAAACTGAAACGTTTAACGTTGGCATATATTTTTATAAATAAAATCATCCTCGAAAGAATGACTGCTTTTTCATCTCTGTACATTTTCATACAGTCGGATTTATTTACAGTTTTCCCTGATAATAAACGTGTAAACAATTATAGTTTTAAGCAACTCACAATACATTTAATTTACACACATTATATGGTTTCAAGTATTCCAATCTAATACAAATAATTTTCACACGTTATATGGTTTTAAGTATTTTCATCTAATATAATTAATTTGCATAGTGTTATATTGTTTCAAGTATTCCCATCTAATACAAATAATTTGAACATATTATATGTTGCCAATTATTCCTATCTAATACAAATAATTTGCACACATTAGATGGTGTCAAGTATTCTCGTCTAATATAATTAATTTCCACAGTGTTATATTGTTTCAAGTATTCTCATGTAACACAAATAATTTGCACACATTATATGGTGTCAAGTATTCCAATCTAATATAATCAATTTGCATAGTGTTATATTGTTTGAAGTATTCCCATCTAATAGAAATAATTTTCAAACATTATTTGATTTGAAGTATTCTCAATCTGCATAATGTTATACAGTTTCAAGTATTCCCATCTAATAGAAATACTTTGCACACCTTATATATTTCTAAGTATTCTTAACCAATACAGTTAATTTGCATAGTGTTTTATTGTTTGAAGTATTCCCATCTAATACAAATACTTTTCTCACATTATTTGGTTTGAAGCATTCTCATCTAATATAATTAATTTGCATAGAGTTACATTGTTTCAAGTATTCCTATCTAATACAAATAATTTGCATGCATTATATGGTGTCAAGTATTGTCATCTATTTTAATCAATTTGCATAGAGTTATATTCTTTCAAGTATTTTAATTTAATACAAATAATTTGTACATATTATATGGTTTGAAATATTCCTATCTAATATAATTAATTTGCATTGTGTTATAATGTTTCAAGTATTCCCATCTAATACAAATAATTTGCCCACATTATATTGTTTTAAGTATTCTCATGTAACATGATTAATTTGCATAGTGTTATACTGTTTCAGGTATTCCTATCTAATACAGATAATTTGCACACATTATATGATTTAAATATTCTCAACTAATATAAATAATCTGCATAATGTTATACAGTTTCAAGTATTCCCATCAAATAGAAATACTTTGCACACCTTATATATTTCTAAGTATTCTTAACTAATATAGTTAATTTGCATTGTGTTATATTGTTTCAAGTATTCCTATCTAATAAAATAATTTGCACACAATATGTGGTTTTAAAATTCTTATCTAATATAATTAATTTGCATAGAGTTATATTGTTTCAAGTATTTTCATTTAATACAAATAATTTGTACATATTATATGGTTTGAAATATTCCCATCTAATATAATTAATTTGCATAGTTTTATAGTTTTAACTTAACAAAATTTTAATGAATGAGAAATAATCAAAATGGAGGTTGTAAATGAAAAGGACATTTTTATAACATTAGCAAAATACAATACTCACCAGCGACGTAAAAAAGGTAAACCACTGCTCGCTGTGTACAACGTAATCAGCATATTAATCCCTCTGAAAATAGCATACAACGTATTTATGAGCAATGATACATGCCCATGAATATTCATAGGTAGAGTATATAACATTTATATTGTTTCAAGTATTCCCATCTGATATAAATTATTTGCCCACATTATATGGTTTCAAGTTTTCTAGCTAATATAATTAATTTGAATATTGTTCAACATCCCACAAGGCACCAACTATACGGCCACCTGCCTCCCATCATGAAAACTATCCAAGTTAGACGCACCAGACACGCAGGACACTGCTGGAGAAGCAAGGACGAGCTCATAAGCGATGTACTCCTATGGACCCCCACATATGGCCGAGCAAAAGCAGGACGACCAGCTCGAACATACATACAGCAGCTCTGTGAGGATACGGGATGTTGCTCTGAAGACCAGCCAGAGGCGATGAACGATAGGGAGAAGTGGCGAGAGAGGGTCAGGGATATCCGTGCTGGCGGCACGACATGATGATGATGATGATGTTTCAGGTATTCCCATCTGATACGAATAATATTCACATAATTATATCATTTCAAATATTACCATCTGATACAAATAATTGGCACTCAGTCCACATCAATCGAATATGTATAGCATAATTAATTTATATATTAATTAAGTTGGATAACAATCTGTCACTCATCTTGAGAAAAAGTAATTGATTTCTCCCAAGATATAAACAAACAGTCCTTTAAGAAAAAATATCGACCCCCTCTAAGTGTAGGCATCAATGTATTTCCTCACCGTTTTGAAGCCAATGCATAAAACCAAAATATCGAATGAAATTCTTTAAGGAAAGCAGAAAATAATCTTCCTGCTCCGTTTCTCGCTGTAGATCTTGTGTTTTATTTAGCTTTTCCTAGTAAATATGGGTACAAACCAAACAATATGGAGACAGATATAGCAGAATGGTAGTTCTATATCACTTAACTCAGTTACATCTCGTGTGCTGGGGCATAATATGATGACTTGGAAATGACCCCATTATCGTCAGGTGTATCGTGGAGAATGGCAGAGGTGTCATTGAATAACACCTGTAAAAACTGATGTGTGGACAGAAATAGGGGTGTCATGGAAACGTTTGGTATCAAAAATAGTTTAACGAGAACAATTCATCCCGGTGGTAAAAAAAACAAGTAGCAAGCGACTCTTATATCTTTAAATTTCCACTTTTAATTCGGCGTTTCCTGTTGTGTCAGACAGTAATTCGTAGTTAACAAAATTTCGCAGAGGAGTAGAAGCTCTTTGTCATCTGCCATATTACTCCGACATCCTCTGCCCCAAGAGGGCCGAATCCGCTAGGTCTGTAGAATACACAAACTGCATCTCTGCAGAAGGATAAGACTCACCCAACAAGCGTCCTGTATGACTCTAAACAATCAGATGGTGATTTTTCTGTGATGCTGGAGCTTTAGGGAATGGGGAGAAGCCCTTTATTGCCATCACTCCCAGGTCCATTCTGGCCCGAAGTGGTAGCACCTGATAGATTCCTATCTATGGGTCAAATAGAACTGTTTAACATTTAAACTCTTCTTATGCAAAATGGATTCTCTGAAATAGAAGTGTTTTTTTTTTACATTTAACTGTGTGTAAACAAAACAACTGTATTAGTACTAAATTGAACTGTTTGAAGTAGAACTGATTTTACTTTTAACTGTGTATAAACAAAGGATTGATTTATCTTCAAAATGTGTGTAGAAATCATATATTTAATGTATATGGTTAAAATGGATTTGGCATTAAATAACCAAAGATTGTTGCTATGCCACTAAGCCAAATCAAACCAAACCTACCCTTGGAGAAATTTTTCGATTATTGAATAAGAATATTTGTTACGACATAACTGTGCTCAAAAATGATTATTGAAAATACTAGTTGTTTGAAAGTGTTTATTTTTGTATGAATTATTGGTATTAGATGGGAGTACTTGAAACAATACAACAGTACAAACTATTTGTATTTTATTGGAATACTTGATAATATATATATATATATATATATGTATATATATATATATATATATATATATATATATATATATTATCAAGTATTCCAATAAAATACAAATAGTTTGTACTGTTGTATTGTTTCAAGTACTCCCATCTAATTGAAACAATACAACAGTACAAACTATTTGTATTTTATTGGAATACTTGATAATATATATATATATATATTATCAAGTATTCCAATAAAATACAAATAGTTTGTACTGTTGTATTGTTTCAAGTACTCCCATCTAATACCAATAAATCATATATATTAAATAATTCATATATATATATGTATATATACTAAGAGGGAGTCATCATGGTTAAGTGGTTAAAGTGCTAGATTGCAACATTGAGGTAAGCGAGTTTGAACCCCAGTCACGCCATTGTGTTCACTTTTGGACTAATGCCCTTGTGAAAATAATGAGCTCCTTTATCCGACCACCCACCTGCACAGTTATGGGTCAAATAGTTCTTCAACAGAGATGGCATTAGTTTTGGTTTTTGTTTCTTTGTTTAATCGCATATCAACATTAAAGATGGAGGTGCCCGTGGTGTAGTCGTTATCGCCGTAGGAAATGAACACGGCGATACGAGTTCAAATCCTGGGCGAGACTGATTGCATTTCACATAGCACTAATACCCTTGGGAAAGGTATGAATCCAATTATTCTCCCTTCTGCTATGGGTAAACAGTAGGACAGACTAGGTTCTTCAGCCATGGTTAGGCAACTAGTCTAGGAGAAGGAAAACTCTGAATTCAAACCTGTTAAACTCCGCTTAAAAATTGACCTTGTGTCATATCCTGCCCGAGCGGAGGGGTTGGTAAATAGTATCAAAATTAAAGATTCAAAGTAAACTTTCTGATTGTCTGCACTGAATAAATTCAAGTAAGCAGCGTCAGTTGACGAGGCAATAACTTCAGTTTTGGAGATTCTGAAAGCGTAAACATAACAGGAACCACATATAGGGAAGCATCTATTAATTGGCAGTTTTATGCATGAAACTTTAGACAACTGAAGGAAACAACAAACTCGAAACGCAGAGGGAAACGAAGGGCAGGTACGCTCTTGCTTCAGTATAATGCGCCCGTTCTCACTGTTTAGGTTATAGTTGCTGTAGGCGCCAACTGTGATTTTTAATTGCTACCCAATTTCCTTTACTGTGCAGACTTAATTCCATCTGGTTTCTTTCTGTTCCTTAAACACAAATACCGCCTATGTGGTCGCCATTTTGGAAGAAAAAATCATGAAGTCATTTGTGCTGTGAAAGGTTTTTGAGAACCTGGATTCCACCTTCTTCTGTGAGAGGATTGCAATGTTTGAGCATTAAACCAAGGGAATTGATGTCAAAGGGAGCTATATAAAAAATAAGGAAAAACTGTTACGGATCTCCGATTCTTTCTTGGTGAGGCTTAAAACTTTTTTTAAAACGACCCTCATACATGGGCAGGATAAAATAATGGAAACACGTAGAATCTTTGTATCGTAATTTTAAACATCCTATAAAACTATTAAATGGTTGTTATTTTCATGTTTTTTTTTTATTATTTATTTTTCATTTTTCTCGTCTTATGTTTTTTTTACTATCATTTGAAGAAATTAATCAGAATTCGTTTAAATTGCAGATCTATCAGACTTTAAAAGAGGTGAAATTGTTGGTGCTGGTATGGCAGGCGCTAGTGTAGCAAAAACTGCTGAATTATTTGGTGTAGCAAGGAATACTGTCTCGATAGAAATTAAAACATTTGAGAAAGAAGGAAAAAACTCCTTATTGAAGCTAAAACTCTGGAAGAAAGCGAAAGTTGTCTGATAGGAACTGTCGGACTCTTACACGAGGTTTTGGGAAGGATCACATGAATACAGCTCTGAAAATTACAGCAGATGTTAATGACCATCTCGGGAACCCAGTTATCTCAAAAACTGTAAGAAAGGAGCGTTACAAAGCCGGATTTCAAGGGAGGGCCGCGATCAGAAAACCACATTGAAATAAATTTCTTTGACATTTCTGGGTGTTTCCATTATTTTGTCCAAACCCTGTAGATTCTGCTATGGAATAAAATAGGAATAGGAGTATTCTGGTCATTATCTTCATGTTTAGTTTTTGTTTCAAATCAGAGTTCTATCTCAAAATATATTGGACCATCTGCGTAAAATCTGGGCTTAAATTAATTTCATTTTATTAAAATTGCTTTTAAAACACCCATCCCAGTTAGCTGAAAAGGGATAAGACCACCCCCTAACGATGTATTGGGTATGATCTGATGGCGAGGCTCCATCCTCGGAGCTTTAGGGAATATGAGAAAGGCCTTAATCATATTTAACAAACCCCTCTCCTCGGGGAGGATATGAGAAAATTCAATTTTTAAGCGGAGTTTAACAGGTTTAAATTCACAGTTTTCCTTCTCCTGGACTAGTTGCCTCACCAAGGCTGAAGAACCCAATCTGCCCTACTATTGACCCATAAGTGGAGGGAGAATAATTGGATTCATACCTTTCCCAAGGATATTAGTGCTATGTGAAATGCAATCAGTCTAGTCCAGGATTTGAACTAGTGTCGCCGTGTCCATTTCCTACGAAGATAACCATTACACCACGGGTGCCTCCATGGGATAGCCCTTTATTGCCATTAGTCCCAGGTCCAATCAGACCCGTAATGGTAGCCTCTAATAGAGTCCTATCAACGGGTCAAATAGAACTGATATTTAAACTGTTAACAAACAAATGACTCACACTAAATTGAATTATCATTTAACTATGTGTAAACAAATTCCTGATGTCTAGTTCAATTGTTTGTTATACAAAGCAATACATGAAACCATTTGCCTGGGTGCAAATAAATAGTGTTTAATCGAATCATTAGTGTTAAATGGCAAAAATGGAAAAAAATACACAGTAAACAAGGGATTTACATTGAATAGATTTACGTGATGAATTCAATAAGTTTCCAGACTTTTTTGGTACAGGCATTTAAAATTGTTGTAGACTCTTGAAAATTCACTATGTTTTGCTATATGTCTTATGAGATGACATACCAATTTTTAGGATTTCACGTTCAAATGAACAGCTACAGCAGCAATTAGAATACACCCTACTAAAGCCTGATTGTCACAGCTGGTGAATTTCAAAAATGCAATCTGGACGTGAGGACACTTTAGAAGAACGATATGCAATAAAATTCTGGTTTAAACTTGGAAAAAATGCCACAGAAACGTATGGAATGCTTCAGACTGCTTTTGGACAATCTTGCATGAATTGAGCATCAGTTTTTGAATGGCATAAGAGATTCAAGGTAGGCACGGAGTCTGTGAAAAATGATGAGAGATGTGGGAAGAGTAAGGAAGTCAATACACCAGAGTTGATTGGTCAAAGGCACAGGGTTAGGGTTACTATGTTGAGGTTTTAAGGGAGTTCGGGAAGAGATTCGGTCGGAAGAGGCCAGCACTCTTCAAATCGAGTCGGTGGCATTTCCACCAGGACAATACACCAGTCCACAACTCCATCCTTGTCACAGACTATTTGACCAAGATGGGCATCAAGACAGTTCTTCAGCCTCCCTATAGTCCAGACCTTATTCCCTGTGACTTTTGCTTATTTCCTAAGCTCAGAGGTTGTCTTTATGAGACAATTGAGGAGATGAAAGAGGCTGTGACGAAGGTCATTGACTTGCTCACATAAGAGGACTTTCATGGGGCCTTCCAGAAGTTGTTGGAACGATACAAGTGCATTGCAGCCGGAGGAGATTACTTCGAAGGGGACTAGTGTTTCATGTGTGTACTATCAATAAAGGTGCCCATACGAAAAAATTCTGGAAACTTATTTAATGATCAACGTATGTGTTCGTTGTTTAATGTCATATCAACCTTCTTGGGTTATCTGATGTCAAATTCATCCTTCTAGAAGGACAGTAATGGTACTATTTATGTGGGAGGATAAGAGAGTTCATACCTGTCTCAAGGGAATATGTCCAAAAGTGAGCATTTTTGCACGACTAGAGTTCGAACTCGCTTACTATGAATCCACAGAGCAGTGATTCAACAACTACACCACAAGGACACCCCTAAATTAGAAAAATTATCTGTGTTAGATATTGGTAATTCAAACCATTTAACTGTCAACTAAAATTAGCAATACCAGTGTTCAAACAAATTAGTTGTAACTCATTTAAAAATGAAATTACCGACAAACTTATCGTACAAAAAAAGACTTATGTTAAATTCTGACTGCTCTATAGCAATTTTTAAAACTATTCAACATTAGAAATAAAATGAGCACAAAATCGTTTTGTTGTATATTGACCTCCGACCCCGCCAGACATGCCATTCCAAAGACGCGGAAGTTGCATATTCCATTGGCGTGGGCGAGCTTGGCTGACAATATGGGACAGGGTTAAAATCCCAGTGTATAGTCATAGACTGATGCACCGGAAGAGAGTGACCTGTGAAGTTCATGACAGTTATTTCCGCTTGATGACGATCAAACCTGCCATTCGAAAGATATTGAGTGGGTGATTGAACTATCATATAACTCGGTGAAGACAGGAAGTCAGTCAGTTTTGGAGACAAAATGTGGTAGAGAAAGCGAGCACCCGGCAGAAGGGGCCCTCAGGACCCCCGATTGAGCAGTTTGAAGATCGGAGAGTTTTGGAGACCAGAAGTTGTAGGCAAGATGTGGTAGAGAAAGCCAGCACCCAGCAGAGTGGGCCCCGTGCCTCCGGTTGGGCAGCACAGGAGAACGGGAAAGAAACGCGGCCATAGCCATAAGAGTGGGGAGGTCATTATGTTGCAGTTCTGTTCGGTCTGCAACTCCCTCCCACACAGAAACCTTTCAAATAAAGTGAGAGGTATATTTTTCTAAAAAAAGTGTCTTAGCTCGTCTTCATTGTGTCGTTGTGTTTATGCATGCATCAGAATCATATGTGTATACAACAGTTTAAAAATGTTATCGAAAAAACGTGTTTACATACCATATATATAATGTATATGGAAAAAGAGGATTTGGCATTAAACAACCCACAATGGTTGATATGCCATAAAACCCAACCCAACCAAATTATATATATTTAATATATATCTGTAAAGAGGATTTGGCATTAAATAACCCACAATGGTTGATATGCCATAAACCCAACCCAACCAAATTATATGTATTTAATATATATAATTATAAAGAGGATTAAATAACCCACAATGATTGATATGCTATAAAACCAAATCAATCAATCTTTGTTAACAAAATTAATTTCCATTCACCACTAAATAAATTAAATTTCAAATTACAAATCATATACTTAATATATATGTATTAAGGATTTGGCATTAAATAACCTACAATGGTTGATATGCCATAAAACCCAACCCAACCAAATCATATATATTTAATATATATGTGGAAAAAGAGGATTTGGCATTAAATAACCCACAATGGTTGATGTGCCATAAAACCCAACCCAACCAAATTATATATATTTAATATATATCTATAAAGCGGATTTGGTATTAAATAACCCACAATGGTTGAAATGTCATAAACCCAACACAACCAAATTATATAAATTTAATATATGCATGTAAAGAGTATTTGGCATTAAATAACACACACTGGTTGATATGCCATAAAACCCAACCCAACCAAATTATATATATTTAATATATACATATAAAGAGTATTTGGCATTAAATAACCTACAATGGTTGATATGTCATAAATCCAACCCAACCCAACCAAATCATATACATTTAATGTACATGTATTAAGACGATTTGAGCAAAATAACCCACAATGGTTGATATGTCATAAAACCCAACCAAACCAAATCATATATATTTAATATATATGTATGATGAGGATTTGGCATTAAATAACCAACAAAGGTTGATATGTCATAAAACCCAACCAAACCAAAGCATTTTATATATTTAAAATACATGTCTAGATAATTTAATAATCTTTTTTAAAAATGTAATTTTTTATATTCAAGCAAAATTTAAGAATACTTTTTTTAAATTAAAATTTGATAAATTCTATTCTAATTTTTCTACGAAGCTAGTAAAAAGTGTCTATGCAGAAAAACATGTGATTTAACTTTAAAAAGTTATGCGGAAGATAAAAGACAAACTCGTAGATTCATAAAATGAAAATCGTCTGCAAATTCGAACGATTCAGTTGAACGTTTTCAAGATGAGAAAAAAAAAATTAAAATCCAGAAATCCAATCCAAGAATTTTTTTATTCAACACAAAAAATATAAAAAGATATTTGCTTAAAAGTTCTCAAGTGATATCTAAAAGAGAAACAATTAATTGTTTTACAGTATCGAAAGAAAGGTAAAATTGAAACGTTTTTACAATTTAAAAAAAAATAATATACAATTTTACAAAAGTTTTTACCCTTTTGTTTATGTGTGCTTATCTGCAATCAGAAAAAACTCGATAATGTAGCTTTAAATGATTTTAGATCAACCGATTCTACAAATGTAACGGGAATTAAACAACTGCCTCGTTAATTTCGACAGTAAAAAGAGAATTAATCTCAAACAATAATCTTTCACAAAACTTTTTAGAGATTCATTTTAAAATGAAAATTGGTTTCTATGAATTTCTGAAACACAAGACAAATAAATATAAAAATACGTTTTTTACTTACGTATTAAAAGGAGTTATTCGTCTCGAGAGTGTCACCTATTTTTTAAAAAAATGAACTTGCTTGTTCAAATTACAATAATAGATTTTACTTAATTCATTAATGATTATGTATAAAAGTCAGGATAAAAGTTATTATAAAAGATATGATCGTAACTTTATAAATATTTGAATTTCGATTGTTCACCTTATGAAAAACCGGAGAAAGAACTGAACGTCTTTGCTGTACTAATTCAAAGTTCCTTCAAATATTTTTTGTTAATCAAAATATTCTATCGAATTCATTAAGCAGACGATAATTTAAAACGCTCCATTTTTTTTGTAATTTGAAACGCTGGAGATTAGAATTTTCAAACCGAACACACAGACGCAGAATTGCATCACTTTTACAACAGTCACTCAAGTGTTTATTTCCCTTTACAAAATATTTTCAATAAAAAAACGTTTGCCACAAGAATAAACAAATAAAACAAATAATTGACTGGGAATTAATTACAATATCATCGTAGGAAATGTACACGGCAACTCGAGTTCAAATCCTGGACGATACTGATTGCATTTCACATAGCACTAATACCCTTGGGAAAGGTATGAATCCAATTAATCTTCCTCCAGCTATGGGCAAATAGTAGGGCAGACTGATTGCATTTTACATAGCACTAATACCCTTGGGAAAGGTATGAATCCAATTATTCTCCATCCAGCTATGGGTAAATAGTAGGGCAGACTAGGTTTTTCAGCCTTGGTGAGGTAACTAGTCTAGGAGAAGGAAAACTGTGAATTCAAACCTGTTAAACTCCGCTTAAAAATTTGACCTTGTGTCATACCCTGCCCGAGCGGAGGGGTTGGTAAATAGGATTACAATATCATTAGATAAAAGATATTTTTTATAGATGTATAAAGAGGATTTGCGTCGTGTCGATACTGCTCTATGGATGCATTACATGGACGCTAACTAAACGTTCGGAGAAAAAGCATGATGACAATTACACAAGAATGCTGCGAGCAATATTGAACAAGTCCTGGAAACAGCACCCCATAAAGCATCATCTGTACAGCTCACCGCTTATCAGAAAAAATATCCAAGTTAGACGAAGCAGACATGAGGGACACTGCTGGAGAAATAGGGTCAAGCTCATAAGGAATGTACTCCTGTGGACCCCTTCACATGGACGAGCAGAAGCAGGACGACCCGCCAAAACCTATATACAACAGCTCTGTCCTGATACCGGATGTACACTTGAAGATCTCCTGGGGTCGATGTAGGATAGAGACGGGTGGCGAGAGTGGGCTAGGAAGCTCCATGCTGGCGGCGTGACATGATGATGATGATAAAGAGGATTTGGTATTAAATAACCCACAATGATTGATATGCCATAAAAACTAACCCAACTAAATCATATATATTTAATATATACATATAAAAAGTATTTGGCAGTAAATAACCCACAGTGGTTAATATGCCATAAAACCCAACCCAACCAAATAATATATATTAAATATATACAAAAAAGAATATTCGGCATTAAATAACCCACACTGGTTGATATGCCATAATATTTAACCAAACTAAACCATATATATCTAATATATATGTATAAAGAGGATTTAGCATCAGCCGAAAAAGACATCGACACACGGCTAACGAAGGCATGGACAGCTAACGATAGGCTCTCGATCATATGGAAATCAGACCTGACCGATAAAATGAAACGGAGTCTCTTCCAGGCAGCGGTCACATCGATACTGTTATATGGATGCACTACTTGGATGCTTAATAGACGGCTGAAGAAGAAGCTAGACGGCAATTACACAAGAATGTTGCGAGCAATATTGAACAAGTCCTAGCGGCAACACCCCACAAGGCACCAATTCTACGGCCACTTACCTCCCATCACGAAAACTATCCAAGTTAGACGAACCAGAAACGCAGGACGCTGCTGGAGAAGCAAGGACGAGCTCATAAGTGATGTACTCCTATGGACCCCCGCATATGGCCAAGTAAAAGCAGGACGACAAGCTCGAACATACATACAGCAGCTATGTGAGGATACGGGATGTAGCCCTGAAGACCTGCCAGAGGCGATGAATGATAGGGAGAAGTGGCGAGAGAGGGTCAGGGATATCCATGCTAGCGGCACGACATGATGATGATGATGATGGCTGATATGCCATAAAAGTCAACAAAATCACCCTTTGCGATATCCAAATAATACTCTTTATAATACCCAATAAGTAAAAATGAAAATATATCATTGATACTATCGATTTTTTCATTTTGTATCAGATCGAAGACTTCAGATTTATTCACGATCACTTCCGGACAAAATTTTTTTCCGTTTCAAGCAGCCTCAAATTTTAATTTGAAACCTTGTATGTTGTTCAGACAATTCTCTTCTCATTTAGCACAAACTGTTGAACTTCTGTTCGAACATTATTATAATAGTACTTAAAATAAAATAAAAAATCTCAATCCTTAAGATTAAAGTATCCTCTCCGTTAAATTTCTTTCACTTCTTTCAGTTAATCTGCCTCTCATCCTGAACACGGAAAAAAAGTAATACATTTCCTTTTTTTTCATAGAATAAGTTCAATCTTAGTCATAATGCTTTTTAAACACCTACGACTATCAACAGAATATTGGATGATGGATCAATTTATGATCGAACTGTACGTTACCGATATCAGACGTTCCGTCACGGGAATACGAATCTCGAGGATCAAGAGAGTAGAACACGTCCATCTGCAATTGATGACCAACAACTGAAAATACTTGTTGGACAAAATCTACAACCAAGTGTCAGAGAAATGTTTCAGGCAATAAATATCAGCGTTTCAATATTATCGGATCATCTTTAAAAAAAAAAATTGGCTCGGCGAAGAATCTCAATAAATGGATTCCACATGAATTCTGTGAAACTTGACGTTTTTGCCATATGTTCGATGCTGTTTCTGCAGAACTCGATTGATCCTGTTCTTGATTGAATAGTGACTTGGGAGGAAAAATAGATGCTTTGTGTAAATGATCGGCTCAGTGGCTTGATCATGACGAAATACCCAAACATTTTCAAAAACCGAAATTGTATGAGCTGAAGATTATTCTGACCGTCTAATGGTTTGCAGTTGACGTTGTCCTTTACAGCTTTCTGGAGGGGCATCTCTGTGGAAGTTCACTGCGGGAAATTTGATGAGATACATGTTCAGTTAAACAAAATGCAACCGGCATTGGTCAATCGCAAGGTTTAATTTTACTTCATGACAATGCTGGGCTTCATGTGTCCAGGATGACACTACTCGGCTACATGTGGCCAGGAGTACACTAAAGAAACTCACTGATGTGAGATATAAAACTTTGCCGCATTCGCCATATTCTCATAATCTCCCAAACACTAACTACCATCTTGTTATGACCGATTATTAAGGGTCAATAAATAAATAACTCAACACGGAGATATAAGGTGCCGCACAAATGTATCCAAGTCTCTGAGGAGGGTTTCCTTGGTTCAACGTACAGGAAGACAGGCAAGGTGCTTACTACAGCTGCTGCAGTATTTATTGCTTGGCCCACCGAACGGGCAATTGTGGCACAAAGCCTTTTTCTGGTGGGTCTGGGCGCAGGACCGGAGCCCAATTCGCCCGGCATGGCCAAAAATACCTTTGGTCCCGTTGACATTCCCATTATTAGGGGCACCTCAGGCGCCCGGCAATAACCCCCCGAAGAGAATAAAAGCCTGAGGGATGGCTCCCTGAGGCCGGAGGAAATCTCCCGCTGCCGAGACACACTCGCCCAGATCTGTGCCGCAGCCAACAACTGGAGAAGTGCAGTGTTACATCAGCTGCTGCGGTATTTGTTGCACGCCCCATCTAACGGGCAAGTGTGGCACAAGACCTTTTTTGGTGGGTCCATGCACAGGGCCGTAGCCCATACACGCCCGGCATTCCCAAAAATGCCTACGGCCCCGTCGGCATTCCCATTATTAGAGGCGCCTCAGGCGTCAGGCAATAAACCCAACCCCCCGAAGAAAGTAAAAGCCTGGGAGCGGCCCCCTTAGGCTGGAGGAAATCTCCAGCTGCCGAGACACACTCGACCAGATCCGTGCCGCAGCAAGCACGGCCGGCCGAACTGCGACCCTACAACTGGAGAGGCGCAGTGCTATTACAGCTCCTGCTTTCCTCTACCAGCTTAGTTCTTGATTAATATACTCTTTGGGTAAGTCCATTATTCTGGTCATCGATGAGTCACCTACAACACGTCTATTATACAAGGTAATCGATGGCAGAGATGTTTGGGGATCATATTTTGACTGTATAAAACAGTATAAATTCAGGAATAAAATATAATTTTAAAACTGGACATTATTTTAAAAACAACCAAATATTTTAGATAAATTTGAAGGCAAGTTTGAAACTGTTTTAAAATAGAATTAAATAAGATTTATTTGGCGTCTCTTGCTGTGAAGTGGTATTGTTTGTAAAGAAACGCACGTCTGGGGATTGCTAAATCTGGCCATTCCGTCTGGAAAGAGTTAAAGAAAATACTTTATGGCTTCTCGTCGGCACACGTGAATCGTCCGCGTCACGACTCTTTTGGACTATTATTGAATTGAAATTATAAATTTCTGGGGTTTGGCAATAGAAAACTGAAAACCCAGAAAGCACAACTACGAGTAAGAGAAACCATTGTTTTTCAATTTTCTTTATTTCCTTTCGTCTTCTTTCTTTTTTTAAAAAGTCGAGTTGTATTCAATCAAAGTGTATCTTCTTTTTGTTTTCTATCTCCTTTGACGCCTCATCTCAAAGGCTGACTCTATTCCAAGCCATATACCACAAACAGTGCACTAGCCCAACCATCAAGAGACGAAAATAAAATAGAACAAAATAAAAATAAACAAACTACCAACAATGAATAAATTACGTTGATATAAAATAATGCCCAAATCCCTCCTGTTTAATTTGTTCGGATATTCACAATTCAAACGACGAAGGATATTTTAAAAAGCGTTAGCTTTAATCTCTGGGTAATTACTGACTAAAAGCCTGGGTCAAGCGCATGTCAGAGATCGCCATGTGAGATTTTACGATATGTTACCGCTCGCTTATAATTTGACAGCACTGTCGGCTATGAAAAGAACCGGCGGATTCCACTGAGATAGTCGTCATCATCGTCGCAATTCATTTTTATTATTGTTACAGATTAATTTTTCTTCGTTGAAATGTTGTCTCAAGCGGGAAAATATAGAAGCTATTCATAAGTTTCTTCTTCTTCTTCTTCTTCTTCTTCTTCTTCTTCTTCTTCTTCTTTCACACCAGAACTAGCTCATGGTCTTTCACAGGAATCTGAGTGACAGAAAATCTTCTCCCGTGTCCAGCATTCTTTAAATCATCGTAACCAATTTTAGCTGTGCTGTAGTCTGGATGGGTCCAACTCTTAGTCTAATTTCCTGTTCTTCGAGTCTCGGTCCAAGGTTCTTGAAAACTGTTCCAAGTGCCCCGATTATCATTGTCACTTTCATGTTTCACAGTTATTTTAGTTCTCTGGCAGGTTCTAAGTATTTTTCCAACTCTTCACTTTCACTGTAAGGCCAATTGGAAAAGAAAAATTCACAACATAGCATTATTTCTCTTCTTTTTTAAAACCTATTCTAGATTGGTTTATTTAGCTTAATGTTAACCTTTAATTTGGGTTTCTTAACGTCCTTTAAGCAAGACTTAGAGTAAGAAAAAATTAGTGATTATATGCATTCTATATATTGATGCTTTTGTTGTATATTGACCTTCGACCCGGCCAAACATGCCATTCCAAAGTGATGCACCGGAAGGAAGTGACTCATTCCGATGGCAGGTATGAGAAGAAATCGCGTAGGCGGGCTTGGCTGACAATATGGAACAAGGTAAAATCCCATGATACACTCATAGACTGATGCACCGGAAGAGAGTGACCCGTGAACTGCATGACAGTTATTTCTGCTTGATGACGATCAAACATCCCATTCCAGAGATATTGAGTGGGCGGTTGAACTATTATTTAACTCACTGAGGACAGGATGTAAGTGAGTTGGAGATCAGACGAGTTAGGGACAAGATGCGGTAGAGAAGCTCGCAACCAGCAGAGTGGGCCCCGGGGCCTCCGGTTGAGCTGCCCTGGAGAACGAGAAAGACACAACGCTGATAGCCATAAAAGTGGGGGTCAATATATCGCAGTTCTGTTCGGTACTCCAACTCCCTCTTACACACACAACCCTTCAAATAAAGTGAGAGGTATATTTTTCTAAGAACTGTGTCGCTCGTCTTTTACCATTGTGTCGTTATGATTCTGCATGCACATGTGTTTGTATAGTTAATCATGGTCATGGCTATACAAAATTTTGATGTTTTTAATGTCCTCGTTTTGGTGATATTTTTCATTTAAATTGATAGAACTCTCCTCAGGAAGGAGGTGCTCGTGGTGTAATGGTTATCGTCGTAGGAAATGGATACGGCGACACGAGTTCAAATCCTGGATGAGACGGATTGCATTTCACATAGCACTAATACCCTTGAGAAAGGTATGAATCCAATTATTCTCCCCCCAGCTATGGGTAAATAGTAGGTCAGACTAGGTTCTTCAGCCTTGAGGAGGCAACTAGTTTAGGAGAAGGAGAACTCTGAATTCAAACCTGCTAAACTCCGCTTAAAATTTGACCTCGTGTCATATCCTGCCCGTGCGGAGGGGTTGGTAAATATGATAGAACTCTTCTCAGGATTTTAGCAGTTTCGTATTTTACACGAGTTTAGCAGATATTTTATTTATTCATCTATCTCTCCGTTTCTTGACTATGCCAAGGATATCCTCTATTAGTGGCACGCTTGTCGGTTTAAAATGCAATTTTTTTCTATTTCCAGGTGTTTGTATTTGCTTATTTTATTACATTTAATGGATACGTAAATTTCTGTTGATAGTTCCACATCAATTAGAAGATATTTTTATAGTCCTTAATTCCGCTATCTGATCAATTAGTCTTTATTTCTCTGTCAATTTCGATAGCAAATTCCCCAAGATTAATAGCTCCTTTGGCTTCTGTTATTGGTGTGACAACATGCCCGCTGGCTGACCTCCACTATCTCAACCTCCTAAACGAGCTCATGGCCATCCGATCGTCTAGTGGTTTTTCTCATTTCCGGCCAGGGGCATTTTACACAACAGACGCAACATATATAATCGAGACTGGGAGAAAGAAGAACCAAAAAGCACAGACTTGGGTTCGCCCTAAGCGTAAGAAAGGACAAGTTTTGGGCACTTTTCTTGCATTCTGTGCTTCTGTGTCTGTCACGAGCGTGTACTCAAACAAAAATTCCCACACAGCTACTGGGAACGCCGACTCATCCTCTCGCGCTCGCCGACCCTACCTCTGGGTACACAGGTCCCTGTTCATCGCTCAGCAGCCGCCTTTCTCTGACCGTCGTCTTTCCCTGACTGTCGCTAACTTTCTTCTGTTGACTGCTCTGGGACCTTGCCTTTCCTCGTCTTCTTCCGGTCTCGTAAGGAATCTCGCGCGCAAGCCCTTTGTGTGGGTTTCGCGCACAAAGCACTCAAAGGAATCATCTGACTGGCGTACACCCACACCTACAGAAACGAATCGCCCTCCTCGTGCCACATCGGTTCTAATCGGTGTTTATTTTGTTTTTAAGAGTATTTTTATTATTGTACTCTTTTGAGAGTTTTTTCAGAGAAGTGTTTGCTCATAGTTTTCCACTGGTGTCTGAGTGACGGAAAGTCTTCTTAAATCTCCAGGACACTTCTCAGTATTCTGGCTTATAATGCAGTAGTTTGGATGGGTTTTAATCGTCCTCTCATTTCCAAATCCTCCAGTTCCTTTACCAATCCTTAGGGATCGTTCCAAGTGTTCCAATTACAATTTGTATCACGGTCATATTCATGTTCCATGGTTTTTTCAATTCTCTGGCAAGGTCTAAGTATTTATCTATCTTTCGCTTTCTTTTAGTTTTACTAAGCGGTCAGCCAGAATGGCTAAGTCCCCGATTCCACAGGTTCTCTTTTTTTTTTTTTGTTGTTGTTGTTGATTGTCACTAGGTATGATCATATTTACCCAACCCCTCCGCTCGGGCAGGATATGACTCGAGGTCAATTTTTTAAGCGGAGTTTAACAGGTTTGAATTCAGAGTATTTCCTTCTCCTAGACTAGTTGCCTCACCAAGGCTGATGAACCTAGTCTGCCCTACTATTTACCCATAGCTGGAGGGAGAATAATTGGATTCATACCTTTCCCAAGGGTATTAGTTCTATGTGAAATGCAACTCGTGTCGCCGTGTCCAATTCCTGCGACGATAACCATTACACCACGGGCACCTCCAAAAGGAAACATTAAAAGAGAAACTGAATCTCTTCTGGTAGCAGCACAAAACAACGTCACTAGGTATGATAGTCTGGCCGAAATTAGGTAATCCGTTTGTATCTCAGAATCCCAGAGGATTTTTTGCGTCTCATTTTCTTGGACGGATTCTGAGTTATGGATATACCATTTTTTCTATGGTATTATTTAAACTTCTTGCACAATTCCCAGTGGATCACCTTCCCCAATCAGTCGTGTCTAGTTTTATAGTCTTTTTGTGCTCATTTACTGCATTCCCATATTATCTTTCGTCTCAATTACAACATAATGTACATCTGCTATTTTGTTGGGTCTTGTCAATTTAGGCTTTGCCATAGTCGCTATGACGTTGTTTTGTGCCGCTACCAGAAGAGATTCAGTTTCTCTCTTAATGTTTCCTTTTCTTGGCCATATATAAGTTTCCTCGTATGAGATGTTGCTTGTTGGTCGCTAACAATGTCGGTACAGTTGCTTTTCTTCCCATTTTTGTTTTCTGGTTATTTTTGTTCTATTGATAATTAGGCTATCTGTAATGTTTCTAGCTGTTGTAATGTGTGTCCCTTCACGCCTTTTTTTAATGCGGGCTTCAAGTCGTTGTATCGATGTATCAACGTTATCTTGAATGCTGGTAAGTGCTCGTCTCTTTTTCTTGACACATACTCTTTCTGCGTCATCCCTGGGGTGTAAGGACTTTTTCTCAGTATTCTGGTCGTTCTCAATAATGCTACAGTTTAGATGGTCTCCACTCGTCTGCCAACACACCAGACGTAAGTTGTGAATTTCACTTGTATCCAAGTGATAGCAAGTCTTTTTTCTGTTCTCAAAGATTCTTTCCATCCGATGGCAATGTGGGTTCGATTTCCGCCTGGATCATTATTTTTGTTTCCGATGCATTTGGTTTCTACTTGTAATAGAAGTGAACACACGTAGCAGCTGCTATAAAAATAAATAGAAATGGGGAATACCCAGCAGATTTCTCACTAGAAAATGGACAAATATGCATCCATACTGAATTTCAGAAAAAGAACGGAAAACAATAGATCAAAACTTATGCAAATAATCCTAAAGCGCAGAATTGGGAAGAATACTCATCTGTTGAAGGTGTGTCTTCTGACTATTGCATATACAGATGCATGCGGAAGCAAAATCATCAATAATGACGAACGAACACACTTCTTTAGAAAAATATACCTCTCAATTTATTCGAAAAGGTTTCGAAAGGGTAGCGAAAGGGTTACGTGAGAGAGGTGAGTTGGATACTGAACAGACTGCAACATATTGACCCCAAATTCCTCTGTCTTTAGCAGCACTGCTTTCTCGTTCTGCTGGGCTGCACAATCAGGGGTCCTGAGGCCCCAGCCCTCTGCTGGGTGCTGGTTCTCACTACAGCATCTTATCTCCAACTTGTCTGTGGCACCGGGTTATATAATTGTTTGACACCAACCTGCTTCTTGTGGGCGTCACATCTGCACCTAATTCAACCTGTCCACAGTCAAGGTTATGTCCTGATATCTTCAACCGGATGCACCTGTTATTTACACAGGTGCATCTCTTATTTGACAGCTCGGCCGAGGGTCAATATGCAACATGACCACCGAATTGTAGGGCAAAGATACATCTGAACCAACAGGAATGCGATGCAAATAAACTAACACTCCACACAATGACTGGTCCAGGCGTAACAATAGATATAATTGAAATGAATATACGATAAGAAAAAAATCGATAGTCCTCAGGAGATATCAAAAACACTTACTCCGAATAACGAATATGAAAGCTTTGTCAATGCACACATGGAAGCAGTTGCAGAATGCATACCAATCAAACTAAATGTTTTTGAAATTCACCAGCTGTGACAATCAGGCTTTTGTAGGGTGTATTCCAATTGCTGCTGTAGCTGTTCCTTTGAACCTGAAATCATAAAAATTGGCCTGTCATCTCATACGACGTATAGCAATAACATAGTGAATTTTCAAGAGTCTACGGCAATTTTAAATGCCCATACGAAAAAAGTCTGGAAACTTATCGTATGCACCTCGTACATATATAGTGTGTGTGAAGAGAAGTAGAAAAAACAAAATAATCCAAAATAAATGAATTTATCGTGAAAGTCGATGCTGAACGTTTCGGTTATATAAACCTTCTTCAAGACTTTGTGATTCATGAAGTGTTGTTAAAAAAAAGTGAAGATATTTTGTGAAATAGCAGGAGAAAAGAAAGTGGGTATAAAAAGAAATATTCATAGCAGCATATTCAGCGTTCTTTTTTTCAAATATATTATTACGTTGTTGTCACGTAAAATGAGGTTTTAAATTTGTTAGGTTTTTAATGGATTTAACGGAAGATGATAAAAACAATAAAGTTTGAATATATTATTTTAAAAAAAAATGGAAGAAAGGAAGAGAAAATGAATGTGAATGTATTGTTCATAAAGATGAATTTAAATCTATTACAATGAACTCAAGTAGGTATAAATATGCGAGGAAAGAAAATTAATTTTTAAAAAAGTGCGTGTGAGGATGTGTTTATGTAGTTTATTAAGTAGTGATTGTTCTTTGGAAAAGTAACTGTGAATTATGAAATATTTGAAAAACGGGTGTGGCCAAATAATAATACTACCCAAGACTAAGCCTATTGATTATAGATTCAGCAGGTTGAATGTTCTTTTTAACCCCTCCTAAACACAAGCATTGCTTCGTAGGTATCTGAAAATACTTCAGCTTTCTAAAAAGCGCATTGTAGACATTAAGTCATCCTCCTCCTCATCATCTTGTCGTGCCATTAGCACGGATATCCCTGACCCTCTCTCGCCACCCTTCTCTATCGTTCATCGCTTCCGGCAGGTCTTCAGGGCTACACCCCATATCTACACAGAGCAGCTGTATGTACGTTCGAGCTGGTCGCCCTGCTTTTGCTCGGTCATGTGAAAGGGTCCATAGAAGTACATCACTTATGGGCTCGTAATCCCTTATGAGACATTAAGTAGAATACCAAGACACAGAAATTCTTACGAGGGCAGATGACGACCGTTGTCGAGAGTGACTCGAAGGCTCCCTTTTCAATAGCTACTACATCGAGATATAGGGGAGGTCGCTACTTCTTTCCCTGGATTGCTCAACTTCACCCTTGATCCTTACTTTATAATGCAGAGTGTTAAGCAAGGCGGTATCAAGTATGATTTTAAAAAGTCTTTGGTATGACCCGACCTGGGATTGAACCCCGGTATTGCCTAAAAATCAATCTCGTGAATCAAAAGATTCACTGGTTAAAGTTGACATTGAGGAGGACTTGTGAGAGAATCCATGTGAATGCTGACGATCAGTTTTCATTGGTTTGGTTTGCTTTCTTTGTTTAATGGCATATCAACCTTTTTAGGTTATTCAATGCCAAAGCTATTCTCCTAGAAGAACAGTAGTGGTACTATTAAACCCATAGCTGGGAGGATAAGGGGGTTCATACCTTTCCCAAGGGTATTTGACCGAAAGTGAACGTAATAGCGCGACTGGAATGCGAACTGGCTTACTACGATTCTGCAGTCCATCGCTTTAACCATTACACCACAAAGATACCCCCACCAGTTTTGAGAGGGAACGCATGTGAATCTCAAGCGTCAAATTTAGTAGGGAAACACAAGAAATATAGGTAACAACCTGGATGGTTTAGGGCGTCAAACATGTGGTTGGATTTCCTTCTATAAAACTTAAAAGATCAGTCATCAGAAGTCTCATGCGAAATATTTTCTGGTCACAGCTTCTTTTCCAGGAACAAACCATGTGACTTGTACAATACGTAATAAAGTCTGTAAGATGGTTTCTGATTTCAAGAGACAGCCAGTGGTGCACAAATATCAAATTCAACAAGCTGATCCAATCAGGAGGGTGTTCATCCAGTGTCATATTTGCTTCCGACTTGGTGGATCAGCAGAAAGATTAAGGATTCACTGATGAGGACATAAGCAGAGGAGTATTGATGGTAGAAGTGCGTGATTATGAAGACAGCAATGATGTTTAAAAGAACTCGCAGCTGATATGGGTATATATATATATATATAAATCATTATCATGTCATGCCACTAGCCACGGATATCCCTGACCCTCTCTTGCCACCCCTCCCTATCATTGATCGCTTCTGGAAGGTATTCAGGGCAATATCCAATATCCTCACATAGCTGCTGTATGTATGTTCGAGCTGGTCGTCGGAAATGGACACGGCGACACGAGTTCAAATCCTGGACGAGACTGATTGCATTTCACATAGCACTAATACCCTTGGAAGAGGTATGAATCCAAATATTCTCCCTCCAGCTTTGGATAAATAGTAGGGCAGACTGATTTCTTCAGCCTTGGTGTGGCATCTAGTCTAGGAGAAGGAAAGCTGTGAATTCAAACCTGTTAAACTCCGCTTAAAAATTGACCTTGTGTCATATCCTGCCTTAGCAGAGGGGTTGGTAAATATGAGATCTATATATATATATATATATATATATATATATATATATATATATATATATGTTTGTATATATATGTGTGTGTGTTCGAGTGTGTGTGTGTGTGTGTGTGTATACCTCTGTGTGTGCCTGTGAAATTTTAGTTCAAATTTTCTGTTTATCTTATTCTAAAATTTAAAAAATCTTTCTCCTAAGTTGAAAATGTATATTTCAAAAGAAAAAAGTTACAACGTATATATATATATATATACTATTATGATTTTTTCCTGGAGACATTATCACCATCAATATTATATGGATTCTGTTTTTTATTGTATAGACACATACACACACATATACATACATACATATATGAAGAAAGAGAAAAATATATTTATTCATGCAAGTGTAGTATTGTGAATGTCTCTCTCTCTCTCTCTCTCTCTCTCTCTCTCTCTCTCTCTCGCTATATATATATATACATATATATGAAAATAAATTATGGAAATCAATCCGACAATATAGAGAAAAACTGAAAAACAAGTTAATGCAAAAAGAATGATTTAATGTTAAAGAAAGTCAAAGTTATAACATTTCGGTTTTGAAGAACACTCATCAGAACTAGGATTGATGGTATCAATTGACATTAAACATCCATCCGATATCATTTTTCCTAGTCCTGATGATGGTTCATTAAAACCGAAACGTTCGACATTTACATTAAATCTTTTTGAATTACCTCGTTTTTCAATTTCTCTCTTTCTCTCTCTCTCACACACACACACACACTCTCTCTCTCTCTCTCTTTCCGTCTCTTTCTCTCTCTGTCTGTCTCTCTTACTCTCTCTTACTCTCTCTCTATATATATATGATTTATCCAACCTGTCTACTCGAGTTGGATGCGACACAAGGTCAATGCTTAAGCAGAGTTTAATTGTAATTTATTTCCGAATTTTATTTCTCCTAGACCGTTTGCCATATAAGGTTAAATTGCTTAGTGTGCCTTATTATTTACCCATAGTTTTTGGGAGAATATATACCTTTCCCAAGAATATTAGAGCTATGAGATATGCAAACAGCCTTGTCCATGATTCGAACTCCGTTCGGCTCATCCACTTATGACGTAAACCATTACAACACAGGCGCTTGTTTCTCTTTCATTCTCTCTCTCTCTCTCTCTCTCTCTATATATATATATATATATAACCCATGATATATATATATATATATATATATATATATGACCCATACATACATATATATATATATATATATAACCTATGAGGTTAAAGTGTATGCGGAAGCATAACGCCGACTTGGAAAGATATAGCCCTAGAGGTGGCCGTATTCTCTGTCCGGAAAAAAACGTACTTTCAAGACACATTAGATCACGTGGTCGCGCATTCTTACCATAAGTAGTTGATTCGGCATTGCTTATGTGTGTCATGGACTGGTGGCCCTGTGGTAGTCCTTCGGTTTCTGCATTCTGTGTTTGCTGGTTCGATCTCCAGTGGTGGAGATCACGGTAAGAACTGCTGACGAGACTCAATAAGGTCGAAACAGCTGTTCAGTGATCCGTATGGCGCTTGTAGGTGTTTGCCGAATTTTTTAGTCATGGTAATTTAATTAATATAACATCAATTCCTCTACTTATGTATGTGCGTGTGAGTATGTATGTGTGTGTGTGCCCTTTCATATATATATATATATAAAGCAATAATCAAAATCGATCCAAAGTAAAGAGTGTATTCTGCGAGCGAAAAGCAAACAGTTTGATACCTTTCATAGAAAGATCTTTTGCGTTGAATACGTGTGCCAAATCTGCCATTTTATCCAAATTTATATAGGTGCCTTTTTGAAGCACCTGATGACGTAGCGACTGTGGGAAATATATCGACATTTGGTTCATGTTGAGTAATTTGCTGGTAAATGCTTCGGTTTAATCATAATTTTATATAACACACTTATTTGCACAATATAACAGAGAATAAGAAATCACCCCGGGTAGCGTAAGTGATATAATTACGGACAGATTTCAAATCGAGGCTGTTTATATTCTTCTAGCTTAAATCGGGAATAATATGTCTTCGTAGAATTCAAAAGCTAGATATTTTGATAAAAAGTGTCAGGGATATCATAATTCTTTTCTTTGTTTTGGCTTTTATGGCATATCAACCCTTGTTGGTTATTTAAGCTGAATCCTGTTAGTACATATATATTAGATTTATATGATTTGCAAACATTTTGTAGATAACATTTTTGTTATGGTCAGGGGAGGTTGAAATGATAAAACGACTCGGAAATGAGTGATAAAGAATATATTGAAGGAAAATAATACATACATAAAAGATAGCTGGGAGAAACCTCTGATCAGCTTAACGCAATCATGAACATTACACCCCTTCTTGGTGACGGCTAGTCGAGACTGCGCAGAAGAGAGCTTAACCGGTGTCACATGAGGGCGAGTCCATCTGTAGGGGAGACACCCCAACAATTTTAAAATGAGCTTGAGCTCCTTTTGTGATATAATTGCCGAGGGATTTCGTTTTATATATCTTGCCCTTCGGTTTAGTTAGGCTGAGAACCTTTCACTCAGCGCATGGGTTAGTTAGGTGCAATACTAAAGCAGGTGTTCACGCGCGTGCGGAGAGGATGTGTCATTCAGAGATGTCAAAATAAAAATCCCAGATAGTAATTGGGACCAGGGTATTTGGGTGACGCCACGCACTGGAAGCGTGGGCTGAGATTTGAGAAAAAGCAGTTAGTTGAGTTCCTGCCTCGGAAGAAGAAGGTTGAGTTTCAGAGCTGGGCGATGCCAGACGTCTTTGTGCGCTACGGGCACCGCGCGTTGGTTGGGTTGAGAGCTGATGATGTAAAAGCAGTCAGCATAGAAAGATTGTCTCTCTCTCCTCATGTCGAAAAACCTTTTAACTCAAAGGTAATAAAAATTTTCATACCAATTTCGTAAAGTTTCGTGTTTTTAGATTCCCTATGTCTATTTCACATATCCATATCATGGGTATGTTACATTTTTTTTTGTATATTCTTAAATGGTTTAAAGCGATGCTATGTAACTGTAACGGTCTAATTAAGCATCAGCCATCTGTTTACACACATCAAAGTATGGTTTGTAAGTGGATTGTTGGTAAGTAATTTTATTTTCAAATGAATTAGAACTATTTTGTTCGCTCAAAATTATGCATTGCTATTGTTTTGACACAGTTAAATGTTTTTAATTATAGTTATCTAACACGAAAAATTCTACTTAATATTGATCATTTGTTTGCAGAGTGAATTGGTGACAATATTTAATGAAAAATAAAATTAGTTAGTGTTATGACCGGTTATTAAGGGTCAATAAATAAATAACTCAACACGGAGATATGACGTGCTACACAAAGGTATCCAAGCCTCTGAGGAGGGTTTCCTTGGTTCAACGTACACGAAGTCAGGCAAGATGCTTACTACAGCTGCTGCCGCTGCTCTCCTTAGTTCTTGGTTAATATTCTCTTTGGGTAAGTCCATTATTCTGGTCATAGGTGAGTCACCCACAACAGTTAGTTATATAAAAAAGATGAGTTTAGCAAACTCAGATAAAGTTCTACTTGGTCTTGTTTTTTTTTTTTCATTTAGCAGTAAATAAATTAATAACACAAAAGATAAAAAAAAATATCTATAATTTGAAAGCTGAACATTTTGACTTTATGAAATATTCTTTAAACAAACAAGTTTAATTCTCTTAAATTGAAGGCATTTGCGGAAAAAAATTGTGTTGGTGTGTTCAACACGTAGCTTTTCCCTCAATCAGACATTTGCTAGAGCAGGCTAGAGCACTCAGCCCCGGGATAGCATCTCTCTTTATTAATCTGTATTTAAAAGATAAATGCCTCAGGAACTCTATGGACTTTAACTTTCCCTACTGCTACAATTTTGCTGAATACACAGCCTTCCAGCTTTCGGCTATTTCTGTACGCCGACCATCCGCGTGATCAAAATGTTAAAAAATAAAATTCTTGTTCTTTAATCTGTGACCTTTACTTATGCCGTTGGCTTCAGATTATAAGATAAAAATTAATTGATTTTTTTTCTATTACTATTTTACTATTCATATTTTCGAGTGTCTTTACCCTCCAAGCTTAGCTACTATTTGATAATCTACACACATGTTCATATACATGCACATCCATACTTGTACGCTAGGAGTGGAATCAAGGAACGAAGTTCAAATCTTGGACCAAAGTGCTTCTTTTTCATTTCACGCTTATTCTTTTAGAGAAAGGCATAAATATATCTGTTCTCCAAGGTGTGGGGAGATCGTAGAGTAGACTAGGTGTAGCAACCCATCAGGGACAAAGAAAACCCTGAATTCAAAGGCCAAGTTGGCTGGGGCTGCAGAATGCACCAACTGCATTTTTTCTGAGGGGTAAGACTCCCCCAACGAGTGTCCTAGATATGACTATACAATCTGATATTATAGCTGCTTTGGGGAATGCGGAGTACCCCTTTATTCCCATTGCTTCCCGATCCATTCAGGCCCAGAGTGATAGCTCCTGATAGGGCCCTATCTATGGTTTAAATAGAAATAAACCGTGTACTACAGTTAAACTAAATTATTTGAAGTAGAACAGTTTTACGTTCAGCTGTGTGTGAAAAAATGTGCTTTTGCTGGACTGAATTGTTTGAAATAGAAATTTTTTTTACACATTTACACTGTGTACTTATCTTAAACTGAATTGTTTGAAATAGATCTGTTTATATGTATGAATAACTGTTTTTTTTTCATTTAAACTCTGTACTTATGATAAACTGAATTGCTTGAAATAGAACTTTTTTTGTCATTTAAACTATCTACTTATGTTAAATTGAATTGTTTGGCATAGAACTGTTTTGACATTCAAACTGCATACTCGTGCTAAACTGAATTGTTTTGAATAGGACCGTTTTGACATTTAAACTGCGTACTTCTGCTAAACCGAATTGCTTGAAATAGAACTGTTTTGACATTTAATATTTTAAACTGTTTTAAACTATCTACTGATGTTAAATTTAATTTTTTGGCATAGAACTGTTTTGACATTTAGACTACATACTTGTGCTAAACTGAAATGTTTTAACTAGAACCGTTTTGACATTTAAACTATTTACTTCTGCTAAACTGAATTGTTTGAAATAGAACTGTTTATATGTATAAGAATGGATTAGGCATTAAATAACTTACGATGGTTGATATATCGTAAAAAGAAACCAAACCAAAATGTCTTAATTTGGCGTTAAATGACCCGAAACTGAGTTGATGCGCCGTGAAACAAACCAACCAACCAACCAACCAACCAACCAACCAGAACTCAACCAGTAGTATACTGCTTAAAGACATACCGTTTGTTGCATTCTAGCCAAGACCGAGGGAACTGGGTAAATACATACTTATATCCAACACCGATACACAAAAAAGGTATGCGTTCCTCCTCGAATATTCATTATTACATCGAAATAATGCATCAAAGGATAGAAGATACAATATATCTGCATTATGCAGATGACGCAAATGATCGAGAACTTCAAGACAAATCAGTCTGCTCTCGCCGAATCTTAGCTGCATAACCTGAAGTAGACAGCAAGAAGCAATGCTCTAAACTAGAGCTTAGTTAAAACAGTGTTCATATATTTTCATTCAGATTGTTCTACTTGTTAAATCGCAAGCCTCTGAAATTCGTAGATCAGATCATATACATTGGGTACAATATCTCATCTACTGAAAGTGATATCAATAGATGTATTGGTAAATCATGGCCTTTTATTGACAGTTTAACGACTCTATGGAAATCGGATTTTCTGATAGAATAAAATGGAATTTCTTTCAGGCTGTAGCCGTGTCGGTATTACTGTATAGTTGCACCTCTCGGGCTCTAACGAAACGCTTCCCGAAAAAAACAAAATGTAAACTATACGAGGATTATGCGTGCTGTTTTAAACAAATCCTGGAAGTAGCACTCTACAAATCAGCTGAGCAAAGTATACTGGGCAAAACAGGAGAATTATGGTCGAACACCGAGTGCTGTCTAGAATAAAAAGAATCAACGAAATCAGAGATGTTAGCAGGTCTTAATGATATATAAGGTTTCCTGGTCACGGCACCATATGAATGTGTATGAATAACTGTAAGACACAAATGAGACACACATATGACGGTTGTCACACACACAAGTACGAGAAGGAATCAATTGTTTCGATACGAAAATTTTCTGCTTCCACTGTTTTTTACAGTAGTCGCATGAAACTAGAGAGATACAGAGTGAAACGATAAAATTGTCGCCCTAGAAAAGACGACATGATTCCATTTCCGTTAAATAAAAACCGGTTTTCCTTTTTTTGTTGCAGACCATCTACTAGTTGGCTAGTTGTGTACAAATCACAAGAGCGATAGGAACCTTCTATCATGTTTGAAAGTAACACAATGTTCAACGAGCGAGATCGGAGATGCGCCGCTGTACAACTCATGCTCTCTACCGATACAAGTTATGACAACAGGACCATGGCCAGCACCCTCAAAATGCAAATACGGACGGTTCAACGTGCCCAGGGTGATGAAAACAAAGTTTCTGGCTACGGTTAGGGTCTTCGGTGTGGTTTCAAGTGAGGGCTACATCATACCACCTCACATCTTCGAAGTCGGCTTGAAAGTCAACACCAAAGTGTACCTGTATGTGCTGAAGAGTGTGGTGATACCCTGGTGCAATCAGGTGGCCGGTGGCACACCCTGGGTGTGGCAACAGGACTACGCGCTGGCCTGCAAGTCCAAAGATACCCAGGTTTGGCTTCAGAAGGAGTGCTAAGACTTTGTACCCTTCTCTCATTGCCCCCTCCTCCCCCGACCTGAACCTGCTGGACTACTTCGTTTGATTATACGTCGAGAACATCACCAAGATGACCTCCCACAACACCCAAGCCAGCCTGATCGCCATCATCCGCCGAGTATTCACCGAGCTCCCGCCGGCGCTAGTGGAAAAGGCAAATCCCAGTTCCGGATCCGTATCGAGGCGGTAATTGAGGCTAAAGGCGGCAGCTACATTGAATAGATGTCAGCTCTACTAAATAATCAAGTTACCCGAGTTGATTGTTTCAATAAAAGTTTTAAAATAAAGCTGTAGTGTTGTTTTCTTTTGGACGACAATTTTATCGTTCCACCATGTAGAATGAAAAACATGTGTCACATCACTTGATAAATAGGGTTTAGTTCGTGGAAGAGTAGATGAACAAATACAGACTTCATTTCTTCATTACCCCGACCAAGCTGTACTGTCTCTGCCGCCGACTCGAATCTAACTGGAGTTGTCTGCCCAACTAACTCATCGACTGCTTGACAAACAACATGCCTCCTCTGACTCCAGCTGACTCTGCTTATTGTGACGGCAAATTCTTTAAAATCCCAAAACGGGACTTTATTTTTGCACGTGTGAAGACGGGGCAGGTTGGCACTTGATCCCTTGTAGAATAAGTCCTCGTTCAGAGTTTTTTTCTCAGGCATATAAGAACTGGCATATTACGTGAGGGATTAATTTAGGGCTAGACTGACCGCCGCTGGCAAGGGGTTCCAAATTTCACACTATACACACACACACCAGGTCGCTTTCCTTCCTCCCCTAGACAATGGAAGATATGGACCTATAGGTTTAGTCGTAATAATATTATATTGTAGTAGTCGGCAACTCCGGTTTCCCATGTGATATTTTAAAGGAATTAATAGGACAATTCTAAGCAAGATAACATAAGGCGAATAGAAGCTGAAAAGGAAGCATGAAGTAACAAACTCATAGACGACAAATAACAACTTTGACCACGTGGTAACATTAAAATACATGAATCTTTTACTACAATTATATACACCTTCAAAGTGTCAAATATATAATAATTGAACAGTCCATGAACATAAATGTCTTTCTTCTTTTCTGTTCTTTCGTTTTTCTTCAAATTGAGAGAGAGAGAGAGAGAGTGGTATATAAAATTGGGTATAAGGAGAAATAGTCCCAAAGTTACTTATCTTATTTTTCGACGGGGTTCCACTGGAGAATCTTTCTTCTTTTACGGGCTAATAGACTTTAGGCTATTTTTAACACTGACTTGAAGAAAATGGCTTCTTCGTGTCTCGCAGATATTTTTTTCGTCTTCTTCACCCGGAGTACTTGGCTTTTAGTTCTGTCTCCTACGAACCATGTCCAAAAACTCTCTTACTATCTATTTCCGCTGACGGGAAGGAGTCCCCACTTCCGTTTTAGGGTCCCAGCCAATCATTTGGCTTCTCTCTCCTTCTCCCTTCCGGTGTCAGGCGACCCGAGTGAGGTTACTAAGTACCAACATCTGGTCTCCCCTGTGTGACCTACATTCTTTCTTAACGGTCATTCTTTGACGGCTTGCTACTGTTAATTCAAACGAGAGGATAGCAGTTATCCCACTTCCATCGTCTCAGTGGGATATCACGTGACATTATATATTCTGCTAATTACTCCCTCAATCAATATGATAATAACATATATCATTGAATATGTCAGTGACATGTCATCCTAATCTCAGCTGACATCGCATCCAAAATGTTATTTTAATTCGTCTCTCACTGCTGATTCAAAAACAAAACTTTATGATCTGAGTTGACATTGAATGCACACAAGATCAACCTGCGTGACATTTCCAATGCAAACTTACTCTTTAGATGTCAAACCCGAGGTTTTTTTACTAAAATAAAATGATTAACTAAAATGATTAATTACAATCTTTACTAATATTACAAATACATGAGGAAGTAAGTAAATCTGGGGACCTTAGTCGAGGGTGACCTGAAGGCTCCCTTTTCAATATCTATTGCATGGGGGTGTAGAGGAGGGTGCTACACAGTTCAATTTCAAATAATTCAGTTAAGCATAAGCACGCAGTTTAAATGTGAAAAACATTTCTATTTCAAGCTATTCAATTTACTCAATTCAGTTTAGCATAAGTATGCTGTTAGTTCTATTTGACCCATAGATAGTACCCTTATCAGGTGCTACCACTCCGGGCCAGAGTGGACCTGGGAGCGATGGCAATAAAGGGCTACTCCGTATTCCCCAAAGGTCCAGTAATGTTGGAACCTCACCATCAAATTGTTTAGAGTCATATCAGGACATTCATTGGGGGGTCTTATTCCTCAGCAGAGAAGCAGCTGGTGTATTCTACTGCCTCAGCCGACTGGACAAAAGGTCCCAGAGAAGTCAACAGAAAAAAGCCGTCAACAGAAGAAAGCAGTCAACAGAAGTCGAGGGAAGGCAAGGTCCCAGGTCAGTGGACAAAAGAGGGCAGTGAACAGAAGTCGGGGGAAGGTGACAGTCAGAGAAAGGCGTCTGCTAAGCGAGAAGTTGGGACCCGTGGACTCAGAAACCAGGTCAGCCATCGCGAGAGGATGAGTCAGCGTTCCTGGTGGCTCTGTGGGAATTTCGGTCGGATACACGCTCGTGATAGCCATCAGATGCACAGAAAGCGACAGAAAAGTGCCCAAACATCACTCTTTTTGCGCCTGGAGCTAACCCAAGCCCCTGCTTGTTTGTTCTTCTTTTCTTCCACCCTTTCCGTTGTGTATGCTGTGTTTTGTCTGTTTGTAAAGTAATGTGAAATGCCCCTGGCCGGAGATGAGAGAAATCACTAGATGATCGGATGGCCATGAGCTGGCTTTGGAGGTTGAGATAGTGGGAACCGGTCAGCAGGTATACTGTTACATCCGGTCCTATAGGTTTTAGGGTCCCATGTATGGATTCAATAGAACTGTGCAATCATTCATTTATCCTTATCATTATTACTTATTTGAAACAGTACCGGTGTTTACCAATTGTTTGTATTAGATAGGAATAATTGAAATATAGAATAATTAATCTTAATTAGCAATGCTTAAGACCATTTAATATCAAATAGAATTATCAGTATTAGAGTGTAATAAATGAAGACATTTAACTTTTAAGGCTGATATTCAATAGAATTATTAGTATTAGGTAACAACATTGAAATCCTTTAAACTGTGCGTGTTGTATATTGACCTTCGACCCGGCCAAACAGGCCATTCCAAAGTGATGCAGCGGAAGAAAGTGACACATTCCGATGGCAGTTATGGGAAGAAATCGCATAAGCAGGCTTGACTGACAATATGGGACAAGGTAAAATACCATGGTACACTCATAGACTGATGCACCGGAAGAGAGTGATCAGTGAACTGCATGACAGTTATTTCTACTTGATGACGATCAAACATGCCATTCCAAAGATATTGAACTATTATATAATTCGGTGAAGACAGGAAGTCAGTTAGTTTGAAGATCAGTTTGGAGACCAGACCCGTTGGTGACAAGATGCGGTAGAAAGAACAGCACCCAGCAGAGAGGGCCTCTGGTTGAGCAGCCCTGGAGAAAAAGAAAGACACAACGCTGATGGTCAAAGAGTGGGGGTCAATATGTTGCAGTTCTGTTCGGTCTCCAACTCCCTCTCATACACACAAACCTTACAAATAAAGTGAGAGGTATTTTTTAAAAGAAGTCTTTGCTCGTCGTTATTATTGTGCCATTATGATTCTGTTTGTATATATATATGTATTATGTGTTTGTATAGTTAATCATGGTCATGGTTAATTTGTGACTATGTAACATGTGCAAGTAAATGATTGATATTGAATTAAATAATTGGTAAGAGACGGCAATACTTTAAACCATTTAAACCGTTAGCAAATAAATGATTAATATTGAATAGAATTATTAGTATTGGATAGCAATACTTGAAACGATTCAAATGTATGCAAACAAATAATTAATATTGAAAATAATTTTAGTCTTAGATTGTAACACTTGAAAACATTTAGCTGCATGCAAACAAATTATCTTTAACAAATCGTTTAAAAATAAAGTTACTTAGAAATTTTTTAGCTTTTACATCAAATATATATATATATATATATATATATATATATATATATATATATATATAAAAATATCATTATTCGGTCCAGTTAAACCGGAGCTGGGAGTAATACTATCAGGACAAAAAAAGCATTCAACAGTGAACATTTAAATTTTCCTGGTGAATGGCCCAATGTATATATATATATATATATATATATATTTAGAGAACATTTATATATATATATATATATATATATATACAGTGAACATTTAAATTTTCCTGGTAAAGAGCTGAATGTATATATATATATATATGTGTGTGTGTGTGTGTGTGTGTGTGTGTCTGTGTGTGTGTGTGTGTGTGTGTGTGATAAAAATTCATGGAAAAGTGGATGAACCAAACACATCTGTGTAGATGGTCAAGTCTGGTGTTATCAATTGTATAATGTTTCATCAGATTTGACCTGATTGAGGTGAATTAATTTCATTGGGAAAGAAGGAAATTGGACGATTTTTCTTTCTTTTTCCATTTAAATATTCCAATATAGCTAATGCCTTTGATGAAACGGAATACTCTTGAACCTCTGCTCCATTCATCCTTCCCCTTCACTTCCATTTTCTCTTTCTCAAAACCTCTCCCCTCCTCATATTTCACTATTTCTCACTGAAATTAATCCACCTCAGTCTGGTCAATTCTCTGATGAAACCTGATATACTTGATGGGGCCGAGCCTTAACCATCTACAGAAATGGTCACTGTCAAAACCAAATGCTCCAACCACCATCACTCAAACCTATATCTATTTACTTCCCTTTTCTTTCCTTGTCTGTCTCTTGTCTTTAGACAATTTCCCTACCGTAACATATTTTTACATTTTCACCATTATTTTATCTTTTTCCCCGATAGCTAAAATGTAGACTTCCCCCAACATTTTCTAGTCTGAAGAAGTTCTTCGCTCATTAAAGAACGAAATATTACTACTAAACCCGTTCTAAGTGTTTGCTTAATCCACTTTTCCACTTATTTTTATCATCTTCTCAGATTTACCAAAATCTACCATTTCTCAATATATATATATGTAAGATTTGGTATTAAATAACCCAGAACGGCTTATCAACTATAAAACAATAGCCAGTACAATAGTGACTAAAACTGAAGCTCATCTATTCTTCAACCTTTTTCAAACAAGATGGCACTAATTCAACTCGAAACCGCTAATCCTAATTTGCTATCGTTCTTATTTATCAAATCTCTACCTCCCCTGTTTCTTTTGGAAATTACAACGCACTTTCTAAATTGTTGATGCTGCTTATGGTAAGATTCTTATTGGCATCCTAATTAGAATAAGGTTCCCGCTAGAATTATTTGATTGATGCTCGAAATTGAATCTTGATGACTGAATTAGATTTTAGCTTTTGTCGCCTATTCGGGAGTCGGGTATGAATTATGAATTTTCGTCTTCATACCTCTGTGACATCTCTGACCCCTCAACCGCTGCAAAGCCTTTGGGTTGTCTGAAACGAACAAATCATCCGTGAACGAAAGTAAATTTAATCACTTGAATGAAGCTGGCCTTTGTATGACACTCAGCCCCTCATATACTCGAAAGAAAAAGTTTGTCTTGAGAAAATCGATTTAAGATAAAAATAAAAGTAAAAAGGAAAATAAAATCCAACCGGAAGAAGGGTTCATTTTCTTTCCTTCTTTGAAATGTATTTCTTTATTCTTTTTTCGTCTCTGTCGTTCTGATTTTATTCCGTTTATATTCTTGTCATTCATACCTTATATTCTACTTCATTTTTCCTCTTCTCTTTCTGTTGGGGTGTCCCCTATAGATGGACTCGTCCTCATGTGACATATACAACTAAGCTCTCTTCTGCGCAGTCACAGTCTCGAACTCAGTCTCGATTCTGTCTTAGCGAGCCGTTACCAAGAGCGGTAATACTCCTGAATCTTAAGCTGAGGAGGGGTTTCTCCTAGCTATCATTTGTGTATGTACTATTTTCCTTCAATATATTTCTTATTGCTTATTTCTGTGTCATGTCATCATTTGAACCTCCCCTTGACCGCAACACTTTCATACATATTTTTTCAATTTCTTCGTTATTTTCACCGTTTCTTTTTCATTTAACCATCTTCTTGGTTTCTTCTTCTTCTTCTTCTTCTTCTTCTTCTTCTTCTTCTTCTTCTTCTTGTCCTTATTTCTTCGTACTATTTTTCTTTTTTTAAACATGATATCTTACTTGTTGCTTATATATCATTCAAAAATTCTTAAACGTGTACCTCTTCCTTATCCACTATTTCTTTTCTTTTTACTTTCCTTCCTTCCTTCCTTTCTCTCTTTCTTTTTGTTGTCTCTGCCTCCCATCATATAGGACTTGACACAAGGTCAATGACCCGAAGGTCATGTCTTTGTCTCTGCCTACCCCAGGGGCGCGATCTTTGTCTCTGCATCCTACCGAATAGGACTTGACAAATGGTCAATGACCTGAAGGTCGATTTTAGTAGGGACTAGGGAAGGGGATGGTCGGGCACGAGCCCTGCTTGATTATGCTGGTCATCGGCCCAATATGGGCCTGATAAGCCGAGCTGGACATGGACCCAAATCTGGGTCCAGGCACGGATGCCTGATTATAGCTTAAACTGGACAACAACGTCCAGTTCTATTCAAAGGTGTCAGTGATGCAGCTTGCCCACCCGTAGGGTACCCAGCCGAAGCCGGGGCGTTTTAGCCTCAAATCTGCCTTTGTTGTACAGTGCCCGCTTGTGTCAAAGCCAACAGCAAAATAATGCCGTCGGCGTCGTCCCCAGAGAAAGGACAGACATAATGCCGTGCTCGGTGTATGTAATTGTCAATCCACATGACTGAGAGAGGGTATGGGATATTCTCTTACAACACTTTCTTTCTTTTTTCTTTTCTTTTCTTTTCTTAATTTCCTTTTCTTCTCTGTCTTTGTTTATTCTTTCTTTCTTTCTTTTTTTACTCTTTCTTTCTTTCATTTTACGCTGAATTTATTTTCTCGTATTTCTTCTTCTTTTCTTTCATTCTATCTATCTAGTTTGTACTGTTCTTCTATGTCCTTATTCTTTCTTTCTTTCTTTCTTTCTTTCTTTCTTTCTCTTTCAGTTCATATCTCTTTTTGTATGTCCATCTGTTTCACTCTTTATCTTTCTGTCTGTCTGTCACTCTATTTCTCAGTATCTATCTATCTATCTATCTCCTTCAAATCTATCTATCTATCTATCTATCTATCTATCTATCTATACCCTTCAAATCTATCTATCTATCTATGTCCGCCCATACAAATCTATCAATGCTTTTCACAGTGGGCTATAGACTACCCCAGATGCATTCCACTTTCCCCACGAGGATATTTGTATTAGTCTAATCTCTGATAAAGTATACCCGTAGTGTAATGGTTATCGTCGCTGGAAATGGAGACGGCGACACGAGTTCAAATCCTGGACGAGACTAATTGCATTTCACATTCCACTTATACCCTTGGGAAAGGTAGGAATACAATGTTTCTCCTTCCAGCTATGGGTAAATAGTTGGGCAGACTGAGTTCTTCAGCCTTGGTGAGGCAACTAGTCAAGGAGAAGGAAAACGCTGAATTCAAACCTGTTAAAGTGCGCTTAAAAACCGACCTTGTGTCATATCCTGCCCGAACGGAGGGGTTGGTAAATATGGATAAAATATACCGACAAAAATCCTAACTAAATCTCTTTCGATTCTATTCTTAGAGATTGGGCATTTGAACTGTTTTGCGCTGGCTTTTTAATGTCAGCATACAGGGACCGTTCTTTCGCGTCTAGCTGTTTTGCTTTCAAATCCTTGAATTTAATAGTAGCCCTGTAGGAAGAGCAGAGAATACGGTCCTACATAATAGTATAACCTCTTTAAAAATGGATGCCCTGGATACACCACTAAACCATCTAATAGCGAGGCTCCAATTCTGGATATCTATAGAATGTATAGCACCCCTTCTTTGCAATTACTTTCTGGTCAACCCAGTACTCTATTGGTAGTACCCATTAGGATTCAATCTATGGATCAATTAGATCAGTTTAAAAATCATTCGTATTCGATAGGACGGTGTGCAAAATAAAACTCTAATTAAAAAAAAAAAACGTACAAAAATGTAAAGCGAACGCGATTCTCAAACCGTTTTGTTTTAAATTACCCGAGACGGTTTTACAAGCCATTAAAACCGTTAATCAATTAAACTCATTTTAGAATTTAACCATTTTCTATTATCGAACTGACATACACCCCACACAATATTAGAGAGGGAGATTACGTGCTGTTACGGATAACGTGCTGTACTATGTGTTGTCATGCCGACAAAATAAAGACACGGGGAACACAAAAAGGTTGATAGAAAAACATATATATCCATGTAACAGAAACAATATACAAGTGAACCTGGTTAAACAGTAGTTAGTTGATATGAAGCTGGGTGTCCAGTGGGGTAGTAGCTATCCGTCCACTGCGCAGATGGTATCTCACGTGATTGTGTCACGCTGATTTGGTTAACTCCGTCTGACGCTCTCGTTTGATGTGTATTTACGGAGGAGAGCGAGTCCATTATATAGGGAGTACAACACTATGATATCGTAGTCAGGGATTTTGAACCTCAGTCCTGATACTACATTTACTTTTAGACCAATGCCCAAGGGGAAAGGTATGAATAATTAAGTCTGCTCTCCTAGCTTATTAACTGGTCAGTCTATCGCAGATTTAAAGGCTTTGGTGTTGTATACAATTTAAGAGGCAATAATACTTCCTTATAAAATTATAGCTCTTTTCTTTATTTTATTTACCCAACCCCTCCGATCGAGCAGGATATGACACAAGGTCAATTCTTAAGCGGAGTTTAACAGGTTTGAATTCAGAGTTTTTCCTTCTCCTTGACTAGTTGCCTCACCAAGGCTCTTTTCTTTATAGTCACGAAAGGGTCGAAATGGCTGCAAGCGAGAGAGAGAGAGAGAGAGAGAGAGACTTAGTTTAACGGACGACTTTTATCAATGACACCACGTTGGTTACATATCTAGAACCTTACTTCTTCTTTGATCACTGGTCACCATGGCCAGTGCCCAAAGCTGCTTTTGCTTTGATTGCTCGCTTCTTCTGACTGACCACACGTCCTGTGGGGGTTGAAACTGTGCGTCGACTGCGAATCTCTTGTCATTATATAATATTTTCATGTCCACACATTTCCTTCCGGTAACAAATTCACATGGTTCATTCCCGCTGTCTCTTTGTTTATCCTCATACACAGATGCGATTTCCTGTTTAGAAAACAAAAAAGGTCAATATGCAACGTTGAGAGAATTAGAAAAATAACGAAAGCGACATTGAAAAAGGCGCACATGAAAGAGTCGACAATAAATATATTACAACAATTAAAAAGAAAGGATTTTTTTCGAGAGCAAATGGTTAAATTTTTACACAGTAAAGAAAGAAGCGAGAATCTCATGATAAGAGAAAAAAATGTCCTTTGTAAGAAAATGTTGTATATTCGCACATGGAGTGTTTTGCTGGTAATAACTATGGAGTTACCGACTCAATGAGAATCTTACTTTGGCTCATTGATATAATCTCGATAATACGTGTCATTTGGTTTGTTTCTGAGTGATATCTTCTGTTTTACAATGTTTTTTGCTGTGCCTTCTTGATAGCAAAAGTGCATTTGTGTGGTCTACTCGTATCTGTCGTGGAAGCTTTTATTAGCTGGTTTCAAATTGTATATTGATCTTTGACAGACCAACCAGAGATATCGCCTTGTTTACACAGAATGCACCAGTGTAAAAAACAACAACAACAGAAACGAATCATGAGTTGGGAACCGGAAGGAAAACGCACAGGCGTTGAAAATATTATATTCCCTATTTACCAAACTTTCCGCTCGGGCAGGATATGACACAAGGAAAATTTTTAAGCGGAGTTTAACAGGTTTGAATTCACATATTTCCTTCTCCTAAACTAGTCGCCTTACCAAGGCTGAAGAACCCAGTCTGCCCTAATATTTAGCCATAGCTGGAGAGAGGATAATTATATTCATAACTTTCCCAAGGGTATTAGTGCTATGTGAAATGCTATCAGTCTCGTTCAGGATTTGAACTCGTGTCGCCGTGTCCGTTTCCAACGACGATAACCATTACACCTTGGCACCTCCTAAAAATATTATATTGGCCCGCAGTTTCAACCCTCAGGGGATAGGTGGTCAGTCGGGAGAAGCGGGCAGTCAGAGCAGATGCCGCTTTAGGCACGACCCTTGGAGGCTAAGTTGCCTTGCATTGAGAATTGCTCTGATCAGCCCCCTCAACTAAGTACTAAGTGGGGGCCGAAATATAAAATCACAACGTGAGTGAAGAAGATATGGGGTCAATCATAGAGGTCTGGTGTCTGAGTCCTTCATCTTTGTCTGCATGTCTGTCTTTCTATCTCTCACTTGCAGCATTTCGACCCTTTCGTAAATAAACACGAAGTTTATATTTTTATAAACAAATAGTGTTCCTTCTTCATTGGCTCAGAATATTTATAATGGACGAGTAGGCTAAGCCCGACACATACTGAACCTGTCGAAAATGTCCTTGGATTGTGTAAACAATAATTTTGGATATCCTTCTTCTCAGCCATGGGCAAATTCAATGAGACAGTATTACATTCATTATAACCAAAAATTCGTTCATAGCAACCTTATTTAATCCACTCTAATTCAGCATAAAATACCAAGAGTAACTATGATATTTTCCACAATGTGCTCTTAACTTGAGATTAAGAAGTAACCATATTTATTTTCAAAGCAAAGTAGTTAGGTTGAATAGTATCTTTTAAAGGCTAACCACGCTCAAATTGCAATATACTAGCTTAGCTAGCGACAGAGTACCGTGGATAAACTTAACAGGTTCAATGCGGTCGCAAGATAACATCAACAAAGTGGGTCACATGAAAGGAGGATAGCGAAGATTATAATTTATTGCTTACGGATAGAGTGACAGATATTTCTGTTGGCAGATAAAATCAATAAATTACCGAAAAAAAACCGGAAGTATGTAAGTTCCAATAACCAGTCATAAACAGAAAATACGTGGGCGAAGAGGTGAATTCATATTTCCCCATGGGACTTGAAAAGACAATATAAGGTCTGTAATTTTGGACTGAAGTCAGAGACCCGCAGGTCGCTCAAGCAGATCTGTAAACTCCTTGTATATGTTTTCCAGCCGTTTCATTACTTCACAATAAGGGTCACCATCACAGAAGAAAGATAGGTGTGAACTCTCTCTCTCTCTCTCTCTCTCTGATAGCATTACTACTTCTACACACAATCGTTGCCGTCGAAGAATAAAAATATAAATTACGTTTTTATATATCAACGAGTCCTTCCCGCTGTCTCCTTGTCCAGCGATGCAATATACTACACTATCAAACAGCTTAAGTTTTGATTTTTATATTAAATAAAGATCTTTATTCTTCTTATTCTTCTTCTAGAAATTCGCGCAACACAATCATTCTACCTCAAATTTCCTCTGCTTTTTCTATGCAATAAGAAAAATTTAGTAAATATCATACCACTACCAGCTTTGCAATTCTTACGAAATTGTGCAAGTTTAGTTTGTTTTAGATGGTTGGGTTTTATGTCATATCAACCTTTCTAGGTTATTTAACGCCAAATCCATTTTTATGGAAATTTTGTTTACACACAGTTAAATGCCAAAACAGTTCTATGTTAATTAAGTTTAGTGTAAATACAGCTTCAATGTAAAAAAAACAGTTCTATTTCAACTAATTCAGTTTAGCATAAGCACGCAGTTTAAATGTATGTACGGTTTAATTGTGAAAAACATTTCTATTTCAAGCTATTCAGTTTAATCAAACAATTCAGAATTGCATAAGTATGCCGTTTGTTCTATTTAACCCATAGATATGTCCCTTATCAGGTGCAACCACTCCGGGCCAGAGTGGTCCTGGGAAGAGTGGCAATGAAGGAGTGCTCCGTATTCCCCAAGGCCCTACTATTACTGGGCCCCCACCATCAGATTGTTTATTGTCATATCCAGAACACTCATTAGTGGGGGGGGGAATCTTACTCCTCTGCAGAGAAGCAGCCGGTGTATTCAACAGCCTCAGCCGACTGGGCAAGAAATTATGCAAGCTTGGGTACGTTGAGTATGCATACCGATGGCAGTGTATACATCCATGCAAGAGAGACGTTGATGCTAATATATTGAATAACCAGACGTTTTCTTCACAAAGGAATTCTTCAAATTCACCATTTTATCCATTTCACTCATAGATCGATTAGAATGTTTTCAAAATATCCCTTAACTTAATTTAAGGCTTATTTAATCTTTACTTATTTGACTTTCAGTTTCATATTTTAAGAAAAAGCCTCGAAGATCGTGCAAGATAGAAAAATAAATAATATAGACAAATCCATTCTAAACTCCACACAGGAAAAGAAAATCTGCTTATATATCTGTGGAAGAAACAAAACACGAAGTATTTTAGCTGTAATGGTTTATGTAGCTTGATATTTGACGGATAAGATCTTTTCTTTCAAATTAGTTTTGATATTGCAGTTTCTATCTGTAGAGAGAGAAGAGAACGCAACAATGTGGAAATTTGCATTTAAACATTAGAGATATTTGAAGCTGTTATCGATAAATAAACTATAAAGAAAAATTTAGTTAAAAAGAAAATAAATAATGAACAATAAAGAATAAAAAGAAAGACAGATGAAAGTAAAAACAACGAAATGAAGAAGAAAAAAGGGGAAAGAAGAAAGGATGAATGATGAAAAAGAGAACGACAGATAAACGCAGATGAAAAAAAAAAAAAGAATTCCGAGAAAAATTATGTCAAAAGAAGATAAAGGCAATAATAACGAAATCTAAATGAAAAAGAAAGAAAGAAAGAAAGGAAGAAGGAAAGAAAGATAGAAAGAAAGAAAGAAAGAAAGAGTGACAAATGCCCAAAAGAAATCAATAAAAATACTACAAAAAAGATGAAGACGACAATATATGAATAAAGACAGAACAAAAAAGAAGAAATGAATGACGAAGAAGAGATTGACAAACGCTGATGAGTAAACAGTTTTATTGTCAAAAACATTTCTATTTCAAGCACTTCAGTTTAGTCAAACAGTTCTAATTCAAACAATTCAGTTTAGCATAAGTATATACTTTAGTTATACTTAACCCATAGATAGGGCCCTATAAAGTGCTACCATTCCGGGCAAGAGTGGACCTGGGAGCCATGGCAATAAAGGGGTACACTGGATTTCCCAAAGCCCCAGCATCACTGGAACCTCACTATCAGATTGTTTAGTGTCATATGCAGGACACTCTTTGTGGGAGGTCTAACAACCTTTGCAGAGGGATTATTATTGTTGCTGATGGCACTGCTATGGTTTATGTTGCAATGTTCAGTAACTTTATTATTTATAAGTTGTTCCTGTTCCTCTGTTGGAATCCCCTTTTGTCAAGGACTTCATTATGCATTCTATTATTTTCTTAGGAAATTTTTGGTTCAAAGAGAATCTGATTATCCTTATGTTAACTGTATTCGGCATAATATAAAATAGATTCTTAACAAGATTTTAGTTACCGAAGGTTTTGTGAGTGGTGTTAACTTTTTTTTAAATTACACAAGGATATATGACCCCAGACGATGACATTACATTCGGTTATGACACCAATTTGTAACCCATATCTTTTTGTCCCCCAAAGCTTTTTTGAAACGAGTAAGAATCCATTAAAAAAATTGTTTGAAATTTTTTTCTTCAATTTCTTTTTCTCTCCATTGTCTGATGGCTACATGAAGAGGTTGGTTTCTCTTATGGAGTGGCCAGCTGAAATATTTTTATAATACCCCCAATAACGGTTTGTGGAGGTTTTCCAAATATATATATATATATATATAATATATATATATATATATTTAAAAAGTTTCTATTTGGTCTTTAGGGTAAAGTTAATATTTTTTTTTAAGTTTAATTGGTCCCCAATGAGATTATTTAAAAACAATGTTTATTTTATAACTTGTTAATTACATTCTTTGTTTTATTCTATTTTCTTATTTTATTTTCTTTCAAGGCGTTTCATTTCTCTTCAGAGAAGGAATTAAATGTTTTCGCGGTAAAGTTTTCCCGTTCTTCAACGTAACTTTCCTTGAGCGTTTCAATTTCTTTTCTTTGAAAATGTGTTTGTACTGGCGTTTTTCTAACGTTATTTTGTCTTGTTTCACGTGTTTCTTTTGTTGTTTGTCTTGTTTCAATTTTTCATGTGTTTGTGTTTTTGTTTGTTTACGAGTTCGTGCGTATGTGTGTGTGTGCGTGTGTGTGTGTGTGTGTGTGTGTCCTTTCATATATATATATATATATATATATATATATATATATATATATATATATATCAGGGGCGGAGACGGGACTAGTGCTACTCGTGCCCGGCACGACCAATAACTCGGTCAATGTTATTCAAAATGGATTAAAAATCATCCATTAATTTCAAGCAAACATACTTAGTCTGATCTCAATTAAATTACGTATCTATTCAAGTTTTGATAACTAAGTAGCCAAAAGTTCATAAATATATCTGGGAATAATAGAACGATGCTGTTTTGAACGGATGGTCTTTGTCCGGCCACCATCTAATTCATTGAACATCCCATAAAATCGGCTATAATATTGAACACGCGCAAATCCGTGCCGAGCACGAGACCCTTAAAATAACAGTAATGTTAGAGAAATACGCTTTTGGCTGTAGCCAATAGCAAGATCATCCCTAACACCGTGCTCAAAAATCTTAGCACGTTGTGACTGCTGATATATGTATTGGGAAGAGGGAGAGGGACAAAGAGAGAGAGAGAGAGAGAGAGAGAGAGAGAGAGAGAGAGAGAGAGAGAGAGAGAGAGAGGATAGCAGATTAGAGCAGTCGCCGACGTCATCATCATCGCTATGGTAAATGTTGGTTAAACGGCGTGTTTTAATTCGTTTTTTCACTGACAGATCTCTATTTCTTTAATGAATGTTGCATATATTACATTCTGTAACTAAAATTTGTTTATTTGAATACATTTTCAAAAAATAATCTTTATTTTAAGCGAAATTGAAACTACTAGCTGTGTCTGTGTATATTGTCATTAGTTTCTTTATTCTAATAAACATATTTTCTCGTCATAGTAATGAACATCTTCTCTTTTCTTCTATACTTTAGAAAGGAAAAAATTATCTTATCTACTGTATTAACAAGACTACAAATTATATAGTATCTTGATTGTTTACAAAAAAACACCATGCAAGGTACGTTTGTCAATCTGTGCAATACAATGGAGAATCACGCAATAGCAACTATGATGACTTACTTTGGGTCCACGGACCACGGGTTGGGAACTGAAGTTGACAGAGGGTGGGGGAGTCACGAGTAGCAAAAATAGGTTAGAGTCGCCATCTGTCAGTGAAAAAACGAATTAAAACACGCCATTTAACCAACATTTACCATAGCGATGATGATGACGTCGGCGACTGCTCTAATCTGCTATCCTATATCCTTTTATATATATATAAAAACTGATAACAACGATCCAAGTGGAAGGAGTAAAACGACCAACTTTTGCTTATTATACATATTTTCCCCTAGGTTTTTGTATTTCACATTTCTAAACATTCATCGTTAACTTAAAATTGTTAATATCAACCCTCATGGTTCTGATGATGGTTCAGTAGAACCGAAACGCTATAGTGTCGACCCCTCAATAAATCATTCCTTCCACTTGGATCGCCGTTATCAGTTTTCTACACATATATATATATATATATATATATATATATATATATATATCAAACTAAGGTTAAAGAATAATGCTTAAAGTGTATGCATCCAGATATTCCCCCTCCATCTAAGAGTCAATAGTAGAGCACACTGAGCTCTTTAAACTTGGAACAGCAACCCATGTTGGAAAATGAAAACTCTGTATTCAAACCTGTTTAACTTCGCTAAAATCTTGATCTTATATAAGATCCAGGTCTTAGCAGAGGGATTGGGTAAATACACACTCATTTTATATATATATATATATATATATATATATGCAATCAGCTCACGTTCGGAATGGTTGAGAAACGGATTGGTCAGAGAAGATTAATCATGGGACAAAAATGAACTCCACCTTAAATTACGCTGGTGCTGTCGACTGGAGGGGCTGCAGAATGCACTCACTGTATCTCTGTAGAGGGGTACGACCCCCCTACCAATGAGTGTCCTTGATATGACACAAAGCAATTTGATGGTGAGGCACTAGTAATGCAGGAGCTTTGGGGAATGCAGAGTCCCCTTTATTGCCTTCGCTCCGAGGTCTACCCTGACTCGGAGTGGTAGCAACTGAGAGGGTCCTATCTATGAGTCAAACAAAACTATATTGTGTCTTTATATTAAATAGAATTGTTCGAAATAGAACTTCTAGTTTTCCTTCTCCTAGACTAGTTGCCTCACCAAGGCTGAAGAACCTAGTCTACCCTACTATTTACCCATAGCTGGAGGGAGAAAAATTGTATTTATACCTTTCCCAAGGGTATTAGTGCTATGTGAAATGCAATGTCTCATCCAGGATTTGAACTGGTGTCGCCGTGTCCATTTCCTACGACGATAACCATTACACCACGGCCACCTCCAAGTAATTTACAAAGCTGCTTGCTTCCATGTGCCACAAGGCCGAATGAATGGGGAGCCCAATGAGACTTGAACTTACTCGTGTAGGTTTGCTAGTCTAACTTGCTAACCGTTACACCACCAGAGGTGCCCTAACTGCTTTTATATGTAACTATGTGTAACTAACTGATGTTTAGTTGAATTGTTAGTGATATATAGCAATACTTGGAACCATTTAACTTTGCTGATTAAAGTGAATAGCTTGAAAAAGAACTATGTGTAACTAACTGATGTTTAGTTGAATTGTTAGTGATATATAGCAATACTTGGAACCATTTAACTTTGCTGATTAAAGTGAATAGCTTGAAAAAGAACTGTTTTTGACATTTAAAATGTGTATTTATGCTAAATTGAATTTACTGAAATAGAACTATTGATGTGCCATAAAACAAAATCAAGCCAAATCAAATTATGCCATAGACCTGACTTGAAAAAATCTTTTCGAACTTTGGAAAAAGTTTAGTTGCTATTTTCTTCTAAATTTCTTTCCACAACACAGACGGATCCCACCACAACAGAAGTAAGCTTTCTATGAGATAGATACAGATTATCTCTTCACCAACAGAACCAATCCTGATAATCCCTTGCAGTCATTTCTCCCAGCTTCCGAATCGAAATCAAGACACTGTCAAAACCGGTTTTTCTTATAAGTCACCACACAACATAATCTTCCGAAACAAAAGTTTCTTTCTTGTCCTTTGCAAGGTTACAATTTTGGTAGACTAGTTGAATTAAACCAATATTTAACAATTTTTAAAAATACCCAAGTCAAAATCTCCCTCCACTGTAAATAACACATTGTGCTGTTTCCCAATGATTTACGTAATTCAATGAAGGAACGAACACACTTCTTTATAAAAATATATCTCTCACACTTTATTCTCGAAAAGGTTGATGTTTATTCGGTGTGTGAGAGATGGGTAGAGAGACATATACTCAGAGGGAGGACTTCTTCCCATTTCTTCTTCCAGGAGCCAGGGTGTGCCAACGCTTGCACCTCCTTGCAAGCTCGTCAGAGACACCACTGATCGGCTGCGTGTCCCTCGCTTGACTGCGATTCTTTTCATTCTGCCTAAATCTGACCGCGTGGTTCTCATCACGTGGTCTCCTTCAGGTTACACACCTGTTGTACCCGAGTTCCCTGATCGTGCTGCCCTGTTTACTTATCACAACGTGACAGCTTATCAAAGCACACGTGGTCACTAGGAACGAACCAAAAATCCATGGCATATGTTATATGACAATTTTTCTTATAAGTACATATGAATGATTTTACTTGGTAGATTGTTTGTTTGCCAACAATGTGTAAGCAAATGATTAATATCAAATAGAATTATTAGTGTTATATAGGGATACTTGAAACCATTTAACTGTGCACAAATAATAATTGGCGTTTTGTTTGCGAATAATATGCAAACAAATGATTAGTAGCAAACAGAATTATTCGTGTTTGATAGAAATACTTGAAAACATTTAATTATGTGCAAAGCAATGATTAATATCATATAGAATTATTATTATTTGATGGGAATACTTGGAACCATTTAACTGTGTGGAAACAAATGAGCTCTAACAACACGTCTAAAAATAAAGTTACCCACAAAATTTTTTCTTAAAAATCATATATATAAAAACATGATTTGGTATTGAATAGCCCAAAAAAGGTTGATACGCCCCACCCGACCAAAATACAACTAACCAACCATTATCCTTAACAATAGGTCTATGATACAAATGAATTTCTGTCAAATTTTAAACATGTATAATATAATTACACTTCATTTCTTTATTAATATAGCCAAAAATGATCCAGGTTTCCATCCCAGTCCTATAGGGGAATAACTTTTCATTTTAAGTTTTAAGCTTTCTTACAATCCTTCATGCGGGCTTTACCCAAGACCTAGTGTGAGGGAAGATTTTGATAATTCGTATTCTATTGAATTTTGTTTTAGTACTGCTTCTTTTACGACTGCTGGACATCTTGTTAATGTGTTTAGATGTCTCTTACTTGTTCCTGTCCAGGGCTCCAACTTTTATGGGCAAAGTGGTAATTTTAAGGTGATACATTTTTCAGTTTTCTTTTCCAGGTCTTAACATTTGCTTATTTTATAATACTTTTTGACTGATATGTTATTATTTTGGGGAACTTGTCAATCAATTTGAAGGCATGTTTTTCTTTCATAACCCTTAATTCTTATAACTAGTCTAATACTCCTTATTTTTCGCTTAGTCAGAGAATAAAAGCTTGTTTGGCTTCTGTACAAAATCTACTAAAATCGATTAAACTAATTAGAAGAGTCCTAGAGAACTAAGAAGACTTTTCTTCCTCTGAGACTTTACGGAAACCACTTGATAGAAGTCGTGTGATACATTCAAAGATTCGTAATAATAATCAGACAAGTGTAGTCTATATGGTGATATCGATGAAATAATTACTCGCGTAATTAGCAAATATAGTTGATAAGCACCAAAGGATTTCAGGAGCACACATGATTGGGTGGAGGAACGTGAAATGTGCAAACGGTAGAATTTTAATCATATTGATCAATGCTGTATACACGAATCTGCATATATCAAAACAACGAAAAGAAGGAAATATATTTTGTGATTTAAAAAAATAAAACGGTCCACACAACCCTCAACAGAAAACTGATTAAGAATTAAATAGATATATAGCAAGAGAAATTTGCTCTTTTGGCTGATCACAAATAAAACATAAAGAAAAATAAAAAATATATAAATACCTAGACCTTACTTGAGGTCTGAGATAGGCAGGAATGATAACAGTCCTATTTAAAGTAGTTTTTTCTAAAGGATCTCTGCAGTTAGAATAACTGCAAAGATCCTTTAGAAAAAAATATTAACTGGGGGTCTGTGGAAGGATTGAAAGCTTGAAGACAGCATTTTTTGCAATCAGTATGAGTTGTGTTTGGTGTTTATCCCAATTTCCACAATTCAGTATTCCACATTGTTTACATTCTTTCCAATCTACAAGGTGCACACGATAAGTTTCCAGACATTTTCGTAGACTCTTGAAAAATCACTATGTTATTGCTATACATCGTATGAGATGACTGACAAATTTTTATGATTTCAGGTTCAAATCAACAGCTACAGCAGCAATTGGAATACACCCTACTAAAGTCTGATTGTCACAGCTGGTGAATTTCAAAAATCCAATCTGGACGTGAGGAAGAACGATATGCAATAAAATTGTGTTTTAAACTTGGAAAAAATGCCACAGAAACGTATGGAATGCTTCACACTGCTTTTCGACCATCTTGCATGAATCGAGCATCAGTTTTTGAGTGGCATAAGAGATTCAAGGAAGCTAGAGAGTCTGTGAGGAATGATGAAAGGTGTGGGAGGAGTAAAGATGTCAATACACCAGAGTTATTTGACCAAAGGGTTAGGGTTAGGGTTAGGGTTACTATGTTGAGGTTTTAAGGGAGTTCAGGAAGAGATTCCGTCGGAAGATGCTAGCACTCTTCAAATCGGGTCAGTGGTATTTCCACCAGGACAATACACCAGTCCACAACTCCATCCTTGTCACAGTCTATTTGAGCATAATGGGGATCAAGACACTTCCTCACCCTTCCTATAGTCCAGACCTTGCTCCCTTCATGTGTCATAGCTTTTTTAGTTTTCGGGCAAAGTCTAAGTACTTGCCTCAATTTACATTTTCTTGATTTTTCTCTCTTAGGTTCACTAGTTGACAGGTTTTCTTCTTCTTCTTCTTCTTCTTCTTCTTCTTCTTCTTATTATTATTATTATTATTATTATACACGATGTAAGTTTCTTTTTTATGCTAGCGATAGCTGGGATCTTTCCCTGTAGTTTGAGAGAAAGCAAGTCTCCTCAGGCCTCGAGAACTCTTCTCAGTATTGTAACCCATCAAAAAAATGCACTAGTCTAGATTGTCTCGTTTCTTCCTCTGATTTCCATCTCTTCCAATCCCTATTGCAAGCGTTAGGGGACTGTTCCAAGTGTACCATCTATAATTGGTATCACCGTCTTCCTTATATTGAACAGCTTTTTTAGTTCACTTGCCAGGTCCAAATATTTATCTTTCACTCATATTTTCCTTTTGCAAGCAGCTATAATTATTATCATTATAATTTTGTGAGTTTTTTTCAACTCAGCGTTAATAGGTAATCTTTCACAGGAGTTTGAGTGACAGCAAGTCTCTTCAATTCCCCAGAACTTTTCTCTATATTCTGGCCAATATTAATAATGCCGTAGTCTGGATGGTTACAACTTATTCTCCGATTTTCAAATCTTCCAATTGCCTCATTAAACCGCTAAGAATCATTCCAAGCACACCAATTATTATTATTATTATTATTATTATTATTATTATTATTATTATTATTATTATTATTCACTTATTAGAGCATTTTACATCAGCGTTAGCCGATGGTCTTTCACTGGAGTCTGAGTGACAGCAAGTCTCCTCAAGTCTCCAGGACCCTTCGCGGTATTCTGGCCGTTCTCAATAATGCTGTCGTTTGGATGGTCTCCACTCGTCCGCCAACTTCCAAGTCCTCCAGTCCCTTTAATAATCCTTTCGTTACTGTCCCAAACGCACCAATTATAATTGGTATAATTGTCACCTGCATGTTCCATAGTTTTTTTTTCAATTCCCTAGACAGGTAGAGGAACTTATCCTTCTTTTCCCATTCTTTCAGATTTATTCTGTGGTCAGCCGGAACAGCAAAGTCGACAATTTTGCAATTTCTCTTTTTTCATTATTATTATTATTATTATTATTAAATATTTTACTCCTTTGAGAGTTTTTCACAGCATCGTTAGCTGATTGTTTTCCACTGGAGTCTAAGTGACAGCAAGTCCCTCAAATATCTAGGACATTTCTTTGTATTCCAACTGATCTCAACAGTGGTGCAGAAGTTTGGATGCACTCCCCACTCGTCCTCTTATTTCCAAGTCCTGCAATCCGTGTACCAAATGTTTTGTGACTGTATCAAGCGGAACAATTACAATTGGTATCACCGTCACGCTCAGGTTCCATAGCTTTATCAGTTATCTAGCAAGGTCTAGGTATTTATCTTTCTTTTTTCTTTTCTTTCAGTTTTACCCAGCGGGCAGCCGAAACCACAAATCTACTCATTGGCAGGATCTCATTTTTTTGTTGACTGTCACAAGGACTGGTCGTCTGGCCGAAATTCGGTGAAGCGTTAGTATCTCAAAATCTCCGAGAATTTGCTTCGTCTCATTTCCTAGGACGGATTCTAGTTTGTGCATATACAATTTTTTGGTATGGTCAAATTGACACTTCTTGAACAAGTGGATCACCTTTCCCACCCAGTCTTATCTAGTGTTATACTCTATTTGTGCAAATTTTATTGAATGTTTCGTATCTGTTACCATATGATGTACACCTACTATTTTGTTGCTGCTCGTCTATTTTTGTTGATGACATTATCCTTATGGCGTTATTTTATGATGCTATCAGAAGAGAATCAGGTTTTCTCTTAAAGTGTCCCTTTCTTGGCCATGTCCAAGTTTTCTCGGGCAATATTTTGCGGTTTTGTTGCTTGGAATGCCCATACAATTGTTTTGGTTTTTCCATTTTTGTTTTTGTTTGTTTGTTTTTTAATTTAGAATTTCGTCGTCCAACAGTGAAGCTTTTCTTGAAAATTATTCTCAGATTATTAGTAAATTGATTCTTCGTTTAAAAAATATAATATACAGCGGTGATTTAATGCAGGACTATTTTAAATCAAATATGCATTTAAATGAACAGTTTAGTAGAATAAAATTACTAACCTCTTTGAAAGACTAGGAAACAGTTAACTTCTTATTTTAGCTTCCTTTTAACAAATGCTCATTTATTATTATTATTATTATTATTATTATTTAGACAGATCGAAAAATTTTGGTTACTTGTACGTTTAGCTTTAAAGTAGTAAAATTTCGAAATGCATTTACACCTATAATCGTGTGGCTGTAAGGTTAATTCAGCTTTTAAATCTTTTTCAGACATTTTCTGAAATGTGAACGATATGTGCTACAGGAGATTTTCTACATTGAAATGATTATTGTACATGCCCTTTTACTTTTGGACGTGTTCGGCTTTTAGGAATTCTTCTTCTTCTTCTTCTTCTTCTTCTTCTTCTTCTTCTTCTTCTTCTTCTTCTTTCACATCTTAATTTTTTCTTCCTCTTTTTTTTACTCTACTTCTTTTCTACTTCTTCTTCGTATCCTCGTCTTTTTTTTCCTTCCTTTTATTTCTTACTGTTTTCTTTTTTCCCTTCTCTTTTCTATATTAACCACCCAGTCAATTTGTATCCTTTTCATTTTTCCCTTTTTTTCCCTCATGTCTCTTTCGCCTTCTTTTCCTCCATTCTTCTATATATGTCTAAGTGTTTCTTCTTCTTCTTCTTCCTCTTCTTCTTCTTCTTCTTCTTCTTCTTCTTCTTCTTCATTTTTATTCTTCAATTTCATCATTTCTTTTACTTGTCATCCTTCTTTCTTTCTTTCTTTCTTTCTTTCTTTCTTTAATTTCTTTTTTTTTTACTTGTCATCCTTTCTTTCTTTCTTTCTTTCTTTCTTTCTTTCTTTCTTTAATTTCTTTTTTTTTTACTTGTCATCCTTTCTTTCTTTCTTCTTCTTCTTCTTCTTCTTCTTCTTCTTCTTCTTCTTCTTCTTCTTCAGTCTTTTCTATTTTACTTCTCCAATTTCTTCATTTCTTCTTCTTCTTCTTCTTCTTCTTCTTCTTCTTCTTCTTCTTCTTCTTCTTCTTCTTCTTCTTCTTCTTCTTTATTTTTATTCTTCAATTTCATCATTTCTTTTACTTGTTATCCTTCTTTCTTTCTTTCTTTCTTTCTTTCTTTCTTTAATTTCTTTTTTTTTTACTTGTCATCCTTTCTTTCTTTCTTTCTTTCTTCTTCTTCTTCTTCTTCTTCTTCTTCTTCTTCTTCTTCAGTCTTTTCTATTTTACTTCTCCAATTTCTTCATTTCTTCTTCTTCTTCTTCTTCTTCTTCTTCTTCTTCTTCTTCTTCTTCTTCTTCTTCTTCTTCTTCTTCTTCTTTCTTTTACATGTCATTCTTCTTTTTTTTCTTCTTCTTTTTCTTCAATCCCATCATCTTTTCCATCTTCCTTCTTAATCATTATTCCTTTCAACTATCTTATCTTTTTCTTTCTTTTCAGTGCCCCTCATACCCACTCATCCCATCTACCCACCCCTAAGTTCGTCATATTCTTCAACTTTTTACTCCTGTCGATATTCGCCACCAGCCAACGTTCAACTTCCTTTTCATCGACACTTTATTTTCTTTACTGCATTCCATTCTATTTCCCGCCAAACTGAATGAATTAAAAGAACCACACCACGTCCCCACGTTCTCAATTTGTCCTTCTATATCCGTTCAATTCACCGTTCCAGTCCGCGAACCGTCTCATTGATTGGCCCAAAATAGAAATTGACCATCAGACGAATGCCGGACACATATACTATGATGGAAAACAGCAACATAATGCTACATCGGCGAGGAGAGAGAGAGAGAGAGAGAGAGGAAAAGGCTGGAAGAAAAACACGTGGCGAATAACGTGACTTGGAAATAGAGAAGACTGGACCAGCGTGGTTGGCAGGAATGCAGGATGATAGCCACAGCGGATAAGGAAATTCAGATATTGACCGACGACTGGAATCTCGTTGTAATAGAAACGGGAAAAAATGTCGTGAATACAACACGATGAAACCATGTAAGAGTTCTTTGGTGATGTTGTTATTTGTACACTTCACAGGCAAAAAATGGATTTAGAGTAGACTGACCGTTTTGGAAAAAGAGGAAAAAGCTTTTACTTCCTTCATCTTAAAGCTAATTGATTCATTGATTTTATTGATTTTTACGACATGTCAACTCGTCTACAGATATTTAATGCCGAGAGGTTCGAGAGTACCGTTCTTCGTATGCTTAAATTTATTTTTTGGTGTTATAACTTCTCATGAGTATTTTTATACGGTTATGTAATATTAAATATTCGTATCGAATACAATTTATTAATATCGCAGACTTACGATCATGTCAGGCTAAACAAACCAGTTCCTGCAGGATCATCAAAGTTAAACCACGATGAGGCTATTCAGTAATTAAATGGGTAACTGCACTAGTAGCTGCAGGTACTGTAAACAACCTATGGCTTCTCTGCTATATTTAAGTAAAGTTTAATAAATACAAACAAAATTGTGTTGCCATTTGGTTAGCAAATCATTGCTTTGGTGTTTTTCGGAAACCGTCTCATAGCTTCTTTGGGGATACAATAAGCTATTAGTTGTTGCTCTGTTGATAAAACCGTATCAGTGTCTGTAATACTGTATGGATGCACCACTTGGACGCTCACGAAATGCAAGGAGAAAACTAGATGGGAACTATACAAGAATGTTACGTGCTGTTTTGGACTTATCCTGGAAGCAGCACCCCTGAAAACAGCAGCTGTACGGCCATAACCTCACATCTTCCATTTAGTAAGATCAATAAGACATGCGGTGTACTTCTGAGGATAGAAGGACAAACACTGTAGTGACGTTTCCCAATAAACTCCGATACTTGGACGCGTCAGTGTTTGGTCGAATAACAAGGACTTCCATTTATCAGCTCTGTGCGGACACTGGATACAGTCTAGAGGACCTACCAAATGCAGTGATTGGGACAGCTAGAGAAAGAAAGATGGGGGAAGTAATCTGTATTTCTCGATGGTTAAGATGACAAATCATTGGGTTCCGGTAATATTCAATTCTGTTTGTTGTTTGATTGGGTTTGATTTGGTTTTATGGCATATCAACCGTTGTAGGTTATTTAATGCCAAATACATTTTATACATATAAACAGCTCTATTTAAAACAATTCAATTAAACATTAGTCCACAGTTAAATGTCAGAACTGTTCTATTTAAAACAATTCAGTTTAACATAATTACAAAGTTTATTTCTATTTGACCCATAGATATGACCCTATCAAGTGCTACTACTTTGTGCTAGAGTGAACCTGGGAGCGATGAAAATGAAGAGGTACTCAGCATTCCTAAAGCTCCACTATTGTGGAAACCTCACCATCAGGTTGTTTAGTGTTATATTTAGGACACTCGTTAGGAGAGTCTTACCGCGCTGCAGAGAAGCAGTCGGTATTTTCTGCAGCCTTGTTTATAGTTAAAGAAAGAGAAAAAATGCTATTTTATTAAGTTGTTTAATATCGTTTGGACAGAGGTGCTATTTAACCCATAGCTGGGAGGATAAGAGGGTTCATACCTTTCCCAAGAGTATTTGTCCAAAAGTGAACGTAATAGCGCAACTTGCGTTCGAACTCGCTTTAACCTTTACACCACGAGGACATTCTGAAGTGTCCCGCATGTCACAAGGTGCAACAGATAGGGGCGTTTGGTAAGACTGCTTCAGAGTGAAATCAGGATGTTAATTATCAAAAACAGTTCTATTTCATGCTATTCAGTTTAGTCAAACAGTTCTAATTAAAAGAAATTAGTTTAGTATGAGCATAGTTTTTGTTCACACACAGTTAAATGTCAAAACAGTTCAATTTTGAACGATTCATTTTAGCGTAAGTACAGTTTCAATATATAAAACTGTTCTATTTCAGACAATTCAGTTTAGCAGTTTACATGTCAAAAGAGTTCTATTTCAAACAATTCAGCTTAGTTTAAGTACGCAGTTTAAATATCAAAACAGTTCTATTTCAAAGGATTCAGTTTAGCATAAGTATACTGTTTAGTTCTATTTGACCCATAGATAGGACCCTGTCAGGTGCTGCCACTTCGAACCTAAGTGGACCTGGGTGCGATGAAATGAAGAGGTACTCTGCACTTCCCCAAGCTCCTGCATTACTAGAACGTCACTATCAGATTGTTTAGTGTCATATACAGGACCCTCGTTGGGGGAGGGGTCTTACCTCTTTGTAGAGAAGCAGTCGGTGTATTCTACAGCCCCGGCCGACTGGGTAACTCATTATTTTAGTGTTCTTGTACGAGAAGCGTATTTTCATCTTGTTTACAGTGTAACGTTACGCCCCTCTCCCCCACTCACTTTACATCCTCTTCTACCATTTCACTTCTTACGGCCGGCCGGTGATCAACTAGTGGTTCGAGGGGGGTAACGCACATTTCTTGCCACCACAAGAATACGATCGGGAGACAGGAGAAAATAAAACAGACGAACAAACACGAACAATGCTTGGGGTTAACTCAGAGCAGAAGGAGAGTATGCAACACTACATGCATGTGCGGACTAACGCTAGCGTGGGTTACTATCGAAAATTCCACAAAGCAACTGGAATGCCGACATCTTGACTCAATCTTCTTCTCTGCTACTGTCTCCGGAGTCGACCGCATCTGTCCGTTGTTCCACGCCAACTCTTCTGCTGACTCGCCTCTCTGCTGTCCCGTCGCCAACTGCCTATCAGCTCCTTTCTCCAGCCAACTCTCTTTCGCGTCCCCTTACCACTTCCGGATACGGCGAGATTTCAGGTCCAAAAATCCTTTGTCTGGTTTCGCGCCAAAACAGACAAAGGATTCGTCTGCCTGGTTGGCCACCCATATAGTGCTACAACAGCTGGGAACCAATAATTGAAAGTATTCCGTGAAAAAGATTCAGTAGGATATTCATGGAAGTTGAATGGCGTTAAACATATTAACGCTGATTGATAAAATCAAATTAGCCTTTTGAAAAGGCATACGAAATTCATTCAGAGATTAAATATTTCAGGTGATATTGAAAACGTGAATAAGGGGGGGGGTGTCATCGTGGTATAATTGTTAAAACGATGGACTGCAGAATCGTAGTAAGCGAGTTCGTATTCCAGTCGCGCCATTACGTTCATTTTCGGGCATTTTTTGAGTCTTTGGTATGACTCGACTTGTACCGGACATTTAGTCAAAACTTGTCTATTTTTGTTTAAATTCATTTTTAAAACGTTGAAACATTTCTTATATTTTTATGTTTTCTTAATACTTTGGTCTGCAGTTCTTCTTAACATTTTCGGAATATTTTTTGAATTTCTCTTCTGCTGAACATTACTTCATATATCTTAAAAATGTATTTTTCTCATCACTTCAGTCTGTATTTTTCTAAACGTTTTTATAAGGTTTTCTAAAGATTTCGTGAAATCTCTTTAGATATCTTTGAAGTTATTTTTCATAACACTTCTCGGCATTTCTTGGAAATGTATTTTTCATAACATTTTGGTCCGCATTTACATAACACTTCTTTCGATTTCTTTAAAAATCTTCTTAACACTTCCTAATATTTCTTATCACTTCTCTGAAATTATTTTTCTTAACACTTCCTAACATTTCATCAGAATGCATTTTTTACGTTTGGATCTGCTTTTTGATAACACCTCTTGGCATTTCTTTAAAATTCTTCTTCTTAACATTTCTTAACCTTATTTAAAACTTTTCTTCTAACACTTCTCAACATTTCTTCAAGATATATTTCTTTACATTTCGCTCTCTTTTTATTAACACTTCTTTACATTTCTTTAGAAATCTTAACACGCGTCAACATTTCTTAATACTTCTTTACATTTCTTTGAAATTATTTTTCTTAACACTTCTTAAGATTTCTTCAAAATGTCTTTCTTTTTTACATTTTGGTCGGCTATCTAATGACAGTTCTTGGCATTTCTTTATGTTTTATAGTGGCTCGTACCACGTTATTTCTGGTATAAAAGACGCCGTGTCTCGAGAAGCGGGACGGAAGCGAGACAGAAGCAGAGACGGAAGAGCTCTGAAGGACGTCGGTCAGTAGAAGACCAACTTCGGACGTAACACCTACAGCGAAAGACTTATAATACTAGTCGAACTGTACCACTAGAGTTAATAGATAATTAACTCTGTTTCAGTGTGCATCGACTTCTTACCACGATACAACACTTTAAAATTATGTTTTTAACATTTCTTAACACTTCTTAACACTTCTTGAATTCTGTCCTTCTGAACACTTCTTAACACTTCTTTAAACTGTTCTTCTTAACACTTCTTTAAAACTGTTCTTCGTAACACTTCCTAACGTTTCTTCCAGATATATTTTTCTTAACATTTCGGTCTCTTATTCCTAACACTTCTTTGCATTTCTTTTAAATTATTCAACTTAACTCATTTGAACATTTCCTAATATTTATTAACATATATGAAACACGCTTCTTCGTAATGCTTCTTAACACTTCATAATACGTCTAACTATTTCTTAACATGTCTTTATTTTCATACTTTTTGGCATTTCTTTGCACTTTTAGCATTTCTCAAAGATGTTTTGTTTTAAAGTCTAATAATATAGTGCATCTTACACTATTTTCATTGCCCTGTCGAGGTAGCGTTGAACTGGGGGTAATGACAGTAAAAAGGTTGGTAAATTGTTCATTGATATTGTTGCCCAGTCAAATGGTGCTGTAGAATACACTGACTGCACCTCTGCAGAGGGGTACCCCCCCAACAAGTGTCCTGGATATGACACTAAACAATCTGATGGTGAGGTTCCAGCAGTGCTGGAGCTTTGGGGAATGCAGAGTACCTCTTCATTGCCATTGCTCCCAGGTCCACTCTGGCCCGTAGTGGTAGCACCTGATAGGGCCCAATCTATGGGTTAAATAGAACTAACGGCATACTTAAGCAAAACTGAATTGTTTGAGTAAACTGAATTGTTTGAAATAGAACTGTTTTTTCGACATTAAAACTGTATTTACACTTAACTGAATTGTTACATATAACTGCAACTGTTTTCTGACATTGAAACTGTATTTACACAAAACTAAATTGTTTAACATAGAACTGTGCTGACATTTAACTGCGTGTAAACAAAATCTGTACTTTTACAAAACTGAATTAGCTGAAGTAGAATTGCTTGACTAAACTGAATAGCTCGAAATAGAAATGTTTTTTTTACAATTAAACTGTACTTACATTTAAACTGTGTGCTTTTGCTAAACTGAATTGTTTTAAATTGAACTATTTTTGATACTGAAACTGTACTTACCCTAAACTGAATTGTTATTTATAACTGAATAGTTTGAAGTAGGAAATGTCTTTGACAATTAAACTGTGTACTCATGCTAAACCGAATTATTTTGAATAGAACTGATTATGTACATAAAAATGGATTTGGTGTTAAATAACCTACAAGGTTGATATGCCATAAAACCAAACCAAACCATCACTATTTTCAGTGTGGCTTTTTTCACGAGATTTGATTATTAATGTTTTAGATACTGATGACTTTAACGTGACCTTAATAACAGTGTAACGACATACTTTTAGCAGAAGCTATGAGCTTAGAAAGTGTATGTTTCTAGTTACAAGAGACATTTCATCTTCTCAGCAATGTTTACTCTTGCCCACGGCCACAAGATACAGACAGCACCTGCAGTTCCTAAATAGTTGAATTTCAGATTCGATCCTGCTTGAATTTCATTATCATCATGCCGCACTACCAGCACGTATCTGCCTGACCTTCTCTCGCTACCTGTCTCTATTGTCCATCGCTCCTGGAAGGTCTTCAAGGCTACATCCTGTATCGGCACAGAACTGTTTTATATAGGTTTTAACTGGTCGTGCTGCATTCGCTCGTCCATGTGTAGAGGTCCACAGGAGTATGTCGCATATGAGTTCGCCCTTACTTCTCTAGCAGTGTCTCGCATGTCTGGTTCGTCTAACTTTGATAGTTTTCGTGATGGGTGGTAGGTGGCCGTATAGTTGCTGCTTAGTGGGATGTTGCATCCAGGACTTGTTCAATATTGCTCGCAGCATTCTTGCGTAATTACCATCAAGATTTGTCTCTATATGTTTCGTGAGCGATCATGTAGTGCATCCATATAGCAGTATCAACATGCCCGCGGCTTGGAAAAACTACATTTTGTTTTATTGGTTTTTAGTATTTATCTACTCTAAGGTATTTTCTTGGATGAGGTTGTTCTTTTTTTTACATGGCTCTAATACGGTTGGAAAAGGCATTGGTCCAACTATTCTCCTCTTCCCCCGGGAATGGGTAGATAGTGAGGCAGTGTGAGTTCTTTGACTTTGGTAAGACTACTAGTGTAGTAGAAAGAAAATTCTGACTTCAAACCTGTAAATCTCCGCTTAGAAATTGACTTTGTGTTGCATCCTACTCGTAGTGGACAGATTGGATAACTAAATACAGTTGAGCAGTTTCAACATATGCGCAGGATGAATCTGATGTGTTTGCACACGCTCAAAGGAAAATAGTCAGACGATTCCTTGTTTATTTATTTTGTTTTTTGTGTTAGGGCATATACGAAAATAAATCACCGGCTCATTGGCCAAATGGGTAGAGTGTTTGCCAATGATCCTGGAGACTTGGGTTCAATCCCAGGTCGCGTCATACTAAAGACCCTAAAAATGGTACTTGGTACCTCCTTGTTTAACACTCAGCAATATAAGGTAGGAATCAAAGATAGTGGATCAATCCAGGGAAAGGAGTAGCGCCCGCCCATACTCCTAGCTATTGAAAAGGGAGCCTTCCGGTCGCCCGAGAGTTCGATCGCTAACTTTACTTTTTATAAACGAAAATACGAGAACCTCTCAGAAAAATGATCAGATGGCACAATTTTATCTCTAAAAACATTCAGAGAAATAGAGTTGATTGAGAAGTTTCTAAGAATTTTCTATCATTTGCATAGTGTAAATTATAGGTGTGTCCTCTCGTGCTCTCATGAATACAAAAGTGCTCTACGTTGTAATACGTTTATTAATAATTATTAATATATCACTTAAAATATTCGAAATGTTGTTTTCATCGTTATATTCACAACATCTCGGTCGTTCTGTCTTTCGGCCATCTTCATTTGTTTCTTGCTGAACTCGCGAGCCTAAACTTCGAACCGAACACTTAATTCAATCCACGGGAAAGATTGTTCTAATTCCGTTAACCCTGACTACTTACTAGTGTTGCCTTTGTTGAGTATTCCTTGTTAAATACTGTAACTGGGATTGAACCTATAACCTCCAGACGATTTCACTCTGAAGCAGTTTTACTAAACGCCTATATATGTTGCACCTGTGACCAGCGGGACAATTCTGAATAAATTTGGGGGATTTATAAACCTAAAACCCCCAACAACCCATTTGATATGTCCTGTTATTATTATAGACGATATTTTTCCTTAACTTACGTTAATTTTCTTTTTTTCATCGAACATTTTTGATTATTGGTTCCCACATCATATTCATCTCTCTATTGGGTCTGCACAACATGTCAACATATGCGCTTGTTCATTAAGATTAACAATTCTCCAATGTTTTTCCCTGTCTGTCATTTTAACTTCATCCCACCAGAGCATATGGTTTCTCTTTTCTTTCCATTCATGGTCAGCCATACCCGATTTTTTTTACCTCACTTGGAAGTACTGCTTTTCCATGTTCTTGTAGCCTAACTTTGAATTATGAATATAATAATGAAGATAAAACAATAGTCTGATTCCTCTAAGTAATAAAATTTATTAGGGTTGACCTCAGAAGTAGACACAAATAATTATTCATTTTCAACGTTCATTATGTTTTTTAAGACGCAGACCTTATCATATTGGGAAATTTGAAAATTCAATTCTTATTAAGAAAAACGAAGAGTACTATATATGTATATATATTTACCAACCCCTGTGCTCAGGGAGGACATGACACAACATGATTTAACAGGCCCGATTTCAGAGTTTTCCTTCTCTTAGACTAGTTGCCTCACCAAGGCTGAAGAGCCCAGTCTGCCCTACTATTTACCCATAGCTGGTGGGAGAATAATTGGATTCATACCTTTCTCAAGGGTATTAGTACTATGTGAAATGCAATCAGTTTCGTCCAGGATTTGAACTCGTGTCACCGTGTCCATTTCCTACGACGATAACCATTATACCACGAGCACCTCCAAAGAGTACTACATATTGGACTCAAAAACATCAAAGTTGAACGTAAATTAAACAACAGAGTAATAAAAAAAGTAAATGGGAAATGACTTTAATGATACAATTAAAGCTGACGAACATATTTTGTCTATCGAGGTCAAATGGAACGATTGGCATCGTACCAAGCGTTCCATTTAGAAATTTAATTTCAAGAGAGGCAAATGTTGTTTAAAAAATATATAAAACCCTAAAAACCTCATATAGAATACTGTGCTCAGTCCTAGGCTTTAGTGTCTGATATTGTTATTAGAGTTTAATGTTAAGATTGAAGTGGATATAACGAAGAGTGACAAAAATAACAAAAAATATAAAAGATTACAGTTATTGGGAGAGATTAGAGAAATAAGAATTAACTAATCGGCTCATTGGCTTAGTGAATAGAGTGTTCGCCACTGGTCCGGGAGACCTCGGTTCAATCACAGGTCACGTCATACCAAAGACTTTTAAAATTGTACTTGATACGTCCTTGGTTAACACTCAGCAATATAAGGTGCGTATCAAGGTTAAAGTGGAGCAATACAGGGAAAGGTGTAGCGTCCTCCCCTACACCTTTGTGTGGTAGCTATTGAAAAGGGAGCCTTCTGGTCGCCCTCGACTAAGGTCGCTAACTTTACTTACGTTACTTAAAAGAATGAGAGATGATCTGATTGAAGTTTTTAAAATAATTAAAGGGATTTCTAGTTATAGTAGATATTTTTTTTAGTTTTCTCCTTGAACATGAAATTTACTGTGAAGACGTATGTAAAAATACTAGATCTACTAACCAATCATTGCTCATAGTGGAATTTATTTCGTAATTAATTGCTTTATCTATCCCAAACATCATGTTGTCGTCAAGGGGAGGTTCAAATGATGACACAACACAGAAATAAGTAATAAGAAATATATTGAAGACAAATAATATATACACAAACGATAGCAGTACTGGCTGTCACTCAATCTCCAGTGAAAACCATCAACTTACGCTAGTATGAAAAAAATCTCAAACGTGTAAAATAATTATGATAAATCTTGGTTATGTGGCAATAAAGACAAAAGGATTAATCACATACGCGAATTAATCAAATTCGTGCAAAGTGAGTATAACACAAGACTTGGAGCTGTGCAAGAAAAATTAAATTTGACCAGACTACTAAAAGCTAGATGTACAAACCAGAATTTGTCCTGAAGAAGCATAAAACTCTCTTGGATGTTGGGATATCAACAGACCAAAGAATCCTGACCAGAAGACCAGACCAAGTGATAATAAACAAACAAAAAAAAAAAAAGAGAGAAAATGCCCACTAGTGGACTTTGCCGTCCCGCCGGTGTAAATATCTAAGTGTAAATATCTAAGAAAAGAAAAGAGATCCTACTACTTAGACCTTGTCAGAGAACAATGAAAAAGTAGTGGAACATGAATGTGATACCAATTATCACCACTGCACTTAAAACAGTCACCAAATCCTTCGAACGAAAGCTAGAAGAATTGTTAATGTCTGTTAAAATTGCCCTGGAGATTATAGAAGTCAAATGACTCATCTTCTAACATGGCTGTCTTCTTGAATCTTCTTTGTAAAAGGGTTATTCTACCTGATCGCAGGGTTATTCTACCTGACCCAGTAATTCTAATTCTATATTTGCGGATGGGAAGTGTCTCTACTATACGTCCAGCTATGTCCCATCGATGGCTATTTGGGTTTGGAATGGAGACTGTGTCGCCCTTACAAAACGGGGATAAGGCATGTGCAGTACGATTGCACATTTTAATGAGGTAAGCATAGCTGGCTTGTTTTTACCAAGAAGATTCAAGAAGGCAGCCATGTTAGAAGGTGAGTCATTTGACTTTTTTAGAGATTTGGTGTCACTCACTACTACATATTAGACCCAAATATGTTGATGTGAAAGAAACACGTTGGGAGTATGGTAATAACGAAGAGAAGGTCATTTTGCTATAAAGATTTTCAAAAGCATAAGAATATATATAATTAGGCTACATTGCTTATTTCTTTACAATATTGTGGATGACTTTTATTATAAATTCATTCTGGTGTAAGCGTAAAAAGACAAATTCGTAACTTTTTAACTGTGCCTTTTTTTTTATTCAACCTTAACAAGCAAAAACTAAGCTCGTGTTTACATTTAACGCAAAATTATCACAATAAAAGAAAATTGTTAATTTATAGACGCTGTGCTAGAACAGAGGACTCGAAAGTTGTCCATTGATCCTAGGCTCCGAAAGAAAAGAAAGAAGCGTTTACAGTTTGGTTCCCATATTTATCATATTTTAATAATTCAATTTGGCCATCTCAGTGAGTTTCCAAACCGTCCTTTATAGCGAGAAGAAATAAATTTGCATCTTCTAAAAGACTGTATCAAAAAATTTTAAGAGGGTCTTCTAACTAACGTTGAGCCCCACAAAAGACCTGCTATGTGTTGTATGTTGACTGGAAGATCACTTTGAGATGCTGGATAAGTTGCATGGATGGCATAAGAGGAACTGAATCTGTTTCCTAAAGTAAAAAGGCCGTTGATTGTTCCCCCAGTGGAAATGCCACATAAGTTGCGTGGGTGGCACAACAGAAAGTGCACCTGTTTCCTAAATTAAACAGACCGTTGGTTGTTCCCCAGTGGAAATGCCACATGAGTTGCGTGGCTGACACAACAGAAAGTAGCACCTGTTTCCTAAAGTAAACAGGCCGTTGGTTGTTACCTCTGAGGAAATGCCACATAAGTTGCGTGGGTGGCACAAAAGAAAGTTCACCTGTTTCATAAAGCCAACAGGCCGTTGGTTGTTCCCCAACAGAAATATCACGTAAACTGCGTGGGGACATGCTAGACGGAGGCGTGTCTACATGCAACGTGTAAGTGGTAAATGTGACCGCGGTGATTTGCGTAGGCGTCCGCAAAATTATATAAACCCGGAAAGATTTCGACCCGGGCAGAACGAAGCAGAAAGGTATATACCTTTCACAAAAGAACCGCACCGTCTTCCCAGTGTTTTTGTAGCTCAGCCATCTTCGACCCTCTCTTATTCGGCTAATTGAAAGGAAATGAAAAGAAACAGATTATATTTTTGTAAATCTGTGTAGTGGTCTATCTTTCTTATGGAACACTACCTTACATATCTGAATTACAACGTGAATGTTCTTGTTTTAATCGAGGTGACTTTTAAACCCATCAACTTTTCCACATTTCCATCAATGGCGGTTGGGTGCGTTTATATTCTGCCACAGATTCATTTTTGTTTTTATCTAAAAATATCTAGCTATGTCTACACTAGGAAATTCAAGTGGACTTGGAATGATTACAAAAAGAAATACATAAAACAGATGTTTGGCAGAAAAAAATTGTGTCTACTGAAATCGTTTGGAAGTAGAACTTTTATTACAACTTAATTTCCTCCCTCTGGAGAGAATGTGATACAAATAAAACGATTGAGTCAATGAGACGAATAGCCAGACAAATAATGCAGTAGATACAGATAAAGCAAAAATATATAAATACACAACCACATACACTTATGATCATATTATATATATCTGTCTGTATGAGAGTGTATATATATATATATATATATATATATATATACGTGGTGCCTTCAATAAGTTTGCAGACCTTTTTCGTACAGGCATTTAGAATTGTTGGAGACAATTGAAAATCAAGTATGTTATTGTTATACATCATATGAGATGACTAACCAATTTTTTATGATTTCAGGTTCCAATGAACAGCTACAGCAGGAATTGAAATACACCCTACTAAAGCCTAATTGTCACATCTGGTGAATTTCAAAAATGCAATCTGACACTTTAGAAGAACGATATGCAATATAATTCTGTTTTAAACTTGGAAACAATGCCACAGAAACGTATGGAAAATCTTCACCCTGCTTTTGGAGCATCTTGCATGAATCGAGCATCAGTTTTTGAGTGGCATAAGAGATTCAAGGAAGCCAGGGAGTCTGTGAGGGATGATGAGAGGTGTGGGAGGAGTAAGGAAGTCAATAGAGCAGAGTTAATTGGCCAAAGGGTTAGGGTTAGGGTTACTATGTTGAAGTTTTAAGGGAGTTCAGCAAGAGATCCCGTCGGACGAGGCCAGCACTCTTCAAATCGGGTCAGTGGCATTTCCAGCAGGACAATGCACCAGTCCACAACTCCATCCTTGTCACAGACTATTTGACCAAGATAGGCATAGAGACAGTTACCCACCCTCCCTATAGTCCAGACCTTGCTCCCTGTGATTTTGGTTATTCCCTAAGCTCAGAGGCTGCGTTATGAGATAAATGAGGAGATGAAAGAGGCTGTGACGAAGCTCATTGACACGCTCGCACAAGACGGCTTCCATGGGGCGTTCCAGAAGTTGTTGGAACGGTACAACAAGTGCATTGCAGCTGGAGGAGATTACTTCGAAGGGGACTAGATTTTCATGTGTGTACTATCAATAAAAGTGACCATACAAAAAAATGATCCTCGTATATATTTGAACAAATAATTGATGGTTAAAAACTTAATGATGGCCAAGAAGACATAGAGGTTTAGGGAATTTGTAGACATGTTTATAATTATAAAAATGGGATACTACCGGTTTCGACTGGCACTTTTCAAGTTTTTACCACCCGTAAAATCAAAAGGGGGAATGTAATGGAGAAAAAGAAGAGGATAGGAAAAAATAAGAGGTGGGGAAGTCGGAGAGATGAGCAGAAGATTAGAGACCGTTTACATTCAACCCCAACAAACAGTCCCTCTGTTTACAAAGGGAAGGTTGAAGGGATAGGACATAAAGGGTCTCCAACATTTTAAGATGATACAACGAATGTGACCGACTGAGAATACTAAATCAGTCGACATTAAAGTCTTCTATATATATAGGCCTGTCAAATAACGTTAGATGCAGAAAAATGAAACACACACGCAGAGACACACACGCAGAGACACACACGCACAATCATATAAGTAAGTAAAGTTGTCGACCGTAATCGAGGGAGACCAGAAGGCTCTTTTTTCAACAGCTTATACACCGAGATGTAGGCGAGGACGCAACTCCTTTACCTGGATTGCTCCACTTTACCCTTGATACGTAACTTTTAATGCTGAGTGATAAGCAAAGAAGTATCAAGTACCATTTTAAAAGTCTTTGGTATGACGCGACCAGGGATTGAACACAGGTCTCCCGGACCATTGATAAACACTCAACCCAGTAGTCTATGAGAAATAACGGTTATCGTCAAAGAAAATGGATACAGAGATCAGAGTTCAAACCCAGAATGAGGTTGTTAGTATTTCACTTCGAAGTGATACCTTTGGAATTTATTTACCAAACCTACACCACGACACTAACTGTGGAAAAATAGATAAGCTGACTAGCCTATTAAAAAGCAATAAGCCCCATTCCTTTATAGAGATAATCTCCGTGAAAAAGTTTTTGACCCCAAATTATCTTGTTATCACTTCTTTGTTCTGAAGCCTTATGGATATTGCCGGTACCAATGATTCAAAACCCGACTCAATGGTTCTTATTTAAAGACTGTTCAGAAAATGCAGCAAGTCGTAATGGGAGGTGTCCTGGTGGTCTAATTGTTACAGCGCTGGACTGCAAAATTGTTGTAAACAAATTCGAGCTCCAGTCGCACTATTTCATGAATATGAATATTATATGAATATGAACATCCTTATCCTCCATGCTATGGGTTAAATAGTACCACTTCTCTTCTTCAAAAAGGAAGGAGCTGGCATTAAATAACCTATGGAGGTTGATATGCGATTAAAACAAACAAATAACAAGCAGATCGTAACAAACCAACTGAATATAGTGTCAGTTGAAAACTTCCTGCATTGTTTTCAGGAGTGGAAACAATGTCTTCATTGGTGTATGGCTTCCCAAAAGAATGAGATAAAGCTGATTGGTAATCAAATTGACGACAATACAAAAATGAAAACTACGTGGTTTGCCTGTACTTAATAGACCGGCCATATAGGTACAAACTTAGAGATATAGACAGCTTGCTTCCCTCACGCACAAAAGCTTCTCCTAACAAACGTCGCTTTTATGAAAAGAACTGATGGAGAATAAACGGTAGCGTAAGGGCATCTGAAGATCAGAACAATTGTAGTTACCGTACATAAGCGATTTGACCAGACGTAGGGGTTATATAGAGGACGCGGATTGAACATTATTTGCTAAATTTGGCCCTGGGTTTCCTTCATGCTTTTATTTCCCTATTCGAAGCCGAAAGAGTTAATGAAGTAAGGCGAGCAATGCAGTGGATTGAGGTTTTTCTATTGAAAAAAAAAAGGGGACGTTGTCTTTTGATTGATTCTTTCTAACTGCGGCTTTGAGCAAAGAGGAAAATTATTTGCTGCAGGAGAAGAATTTGCATAACTAGATATATAAGGACAAGATAGATAGATAGATAGATAGATAGACAGATAGAAGCATAAATCGGCTGAATTATGGAAGCAGATTTTTATCGATAGAGAGATTCATGGAAAATAAGAAGTAGTTATAGACAGACAGACAGAAGGATAGATAGATAGATAGATAGATAGATAGATGCATAAATAGGCAGTATTATAGAAGCAGCTTTTTATCAATAGAGAGAAAGATAGAAAATAAGAAGCAGTTAGAGACAGACAGACAGACAGAAGCATAATTAGACAGATAGATAGATAGACAGATAGAAGCATAAATCGGCTGAATTATGGAAGCAGATTTTTATCGATAGAGAGATTCATGGAAAATAAAAAGTAGTTATAGACAGACAGACAGAAGGATATATAGATAGATAGATAGATAGATAGATAGATAGAAGCATAAATAGACAGTATTATAGAAGCAGATTTTATCGATAGAGAGAAAGATAGAATATAAGAAGCAGTTAGAGACAGACAGACAGACAGAAGCATAATTAGACAGATAGATAGATAGATAGATAGAAGCATAAATAGGTAGTATTATAGAAGGAGATGTTTATCGATAGAGATATTGAAAGAAAATAAAAAGGAGTTATAGACAGACAGAAGCATAGATAGATAGATAGATAGATTTTCTTTTAGGTTTGGATTGGTTTTAAATCATATTAACCATTGTAGGATATTTACTGCAAAATCTTGTTCATACATATTAAAGATATTTGATCTGTACACGCATTTTTTGATAACATTTTTAAACGAGGCTGAGTTCATCCTTTTGCACCTAGAAAAATGATTTCAAGTATTTCTATTTATCGCTAACAGTTCAATCAAACATGAGTCATTTGTTTGCACACACTTAAATGATCAGTTATATTACCTAAGCCTCAATATCAGGTTGTTTAACGTCATTACAGGACACTCGTTGGGGGAATCTTATTCTTCTGCAGAGATGCAGTCAGTGAATTGATAGAGAGATTGATTTATTGATATAATTGGAAAGATAGGCATATTAATGGATATGAGGATCCTGATGTCTATAGAGAGACGAATACTGATATATATATATATATATATATATATATATATATATAATGTATGTATGCGCGCGTGTGTATATATTCATGCGCCTTTGTGATTCTTTTGTTCCTTTTCTCTCTCTCTCTCTCTCTCTCTCTCTCTCTCTCTCTCTCTGTGTCGATGCTGTCGTAAGTCCAGTAGAAGAATTTCTTCGAAAACGTTGATACGGCGAAATGACTGAATAGCAACACACTATCATTTTTTGGTCGAAGATACCGTCAACAGAAACGTTTATATTTAAAGGCAAATTTGAAAATCAAAATTGGAGCTGTTTTATATATATATATATATATATATATATATATATATATATATATATATATATATATATATATATATATATATGGATACGTTGAAGCTGAGTTCATCAATACGCCAACGATGTGAGTTTGGGCATTTAATTATTTGACATGAGTCGAAGTCCGAGTGCTAGACTAATGTATGAGACTGCAACCACGATGTCAGCGACTTGACACTCTATTGTAAGATAGATAAATAGTTTGATTAAGTGGTATATCAACCATTGTAATGAATATCCTTTTTAAACGTCATTTAAGGAATATCCTTTTTTAAACGTCATTTAATGAATATCCTTTTTTAAACGTCATTTAAGGAATATCCTTTTTTAAACGTCATCTAATGAATATCCTTTTTTAAACGTCATTTAATGAATATTCTTTTTTAAACGTCATTTAATGAATATTCTTTTTTAAACGTCATTTAATGAATATCCTTTTTTAAACGTCATTTAATGAATATCCTTTTTAAACATTAGATATATGATTGATATTTTAAAACGAGTCTGAGCCCATTGTTTTCACACGAATAATTTGATTGATTTGGTTTGGTTTTATGGCATATTAACCTTTGTTGGTTATTTAATGTCAAATCCATTTTATACATATGAACAGTTCTATTTCAAACAATTCAGTTTAGCATGTCAAAGTTAAATAGTTCCAATGTATCACTAACAATTCAATTAACCATCAAGAATTAGTTCACACGTGAATGTAAAAACAGTGCTATTCCAAACAATTCACTAAACAGTCAAAGTGTTCTATTTGAACCATAGATAGGACTTTATCAGATGCTACTTATCCAGGTCAGAGTGGACCTGGGAGCACCCCACCTTCTCTAAAGTTCTAGCATTACTGAAGCCTCACCATCGGATAGTTTAGTGTCATATCCAGGACACTCGTTGGGGAAGTCTTAACCCTCTGCAGAGATCCAATCAGTGTATTCTTCAGCCCCAGCTGACTGGATAATTACGCTATCATGTTCACTTTTAAACTGATGCTATTTGAAATGTATAACCCCTGCCATGCTCCCTAGTCATATTTACCAACACCTCTGCTTGGGCAGGATATGACACAAGGTCAATTTTTAAGCGGAATTTAATAGGTTTGAATTCAGAGTTTTCCTTTTCCTAGACTAGTTGCTTCACCAAGGCTGAAAAACCTAGTCTGCCCTACTATTTACCGACGGCTGGAGGGAGAATAATTGGATTCATACCTATCCCAAGGGTATTAGTGCTATGTGAAATGAAATCAGTCTCATCCAGGTCTTGAACTCGCGTCACCGTGTCCACCTCCCACGACGACAACCATTACACCACAGGCACCTCCATGCTGTCATGTAACTAGTTATCAGTTAAATAGTAACACTACTGTCTTTCAACGAGGATGGCTTTGGCATTAAATAACCCCCGAAGGTTGATATTCCGTTAAACAAAGGAATCAAAGCAAGTTAAATAGACCGGGGATAAGTCATGATGGAGATGAAGACAGTGACCAACCAGTTTCCGGCTTTGTTTCGCAAATGACAGTAGCGTCTCAAAAATGTCCGGGGGGCCTGGGGGAGATACCGGTGGTCCCAGTTCAAATGCTAGATAATGCTGTTTATGTTTCACTTCAGCTAATACCCTTGAAGAAGGCATAAATCCATCTCTCCTTGCCTTCGCTATCGGTAAATAGTAAGGCATTTTGGGCTATTTAACTTTATTACTGCTACCAGTCTAGCGGAAGGAAAACTTTTAACGGCAAATCAACCAGTGTGGGATTAATTGATGCCTATAGGCGAACATTTTACGTTTATATTAGTATTTTTATGTAGCTGCTTCATATTAGTTTTTGACCTATTATTGGTTAAATAGCACCACTACTCTCTTTTTACAAGCATTGCTTTGGCATCAAATAACCCATGAAGGTTGATATACCATAAAAAAAAAACAATCCTAAATTCTTAAGGTTTTTTTTGTTGATTTATTAGCATCGTTTTTTAATTAGTGGTTTGGTGTGGTTTAAATTTTTAACAGCATATCAATTCCTTATGGGATATTTCGTGCCGAAATATGATTCCCTTGTAACTGTTTAAAATTTGTCGATATTTTTTGCTAGTATACAGCTATATGACATCAATCATTCCTATCAAATATAAAGAATTTCCGAGCAGTTGCTTAGTTCCAAGTATTCTTATCTAATACCAACAGTTTATTCATAATTAAATAGTTTAAAGTAACTTGTGCTTTTTTATAATAAAGATTTGTCATATGGTTTCAAATATTTCTATTTTACGGCGATATAATTAAAAGTATAAATTCTTATTTAATAATAATCCTTTATTTTATGTTTCAAGTATTCCAATTCGATTATATCAATTTTCGGACAGATCTATTTGAACCATATCGAAAAGATACTTCCATTACGAGTGAGAGTCGACCTGGGAGTAATTGCCAAAATGGTTACTCCTCAAGGCTATAGAAGTGGATCCTTAGGACCCAACGCAGTTTATTTCCATACGCAGAGCAGAAAAGTGATAGAGATAAACAGAGAGAGAGAGAGAGAAAGAGAGAGAGTGATTAAAAGATAAACATGGGAGAGATGAACAGAGAGAAAGAAATGCAATACATGTACTTGTGTGTGTGTGTGTGTGTGTGTGTGTGTGTGTGTGTGTGTGTGTGTGTGTGTGTGTGTTGATTATTGCTTTTCCCCACTTGTGTACAACTTTTCTCCCTTGTGCATATATATACAGGGTGGAACGATAAAATTGTCGTCCTAAAGAAAACAACACTGCAGCTTTATTTTATAACTTTTATTGAAAAAATCAATTCAGCTAACTTGATTATGTAGTAGAGCTGACATCTATTAAATGTAGCCGCCTTCAGCCTCAATCGCCGCCTCGATACGGATCCCGAACTGGGAGCATGCCTTTTCCACAAGCGCCGGCGGGAGCTCGGCCAATACTCGGTAGATGACGACGATCAGGCTAGCTTTGGTGTTTTGGGTGGTCATGTTGGTAATGTTCTCGACGTACGACCAAACGAAGTAGTCCAGCGGATTCAGGTCGGGGGAGAGAAGGGTGTGAAGTCGTAGCACTCCTGAAGCCAAGCCTGGGTCTTTTGGACTTGTACGCCGGCGCCGAGTCCTGCTGCCACACCCAGAGTCTACCACCGGCCACCTGAGTGTACCAGGGGATCACCACACTCTTCAGCACATCCGGGTACACTTCATGTTGACTTTCAAGCCAACTTCGATATGGCCCTCACTTGAAACCACACCAAAGACCATAACCGTAGCCCGAAACTTTGTTTTCATCACCCTGGGCACGTCCCTGTTATTCGTGTCAATGCAGATTTGCATTTTGAGGGTGCTGGCAATCGTCCTGTTGTCATAACTTTGATCGGTAGAGACCATCTGTTGTACTGCACCGTATCTCCGATCTCGCTCGTTGAACATTGTGTCACTTTCAGACATGATAGAAGGCTCCTATTGCTCTTGGGATTTGTACAAAACTGGCCAACTAGTAGATGGTCTGCAACAAAAAAAAGAAAACCGGTTTTCATTAAACGGAAATGGAATCATGTCGTCTTTTCTAGGGCGACAATTTTATCGTTCTACCGTATATATATATGTATGTATCTTTTATATGTATGTATGTATGTATGTATGTATGCATGTTTGAACGGATATCTCGTCCCAGTATTTTAGTTTTGAGTGGAAATTTCTGAAAATTTAAGGCTGTTCATAGATGATTCTATGAAACCTCAATGGGATCCGCGAAAATAGGGTGAAAAGATAAACAGCCATACATTTTCAGAAATTTCCACTTTTCAAAAAGCTAAAATACTTGGACAATATCTCCGTTTAAACAAACATATGTCACATAGAAAGTAAGAAAAATGTCTCTTACGTAAACAACAACTATATATATATATGTATGTATTAATTTTTTAATATTTTTTTTTCTAATTAGAAAATTCCAACAGGTGAAATATCATTATATATTATTATCAGATATAACGTTTATACACTTCTCTTTATATCTGATAATAAAGATATTATATCTTACATTTTATTACATTATATCTGATAATAACCGGGACATTGGCCCAGCGGTTAGAGTGTTCGCCAATGGCCCGGGAGACATGGGTTCAATCCCAGGTCGAGTCATACCAAAGACTTTAAAAATGGTACTTGATACCACCTTGCTTAACACTCAGCATTATAAGGTACGGTTCAAGGGTAAAGTGGAGCAATCCTGGGAATGGAGTAGCGCCCTCCCCTACACCTTGGTGTAGTAGCTATCGAAAAGGGAGCCTTCGGGTCACCCTCGACTATGGTCGCTAACTAACTTATATCTGATAATAATATATAATGATATTTCCACGTTAAAACTTTTTAATTCAAATTTTTTTTTTAAATTCAAAAGTTAATTTTTTTAAAATTCTTTTCTCACCGGAAGCTATAAAAACATACCCAAATGCTATTCAAATACCAAACACCATCTGAAGAGGGTCACAATAGAACTGAAATAAATTTATAATGACACAAAAGAATTTGCGCGTGAGTTTTGATGCGTTTTTAATCCTAAATTAGTTATACAGTCAATAGCCGTTGGCATTGAGCACTCAAACTGAATTCCTTCGATTTTTTCCTCGGATTATATATATATATATATATATGGGTATCATTTTTTTGTCTTGTTTTTGCAGATCATTACTCCGAAGCCTACATTTAGGCACACATCAAAAGATTCCCTCCATCCCTACCAATAAAAGCTGTTCTTAGGAAATATGAAATCAGTCTTCCATTGCCACACCACCGTTACACAACAAATTTAGGAGGTGCCCGTGGTGTATCAGGAGGTGCCCGTGGTATAATGGTTATCGTCGTAGGAAATGAACACGGCGACACGAGTTCAAATCCTGGACGAGATTGATTGCATTTCACATAGCACTAATACCCTTGGGAAAGGTATGAATCCAATTATTCTCCTTCCAGGTATGGGTAAATAATAGGGCAGACTAGGTTCTTCAGCCTTGTTGAGGCAACTAGTCTAGGAGAAGGAAAACTCTGAATTCAAACCTGTTAAACTTCGCTTAATAATTGACCATGTGTCATATCCTGTCCTAGCGGAGGGGTTGGTAAATATGGTTACACAACAAATGTATGGTTGTATCATTACACGACACAAATAGACGCTTGCAATGCTACTGTGTTCAAGTGAAAGTTCATGCTAGTGCGGTCTCAATAGATATTTGTATTTCTACGTCTTACGCAGCAGTCGAACGTCGTGATAACCACGCCGTCCGAAAAAGTGACGAACGCACAAAAACCTGTTTTGGTTCGTTTATACCAAAGTTTATTCGCTACAGCATTTTTTAAGTAGTCGACGGACAGAGCGAAACAGGATAGGAAAACTGATTCGACCCCCGTTAGCCAGACAAAGGGAAACAACATGTCATGAGGAGAGAGAGGGTAGTCACAAACCTTGAATTAACTTCCACGTTTTCTCTTGTAGTTATAACAGGTGCTTCCTCGCAGGGTCTTTCCTCACTGGGCCCCAACCTCTGTCTTTGCATCGTCGTGTCCTGCAGTCAACTAACTCTTTCCTGTCACACATTCACTGCTTTCTAACATTTTTATTTGAGTTCCTTTTAGCCAATCAAAACTCATTGTTGATTCGCCGCTGATACATTTCTATTTTAAATCTTGGTGTCCCTAATTATTTTACACCATTACTCCCAAGTCCACTCTGACTTAAATGGTAGTACCTGTAACAGTCTTATCCATGGTTCAAAGGGTACTGTTTGAGATGATGAAATTACCTCTCATTTAGCCAACTGCCTTTAAGATCTTTGATCCATACCCTTACCTGGATTCTGAAAATAATTGTAGTTCTATAATTTTTTAGAAGATTTGACATCACTGTTCCCTGCCGAGGGGTAAGACCGTAGATAAAGGAGTGGCCTCGGGGAAAAAATGGAGTCACTTCTTCATTACAATTCCTGCCAGCTTCACACTAACCAAAAGTGGTAGCACCTGTTATGGTCTTATCTAGAGTTCAACAAGATTTGTCTGAGATAATGAAATGTTTCCCAATTTTAAATATTTGGGAAAATACGTTTTGTACCTTAAATAATTGGAAACTATTATTGTTAAATTCACTTCAACACAAAACTAACCAAGCAACAAAGAGACAAAGCAACTGGCCTGGATAGCTGTGATCTTGTCTCAGAAAATAATACAAGTACGGCAATTGTTTAGAAGATTTGATATCACTGTTTTCAGCAGAGGGGTAAGACTGTAGAAAAAGGGGTGTCCTCAGAAAAAATGAAGTCACTTCTTCATTACAATTACTGCTAGGTCCATAAAACCTAGAGTGATAGTAGCTGCCAGCTACCAGCTGTACGACAATTGTTTGGAAGATTTGTAATGAGCATTTCTTTGCAACCACAAGGCAATCACTGATCACCAGAAGACAATAGGTTCAGTATGTGTGTTCCGTATTGGACAACCCAATATTTTCTTCATTACTGATGAGCCTGATATGAAGAATATCAACATCATTTTATCCCTTACACTCACCGTGAACCTACAACATGAATATAATGTGCAGTGAAGGAAAGAAATTATCTCACTATCTTGTTTCTCGGAGAGAGAGATATACAAGATAAATTCACTGCTCTGTGAAGTATTATCTTTACAGCGCGTATATCTTTTCATATTTGTTTCTGCTTCGATCAATTAATCAATCGATCTTTCATTTACCAGAAATGATAGATCACTGCCAGCTAAGCTCTGAGGGTGACGCCTTCTGATAATTTCTCTGCCTAATTTGTGATCACTCAATTCTGACATCTGAAGTACTCGTCTACGCAGGGAAAGGAATCATTCGGTATCGGCCAAGCACAATATCATTGATGGTTTGGTTTGGTTTGGTTAGTTGGGTTTTATGGCATATCAACCTTTGTAGGTTATTTAACACCAAATCCATTTTTATGTAAATAATCTGTTCTATAGAAAACAATTCAGTTCAGCATAAGTACAGAGTTTAATTGTCAAAAACATTTCCATTTCAAACTAAACAAGCAGTTATATGTAACAATTCAGTTAAGTTTAAATACAGTTTTAATGTCGAAAAACAGTTCTATTTCAAATAATTCAGTTTAGCATAAGCACGCAGTTTAAATGTAAGTACAGTTTGATTGTCAAAAACATTTCTATTTCAAGCTATTCAGTTTACTCAAACAATTCATTTTAGCATAAGTATGCTGTTAGTTCTATGTAACCCATAGATAGGGCCCAATCAGGTGCTACCACTCCGGGCCAGAGTGGACCTGGGAGCAATGGCAATGAAGGGGTACTCTGCATTCCCCAAAGCTCCAGCACTGCTGGAACCTCACCATCAGATTGTTTAGTGACATACCCAGGACACTCGTTAGGGGAGTCTTACCCTTCTGCAAAGGAGCAGTTAGTGTATTCTACAGCCCCAGTTGACTGGGGAACAATATCATTGAACAATTTACCTACCTTTTTACTGTCATTACCCCCAGTTCGACTCTACCTCGGGGCTGTTAGTCTCCAATTTTGGATAGACTAGAGGAGTAATACTGAATTGATTGCTAAGTGCCTGAGGCGCCACTAAAAGTGAATGCCGACGGAATCTAAGATGTTTTAAAAAGGTTATGAGGTGTTTCTCTTCTTGCACGACTCCCTACATCAAACCGATTGTACCATTTAGGCCTGGGGCGAGGAGTAAAAATACAAAACTTAAAACGTTGACATTGGAGAATGGTTCTATCTTGGGTTCAGTCCCAGGAGGCGTCATACCAAAAACTTTAAATATGGTACTTGATACCTCCTTGCTTGATACTCAGGAATATAAGGTACGTATCAAGGGTAAAGTGGAGCAATCCTGGGAAAGGAGTAGCGCCCTCCCTAACACCTTGGTGTTGTAGCTATTGAAAAGGGAGCCTTCTGGTCGCCCTCCACTACGGTCGACAACCACTTTCTATACCACCAGGAATCAGAAAGAGTGATATTCATAGACGCGTCGAACAATCTAAGTACGAAAAGACAGATGAGAACCAAATTCAGGAACCTCTCTTCGTAATATGTCACCCACTTAGCGTTTAGATTTCTCGGACGCCTCTTCCCTTGGGTAAGGGCCTCAGCTACAAAGTAATCAAAACAGAAATCTGAACGAGTTTTCCTTCTTTTATAAGAAGCGGCTATGTGTTGCTACAAAAAAAAATTCAACAACGTTTTTTTTTTCAGTCTTAGTAAGCCTTAGAACTTTTTGAACCGATTTTGTATATAGCTTAATGAACTGCATGCCTAAAATTAAGCCCCGACCGAAACACAAATCGAATTATACACTGTACTGTTCGTAGATTATTGCCGAGAATAGAATTTGGGCCCCTTAATTAAATAAATCATGCTATTTTGACGAGTTAGCTTCGTGAAGTCAGTACAAGTTTGATACGCTTATGTCTATGTGAGCAGATATTTTCTCTGTCATGCTGATAGTTCTTAAAGAAAAACGTGTGAATTCCACAATTCATCAGAAGTAACTTATCTTGTTCGCCTTAGCCAATGCAATCATAATGGAAGCACCATTTTTAAGATGTCTACCAGCGATGCCGCGCGCGGGAAAATATATTATATACGCGTGACCTGAGTTGGCGAAGCGCTGCGGTCGTCGGCCTTTTCTTTTCTTCTTCATCGCCTTTTTTTTATTTTGTTCTCGCCTGCAATTCAGCCTCCTCAAAACCCTTTATCAACTCACGGCCATGTGCTTTGCTAAATGTACCGTTTCTTTTAAGACAAACTGAAGCAGTTTTTTTTTTTGGCTTATCGACGGAAAGGTGAGAGAACAGGTGATCTGACCTTTATTCCATGTGCTTAAACCGTACTGTTCACAAGATGTTTCGCGCCATAAACTATTTGTTATTAGGGAGAGCATTCGGTTGTGTTGAGTTTGTGCGTTGAGCCATTTATTTACGCATGCAGAATAAAAAAAAATAGATTTTCAAAGCAACGAATCACCGCTTAATCAATAGAAAAAAGTTTGGGGACAGTTTTAAAGGAATTAATATACCAAAAAACTTGTCATCTAGTAGATTTGTTATTCCAGCAGACCACAGAATAAATTAAAATGAAAGCAAAAGATACAAAAATACATGGACCTTGCTAGAGGGTAGAAAGTAAGGGTAATAATGATACCATTTGGGACCTTTTTGAACGTTCCCTAGATGCCTGGTAAACAACGCAATGGAAAATGGAGATGAGAGGAATTATCAAGACAATCCGGACTCCAGCTCTGTCAGAATCAGCTAGAATATTCAGAAAAGTCCTTATGATCTTCGGAGACCTGGTATATATATATATATATATGTATGTGTGTGTGTGTGTGTGTGTGAGAGTGAGTGTGTGTGTGTGTGTGTGAGTGTGTGTGTGTGTGTGTGTGTGATGATATTTTGCTGAAATACATTACATGTTTTTGGTAAAAATCATCAGATATAATAATAGAAAATATTGTATTAATATTGAACAACAATAATAATATAATATTATCAGTTTGTTGTTGTTGTTTGTTGTTTGGGTTTTATGGCATATCAACCGTTGTATGTAATGTAACGCCAAATCCATTTTTATACAAATAATCATTTCTATTTCTAACTATTCCGTTTAGCATGAGTGCATATTTTAATCGTCAAAAACACTTCTATTTCAAGCTATTCAGTTTATTCAAACAGTTCTAATTCACCCAATTCATTTTATCATAAGTACAGATTTTGTTTCCATAGTTAAATGTCAAAACAGTTCTATATTAAACAATTCAGTTTAGCATAAGTACAGTTCCATTTCAAACTATTCAGTTTAGCATAAGTACGCAGTTTAAATATAAGTACACAGTTTAATTGTCAAAAACATTTCTATTTCAAGCAATTCCGTTTAGTCAAACAGTTCTATTTCAAAAATTCAGTTTAGCATAAGAATGCTGTTTAGTTCTATTTGACCGATAGATAGGACTCTATCAGGTGCTAGCACTCCGGCAGAGTGGACCTGGAAGCGATGGCAATAAAGGAATACTCCACATTCCCCAAAGCTCCAGCATTATTGGAACCTCACTATCAGATTGTGTCATATCCAGGACAGTCGTTGTGTTGGCGGTCTTACCCAACGGCAGATGTGCAGTCAGTGTATTCTACAGCCTCAGCCGACTTGGCAGTACACAGAGTTAATATCAAAACAGTATCATTTCAGATAATTCAGCTTAGCATAAGTACACAGTTTAGATGTCAAAACAGTTTTATTTCGTGCAATTCAGTTCTGCTTAAGTATAATGTTTAAATGTCAAGCAGTTCTATTTTAAACAATCCAATTTAGCAGGAATAAGCAGTTTAAATGCCAATACCAGTAAACTCAAACCATGGTTTAATTCTATTTAACCCATAGATTAGACCCTTACCACTCCAGGCCAGAGTGAACCTGGGAGCGATGCAAATGAAAGGGTACTTCGCATTCCCTAAAACTCCAGCATTACTGGGGCCTCACAATCAGATTGTTTAATGCCATATCCAGGACACTAGTTTGGTTAGGTCTTACACCTCTGCAGAGAAGCTGTCGGTGTATTCTACATCTCCAGCCGACTGGGCAAATGTTATCACTTATATATATATATATATATATATATATATATATATATATATATTCAAAAAAACAACAATCGGTCACATTAGGATAATAATTTTTTTCCATCCTGTTAAAAGCATTGATATAAATCAATGCTTTGAAACAAATTAACAGGACTTCAGCAGATCAAATACGAAATAGAAATAAAATAAATTTTATACATTTACAACCAGACAAAAAAAGCCGTATTTCTCCTATCTATTAAATTTAGCCTAAACCTTCAAGGAACAATAGTTACCAAGAATTACGTCATGTAAAACTACATCCAGTGTCATCCTACTTGAATTCAGAGACAACAATAACGCTTAAAACTCATAGTATTATATTAATTTTGTATAATACTTACACAATATTTTATAAATGAATATTATAGTAGAGGGTGGAAATTTACTAAGCTTTTTTGCTTAGATGTGGCACAAGGCCATATGAAAGGGGCACCCAATGAGACTCAAACTCACTCGTGTAGGTTTGCTAGTCGAGCTTGCTAACCATTACACCACCAGAGGCGCCCATATTATAGTAGAGGGTGGAACGATAAATTTGTCGCCCAAGAAAAGACGACACGATTCCGTTTCCGTTTAATGAAAACCGGTTTTCTTTTTTTTTGTTGTTGTTGCAGACCATCTACTAGTTGGCCAGTTGTGTACAAATCCCAAGAGCGATAGGAGCATTCTATCATGTTTAAATTTCTGAGACGAAGCTTGTTGATTTTTATCATTAAGGTTTTTCGGACTATTGTCTTCATCTTTATTGTTATTTCTACAACGTTTCGGCCACATGGCGTAACGGTTTTTGGCGTTGGTTCCCTGAGCTTCTAAGAAGAGAATCACTTAAAGGTTGTGGGTTCAATCCTCACTACAGGCGAGTAATATACAGGGATACTTAACACTTGTACCTGGTTATGGCAAACGGAATCAGAACAGGCGACCCCCGTGGTTTCAATGAAGGACGTAGTTCGAAGTTCCATGAAGGTTCCCGAGTTCGACAAACACCTGCATTCTATCATGTCTGAAAGTGACATATTGTTCTACAAGCAATATCGGAGATGCACCGCAGTACAACTCATGCTCTCTACCGATCCATGTTATGACAACAGGACCATTTACAGCACCTTCAAAATGCAAATCTGGATGGCCACGAATAACAGGGACGTGCCCAGGTTGATGAAAACAAAGCTACCAGTTACGGTTATGGTCTTTGGTTTGGTTTCAAGTGAGGGCTACATCATGCCACCTTACATCTTTGAAGTTGGCTTGAAAGTAAACACCAAAGTGTACCTGGATGTACTGAAGAGTGTGGTGATCCCCTGGTGCAATCAGGTGGCCAGTGGCAGATCTCGGCGCCGGCCCACAAATCCCAAGAGACCCAGGCTTGTCTTCAGAAGGAGTGCTACGACTTTGTACTCTTCTCTCACTGCCCCCTCCCCCGACCTGAACCCGCTGGACTACTTCGTTTGGTCATACGTCGAGAACATTACCAACATGACCTCCCACAACACCAAACCTAGCCTGATCACCCAGTATTGGTCGAGCTCCCGCCGGTGCTTGTGGAAAAGGCATGCTCCCAGTTCGGGATCCGTATCGAGGCGGTGATTGGAGCTGAAGGCGCCTACATTGAATAGATGCCAGCTCTACTACATAATCAAGTTAGCTGAATTGATTTTTTCAATAAAAGTTTTAAAATAAAGCTGTAGTGTTGTTTTCTTTAGGACGACAATTTTATCGTTCCACCCTGTACTATATAAGCTGTTGAAACAAATCTTTTTTTTATGCACAAATTATTATCACAATTTTATATTTAATGTTTAAACACGTTTTCTTTTCCAGTAAATGATATTTTTATACCTGAAAGTATAAAGCAATAATCATTATATCAATTTTTCTGAAATATTCTGCGTATCAATTCAACTCTATCAAATCATTATTTGAATAATATCTACTTAAAAAAACATGTTAACTTTTTTTATTTCTACTTTGTTAGTTTGTCTGAGTTTTATGGCATATCAATTTTTGTGGGTTATTTAATGCCAAATCTAATTTTATGCAAATCAACAGTTGTATTTCAAAGAACTCAGTTTCAACTCTATCGACTTATCATTTAAACAATATCTACTTTTCAAAAGTCATATCCACTTTTTATCTCCAGTTTGTTTATTTAGGTTTTCTTGCATATCAACTTTTATTGGTTATTTAATGCCAAATCACATATAAACAGTTCTATTTCAAACAACTCAGTTTAGTATAAGAATAGTTTTTGTCCACACACAGGTTAAACGTCAAAACGGTTCTATTTCAAACAATTCAGTTTAGCATAAAAACTCAATTTAGATATTAAAATGTTCTAATTCAAGTAATTCAGTTGATATTAAGTACGCCGTTTAGATCAATATGACCCATTGATAGGACCATATGAGGTGCTACCACATCAGGACAGAGTAGACCTTGGAGTTATAGCAATTAAGAGGTGCTCTGCATTCCTCACTGGAATCTCACCATCAGATTGCTAAGTTTCCCATCCAGGTCACTCGATGGAGGGGGGGCCTTACCCCTCTGCAGAGAAGCAGTCAGTGTATTCTTTGGCTCCAGCCGACCGTGCAATTTATTTCCAGTGTTTATATCATGTAGCAACATTTAGAGATACTAGTCAAAACGACGTTCGATTTATCTTTTGTTCTCGTTGTTTTTGTTTTTTTTACTAAAACAAAAATGTATCTAAAGAATAAGAATTGAGCATTTACAGTGTATTTAAAGAAATATCGAACTCCATTACCATATTAAAAGAATTTGTGAAGTCCTTCGCTCAAATAAAACATACGAAGCTCATAAAATAGGTTTCCAGACTTTTTTCGTATGGGTACTTTTTTTTGTAGTACACACATGAAACACTAGTCCCCTTCGAAGTGATCTCTTCCGGCTGCAATGCACTTGTTGTACCGTTCCAACAACTTCAGCAAGGCTCCATGGAAGTCCTCTTGTGTGAGCGTGTCAATGACCTTCGTCACAACCACTTTCATCTCCTCAATTGTCTCATAACGACAGCCTGTTAGCTTATGAAATAACCAAAAGTCACAGGGAGCAAGGTCTGGACTATAAGGAGGCTGAGGAACTGTTTTTATGCCCATCTTGGTCAAATAGTCTGTGACAAGGATGAAGTTATGGACTGGTGTATTGTCCTGGTGGAAATGCCACTGACCCAATCTGGAGAATGCTGGCCTCTTCCCTAGGAATCTCTTCCTGAACTCCCTTAAAACCTCAACATAGTAACCCTAACCCTAAACCTTTGGCCAATCAACTCTGATGTATTGACTTCCTTACTCCTTCCACACTTCTCATCATCCTCTCACAGACTCCCTGCCTTCCTTGAATCTCTTATCCCACTCAAAAACTGATGCTCGATTCATGCAAGATATTCCAAACGCAGTCTTAAATATTCCATACGTCTCTGTGGCATTTTTTCCAAGTTTAAAACATAGTTTTATTGGATATCGTTCTTCTAAAGTGTCCTCACGTCCAGATTGCATTTTTGATATTCACCAGGTATGTCAATCAGGCTTTAGTAGATTGTATTCCAATTGCTGCTGTAGCTGTCAGTCATCTCATAAGATAAGTAGCAATAAGATAGTGAATTTTCAAGAGTCTACGACAATTTTAAATGTCTGTACAAAAAAAGTCTGGAAACTAAATGAAGGCTCCACGTATGTGTATTTACTTCGAAGGGGAGTATTTCGTGGGATAATTAACATTTTTTCCTTCTAAGTTGGTTGTTGAACTTTCTGTCTCGAAATATTTTGATCACCTCACGTAACTTCTCCTTTATTGGAGATTAGGTTTCAATCTACTCATTTCTTTATCTTACGTGACGTACAGCAAAAACCCAGAACAAAAGTAGGTATTTCCTGCGTATCAGTTTATTAATGTCTCTTCGAGGGATAAGTAAGTTCAGATTGAATACAACCAAAACAGAACTATGTATCAAATCAATTCAATAGAAACAATTAGAAAAGTTAACGTTATATAATAAAACAAACCTATTTATATGTTTCGTTTCTTTGTTAAGGATGTATCAACCTCCATCGGCAATTCAATACCAAAGCTATCTTGCCAGGAAAACAGTTCTACTATTTAACTCATAGCTAAGGGGTGAAGGAAGTTCATAACTATTTTTAGGGTATATGTCCGAAAGGTGACGTAATAACTCGATTGAAGTTTAATCTGACTCACCAAGATGTCGCAGTTCACCACATTAGCTTATAAACCATAAAGACTTTTTCCTATTTATATAGACGGTTATCTTAGACAACACTGTCTATATATAACCCCCCCAAAATGTGTAAAAAAAAACAACAAATCCATAATATTGATAATCTATTATAAAAACAACTTACATTGAAAAGAATACAAGTTATCATTGCAATTTCATTAGAGCAGGTTTAGTTTGGTATGGGTTAGTTTTATGGCATATCAACTATTGTAGGTTATTTAATGCCAAATTCTCTTTATACATATATATTAAATATATAGGGTTTGGTTTTATGGCATATCATCTATTGTTCGTTATTTAATGCCAAATCAAATATATCGGATTTGGTTGGGTTGGAGTTTAAGGCATATCAAACATTGTTGGTTATTTAATGCCAAATCCTCTTTATACATATATACGAAATATATATAATTTGGTTTGGTTGGGGTTTATGGCATATCAACCATTGTAGGTTATCTAATGCCAAATTCTCTTTATACATATCTATTGAATATATAAGATTTGGGTAGGTTAGGTTTTATGGCATATCAACGATTGTTGGTTATTAAATGTCAAATCCTTTTTATACATATATAATAAATATATAGGATTCGGTTTGGTCGGGTTTTATAACATATCAACCATTGTAGGTTATTTAATACCTAATCCTCTTTATACATATATATCGAATCTGAAGAAAGAAAAACAGAATAATTCAAATTATATTGATTTATTTTTACGTTAAGCCAACGTTAAACGTTTCGGTTTCAATAAACTTCATCAGGATTTTAATATGAGAATTTTTTACACAGTGATGGATGCTTGTCGAGATAACTGTCGGGTTCAGATCCATATTTACATCCATACTGTCCTTTTGGAAAAACAAATACCAAATACATTATTTAACGACATCTGACTTGGATGACTTCAAAACATTCTGTAAATATAAAAACTTACCTATCTCTGCATATTTCTCTAAAAATAGGAGGACTTTTCTGATCTCTTAAAAACATTTTAAACATTATTCCGCGTTCAAGGCACGTACTTAATGCTTTTAAATTAAGAACACTAATTGGACGTTTATTTCTTTTTCGTTATATACATTCCCTTTGCTCCCGTTATCTCGACAAGCATCCATTGCTGTGTGAACAATTCTTATTAAAACAAAGTCCTGATGAAGGTTGCTAAAACCGAAACGTTTAACGTTGGATTTACATCAAAATGAATTCATCTAATTTGGATTACTCTGTTTTTCTACATTTTTTTTCAACTGTCGAATTCAGATCCATATTTACTTCCATACATTAAATATATCGGATTCGGTTTGGTTGGTTTTATGCCATATCAACCATTGTAAGTTATTTAATGCCAAATCCTCTTTATACGTATATATTAAATATATATGATTTGGCTTGGTTGGGTTTTATGGTATATCAACCATTGTAGGTTATTGAATGCCAAATACTCTTTATACGTATATATTAAGTATATATGATTTGGCTTGGTTGGGTTTTATGGTATATCAACCATTGTAGGTTATTTAATGCCAAATCCTCTTTATACATATATATTAAATATATATGATTTAGTTTGGTTGGGTTTTCCGGCATATCAACCATTGTTGGTTATTTAATGCCAAATCTTTTTACACTTATATATTAAATAAAAATGATTTGGTTTAGTTTGGTCGGGTTTCATGGCATATCAAATATTGTAGGTTGTTTAATATAAAATCATGTTTTTACTTATATACTAAATGTATATTATTTGGTTTTGTTGGGTTTTATGGCATATCAACCATTGTAGGTTATTTAATGCTAAATCCTGTTCATACATATATATGATTTGGTTTGGTTTGGTTTTATGGCATATTAACCATTGGAGATTATTTAATGCAAAATCCTTTTAATACGTATATATTAGATGTATATGATTTGTTTAGGTTTAGTCTTATGGCATATCAGACTCCAGCGAAATACCATTAGCTAATACCGACGTGAAAATCTTACAAGAAGTAATAATAATAATAATGATAATAATAATAATAATAATAATAATAATAATGATAATAAAACGATTGTGTCAATTGTGATTGGTGCTTTAGGCACAATAACTAAAGGATTATTAAAAGGCCTGGAGGACTTGGAAGTTGGCAGACGGGTAGAGACTATCCAAACGACAGCATTGCTCAGAACGGCCAGAATCCTGAGACGAGTCCCGGAGACTTGAGGAGACTTGCTGTCACTCAATCTCCAGTGAAAAACTATCAGCGTTAGCTGATGTGAAAAACTCTAATGAGTAAAATAATAATAATAATAAGAAGAAGAAGACGAAGAATTAATAGCAGTAGTAGTAGTATTATACTCATTGGGAGTTTTTCACAACAGCGTTATTTGATAGCCTTTAACAGGAGTATGAGTGACAGAAAGTTTCCTCAAGTCTCCAGGACTCTTCTCAGTATTCTAACTAATCTCAGCAATGCTGTAGTGAAGATGGTGTCTATTCGTCGTCCAATTTCTCAATTTTTTCAGTTCCCTTTCCAAGCCCTTAGGGACCTTGAACCTTGAAACTTACTATAGATTTAGGAAAACTGGGGAACATGTGGGTGACGGCGATACCAGTTGTAATTGGCAAGCTTGGAATGCCCCAAAAGGCCATTAAAAAAACGGGGGTGTGATTTTTGCATAAAACGTGGTTCAAGAAGCAGTGATTTTGTATTTGTATTTTTGCAAATATTGACAAATCAATGCTTGCACCCTTGTAAAATTTCTTTGAAATTTTGCAAAATTTGAAGGATTAAAACGCCAAATAATTTAAGAACTCTTTTCCGTCCTAGATTGATAAAAATGCATTTTTAAAGGAATTCGAATCATAGATAAATTATCACCTTTTTTAAATCTAATTTTGAGCCAATTTCAATCTTATAAATAGCGATGAAATAGACACATCCAAAGAATGTTAGATTTTCACTCAGAAAAAAAAGGTCAAAAACTTTGAGTAAATATTTTGAATGACTTCATTAAGTCATTGAAAATATTTACTCAAAACTTGTGACCTTTTTTTGAAGGAAAATCTAACATTCTGTTCCTTCAAGTTAGACATATTTTCAACATCGCTTAATTATCTTTAATTGAACGAAATTATTTGTCTACATAGACATGCTAATACTGCTATTACAAACTTTCGCTTACTGATGGATTTTTCAATTACATCCGCTTACATATTAGTACTCTCTCTCTCTCTCTCTCTCTCTCTCTCTCTCTCTCTCTCTCTCTTCTGCGTAGAGGCAAACTCACACAAGGATCTTTGATTCACACAAAATATTTTCACTAGATTAAGATAACGGAAACTGCGACATTGAATGTATGATCGGGGTTGTCCTCTTGGTGTAATGGTTAAAGTGCAGGACTAAAATCGTAGTAAGTGAGTTCGAACTCCAGTCACGCTATTATATTCACTTTCGGACAAATACTCTTGGAAAAGGTATGAACCCCCATTTATCCTTATAGCATCACTACTGTTCTTTTAGGCGAATGGCTTTGGCATTAAATAACCCATGATGGTTGATATGCCATTAAACAAAGAAAGAAAGAATTGAATGTATGAACTTTTCTTTCCTGAAGCGTCAATTTTGCAAAATATTAATGCTCTAAGATTTATCATCTCTTAACAGAAAATACTTTCTAACTTTTGTTTTTCAACAAAGTTTTCACACAAGTTAAAGAAATAAAATTTATTCAGTTTGTAGATCGCGATTTTATTTACTCATCTACACAATCATAAATATTATGGAAAACATCATGCAATAATATGAACCTATATATATATATATATATACATATATATGACAGTATAATACAAATGTATGCAAACGACTGCTGCATTTTGTATTTTAATGGCACATCAACCTTCTCGGGTAATCTAAAGCGGGATCCATCCTTCTAGAAGTAGAGTGGAACTATTTAACCCATAGCTGGGAAGATAAAAGGGTTTCATACTTTTCCCAACGGCATTTGTCCGAAAGTGAATGTAATAGCGCAGCTAGTGTTCGAACTCACTTATACGATTCCGCAGTGAAGCGATTTAACCATTACACAACGAGGACACCTCCCCATGACCGACTGTTATTGCATTATACGTTAATACAATTATCGGCAAGCGTCTATGAAGTACAACTGTCGACTAATTGCTATCTTTACGTCACTTTTCGTAGGTTGTTCACATCATCGTTATCTGGTGGCATTTCATTAGAGTCTGAATAACAGCAAAAGTCTCCCCAGGTATCCAGGACTCTTCTGAGTATTCGAGCTGATCTTCACAATGCAGCAATTTCCTTGGTCACTACCCGGCCTCCGATTTCCAACTCTTCCTGTCCTCTTTTCAACCTTTTAAAAACCAGTCGAAGCGCGCCAATTACAAACGGTATTACCGTTACTCTTATATTCCACAGCTTTTTTAGTTCTCTGGCAAGTGTTATATAATTAAGGAATGATTTTTTTTTTATATTAAACATTTTTCGTTAAATATATTTTATCATTCAGTTTAGTTGGGCTTTGAACTATTCAGGTTAAGAGTTCAGGTGTATAGTCAATTGGTGCAGTTTACATTCGTGCGCAAATGATATGACAATCACCATTGTCATAATAAACACCAAGACAGGAAATAAGCTGGAGTGTGGATGAGGTCATGCCCGGAAGAGATGGTCCTGGGAATTTGGGGATTTAGAAAAAGAGTCAGTTGAAGATTGACATTGGATCATGGAGGCAGACAATTGAGTTCTCTGCCGTTAAGGCATAGAGCGTTGAGTTTCCAACCGTTGCGGCGGCGGATAAGTTTTTCGGATCTCTACCGGCAGAAATGAATTGAGACCTTAAACACCACGAGATGTGCCGAACGTTGGGGGTGGGGTTAGCATAGTATGATTATGAAAGACTTTTAAGGATTGTGTCTCTCTCCTCGTGTCGAAGAACCGAAGTCAGAAGTTAATATAACCGTTCGTACCTGAACAACAGAGTCCGCCTGCATTTGTATTGGACTGTATATGAATATGTATATGTATATAACGTTTGTAATTGATATGGTTATAGTATACAACACAAGATCCAAGTACTTTCTCTTTTTTCATTTTATTTGATTTTAACTCTGAGGTCCGCCGCAAAGGCAAAATCCCATATAAGATGTGCCATCCTTTTTGTCAATTATCTAGTCTTCTGGTGAAGATTATGTGATTGGTTTTTACCTGAAAATTCTAAAAAAGTGTATTGTTATATAATTGCAGAGGGATTTTTTTTATATTATCATTTTTCGTTTTATATATCTTACCTTTCGGTTTAGTTAGGCTGAGAACCTTTCGGCTTAGTGCATGGGTTAGTTTGGTGCACACATTAAGTGCAGGTATTCATGCGTCCGTGGGGAGGATGTGACAATCACAGATGTCATAATAAAAACCCCAGATAGAAAATAGCACTGGGGATGGGAATGACGTCATGCCCAGAAGCGACGGGCTGAGGATTTTGGAATTTGAAAAAAGACAGTGAGTTGAGATTCGACGCTAGAGGAAGAAAGTTGATTTTAGAGCTCGTCGAGGCCAGACCAGTAGTTTGCGGCAGGGTGCCGCACGTGGTGGGGTCAGGTGAAAAAGTCAGCATAGAAAGAAACTGTGTCTCTCTCTCCTCATGTCGAAAAACCTTAAACTCAAAAAGGTAAATAAAATTTTCGTACCTGAACCAAAAAAGAGAGTCGTCAGAGTGTTATCCGGATTCCTATACGCGTATAAACATTATGAACGTTTTATGCATGTGAATATCTTGGTCGTATTTTTGGACCTATAGATTACAGTATGCGTCTCATTCTCCAAGAGTGATTCTGATTTTTCCTTTTACCATTTGGTAGTATTTACAAATTTCAATGTCCTATATAATACCCTGTGGATAAATTTCCCTTCCTCGTCGGGTCTTGTCTTATATTACGTTTTACGCTAGTTTTTTGAATTCGCCAAATATGTGATTATTTGTTTCTTGTCTATCACTACATGACCTTCAATTGCTTTTTTGTTGCGTATTATCTGTTTCCGGTTTTGCATCATACGTCATGACGGGGTTGTTTTATGCTTTTTAAGAAGAGATTCAGTTTCTCTTTTGGGTTTCCTTTTTCTAATCCTATCCACGCGGTCTCATGTGAGGTTTCGCTAGTTTCCCGCTTGAAATATTATTATTTTATTCCGTTTTTGACATCGACGTTAGCTGATGATCCTTTACTGAAGTTTGAATGACAGCAAGTCTCCTTAAATCTCCAAGACTCTTCTCAGTATTCTTGTCGATCTTAGTAGTGTAGTAATTTGGATGGTCGCCACTCGCCCTCATATTTCCAAGTCCTCTAGTTCCTTTAATAATCCTTCTGTTACTGTACCAAAAGCACCTACTATAATTGGTATAAAAGTCACTTTCATGTTCCACATTTTTTTCAATTCCCTGGCAAGGTCGAGGTACTTTTCTTTCTTTTCACTTTCTTTTAATTTTACTCTGTGGTCAGCCGAGACAGCAAAGTCAACAATTTTGCAAGTTTTTTTTTTTTGTTGTTGATTATTATGAGGTCTGGTCGTCTGGCCGACATTAGGTGATTCGTTTGTATGCCAAAGTACCATAGGAGTTTATGTGTGTCATTCTCCAGAACAGCTGTTGGGTTGTGTATATACCATTTGTTTGTACGGCTAAATTCAAATTTATTGCGCTACCTAGTGAATCACCTTACCCACCCAGTCGAGTCAATTCTTATATTCTTCCTCCAAACCGCCACTTAGAAACCGTATCGCTCTATCAAAATATTTTGGAGCCTTAAGTATTAGGGGCTAATCCCCCAAATAAAGTTGAAAATCGTCTGGCAGTTTTCAACCGCGAATACCTTCAATGGTAGGTGTGACTTTTGTATCGATGAAAAATTAGTATAAATGATTTTAAAGATCGCAGACTACTGTTAAATGAACGGAACGAGCTTGTGTTTAAATGAAGACATAAAAGTAAATAAGGATTATCCTGACTGGGGGCCACTGGGGCTGCTACTCAAGGCAATGGCAGGGATATTGATGTGGGATGATTTTTATTAGAATTAATAACATTTATTTCAGTGTTGATTGTATTATATGACATGGAAATTTATGTAGAGGAGGAGATTCTTGGAAATTTAGATATTAGTTCAAAATCAGGGTTTTTAATTTCTGGAGTATTTAATTCCCCTTGAGAATTTTTGGGTTTAATTAAAGGCACCAGGTGGCAGCCGAAATTTTTTTTATAAATATTTTAATTTTTATCTTTACTTTTATATTATTTTATTTTTAAGGAGAAGGCCAAAGACCACATTAGCTAAGTAAATTAACTTGTTTATAAGAAGTAAACTAAAACAATATGAGGATAATCAACCAGTTTACAAGCTTATATAATTCAGCAGATACCCTCTGCTATGAAAAATCTAGGATACGTTCATACTAGGATGGATTAATTTACAGGAACATCTGTAACATAGCCATACATGAATATGCGAAACGTACGCAGAATGTTCATAACATATATACATAGAACATAGGAATCCCGAAACACGAAAAACACGTAACTTCTTAGTTCAGGTAGGAAACCTTTTATTAACTTTGAGTTAAAGGTTTCGACATAAGGAAGAGAGATGCACATTGTTTCTATGCTGGCTTTTCCATCTGCCCGACATCTCGTGCGGCACCCGTAGCGTACAAATTCGTCTGGCCTCAGCGAGCCCCGAAAGTCGACCCTTCCCGTTCGGAGTCTAGTTCTCAACTACTGACTTTTTCAAATCTCCGAAAATTCTTCGCGCGCGCTTCCGGTGCATGACGTCATTCCCATCTCCTGGTCAAATCCTCTATCTAGGATTTTTATTTTGACAACTATGAACGACACATCCTCCCCGCGCGCGCGCCAACACCTGCACTCAAGTTTGCACCTAACTAACCCATGTGCTGAGCCGAAATGTTCTCAGCCTAACTAAACCGAAAGGCAAGATATATAAAACGAAATCCCTCGGCAATTATATTACACAGCCTTTTTCTGGTTTCCTAATTTTTCTAACACTTTATTGTTTTGACCACCTTTATTCACGCCTGAGAATCTAAAATTTGTATAGATTTTTTCCTTTTTTTTCTAATACACATTGAAACTGTAATCCATATTTGCTGTTTTTCAACCTCAAGTTAAAAATGTATTGTCATCTGATGGGACGGAGAGTATGATTATATTCTCCGGCGAAATAAATTTATAATGACAATTTAACCAGGTTTGACTTACCTTCTAATTGCACTATATATATATATATAGATAGATAAAGTCTGTTAAGTAATTCATCTGACAGTACCACAAATACCTTCTTCTTTTTCGTTACATTATTTCGGAAATTATCCATTTAAATCTTTTATTTCTTTTTACATTATTATTCTTTTATTGATATAATTACGCAATTCCCCCCACCCAAAAGTATAATTCTATGAGCAAAACAATCTAATTGGTGAGTAGACTACATTTTTTAATTCTGCCTTGACAGTTCGAGAAATATCGAAAAATATCTGAAAAAAAAAAAAAAAGAAGAAATTTGACACTCGCTCAAACAATTTATTTAATAGCAAAAACATTCATCTCCAAATTATTCACTGACAGATCACACACATACACACACACACACACACACACACACACACACATATATATATATATATATATATATATATATATTGTCATCCACTGACAGACTGTTTCGTTGTATCACAACTCTTCAGTGTAGCTAGACACGTAGGACAGTTCAAGATGGGATTGAAACCAACTTTACCCTAGACATAGTATCTTACCGTTCACCCACTGGTCGCTATACGTCAGCACGGGAATTATAAGGTATTATGTAGTAGCTTTCGTTTGGTTACACTATGCCATACCAGATATCAGATTGCTTAATTCATACGAAGAGCTTTGCATTACGCTAATGGCCGCAATTCAGAAAAATAAAAATTCACATTGGTTGATAGGAGATTAAAATGCAGCCAACCTCCCAACCAACCAACCAATAACTATATCATCGTTATCATCATCATTAGGAGTCATGAACTGAAGAAACAGACGCTTGCCTTGGGGCAATTCTGCTGGCACCTGTTGAGAAATCAGGAAAGGTAATCACAGTCGAGTCCTTGATGTCAAACGAACTCTTCCTTTGCCACACCTGGTTAATACAAACTTTTCTATAAAGAATTTTTAATTATACAAACTTACAGATAAGGTCTAGTTGTTAGTATAGACTTGCACAGATTTTACATTAAAATCGTCTGAAATATTTCTGTAAGTTTTTTTTCTATAACAAATAATGTTGTATAGCCACATAATACAACTATATAACACATATACAAATATAAGCGGAAACATAGTCAACAATAATGACGAACTTCAATGAACGAACGAACACACTACTTAATAAAAAATATACCTCTCACACTTTATTCGAAAGGGTTGATGTTGGTTGTGTGTGAGAGGTGAGTTAGAGACAGGGACAGACTGCTACATATTGACCCCAGGTTTTTCTGCCCATAGCAGCACTTCTTTTGCATTCTGGCTGGGCTACTCAACCGTGGGTCACTGAGGGCCCAAAGCCCAATTCCTGCCGCTGGCTCTCAATTCAGCATCTTGTACCCATGTGACTCCAACTGCAACTGGAACTGTAACTGACTCAAGCCGTCTGTGGCACCTGGTAATATAATTGTCATACGTCCACCTGCTTTCTGTGGGCGTACGCATCTGCTACCATCACCGAATTCAACCACGTCCACAGGTCAAGGTGATATTCCGATATCTTCGACCGGATACACCTATTTCGCTGTTCTTCCCCTTATTTACACAGGTGCATCTCCCAATTGACGGCTCGGTCGAGGGTCAATATATTACAATCGGTCCATCTTTTTAAATGGAAATAGTAATGAAACAAAAAAAATACAATTGTTGCTCAGTCAGCTGGGGCTGTAGAATACACAGATTGCACCTCTGCAGAAGGGTAAGAACCTCAATGAGTTTCCTGTTTATGACACTAAACAATCTGATGATAAGGTTTCAGTAATGCTGGAGCTTTGGGAATGCGGAGCACCCCTTCATTGTTATCGCTCCCTGGTCCACTGTAGCCCAGAGTGCTAGCCCTTGATAAGTTCATTTGGCTTAAATAAAACAAAACAGTGTACTTATGCTAAACAGATTTGCTTGAAATAGAACTGCTTTGACATTTAAACTTCGTACTTATGCTAAACTGATATGCGTAAAATGGAACTATTTTTCTATGCTAAACTAAATTGTTTGAAATTGAACAGTTTTTGCCACTGGAACTGTTTTATGCTAAACTGATTTTTTTAAATAGAACTGTTTTCACAAAAAAACTATACTTATATAAAACTGAATTGTTTGAATTAGAACTGTTTGACTAAACTGAATAGCTTTAAATAGAAATGTTCTTGACAAGCTGAACTGCTTATTTTTATAAAAATGGATTTGTCATTAAATAAACCTTCAAAGGTTAATACGTCATGAGACCCAAGCAAACCACACAACAAAGAAACAAAAAAAAACATTGATACTAGAATGAGGCTAGCGCCTGATACAAACATTTCAAATGGTAAATACTTTTTTTGTTAGTCTTATTCGAGTAAATTGTGGTTTGTTAGTTATTCCGAATGTCAACTCTTCTTGATTTTTGAAGGCTGGCAAGTAGGAATAAAGTGATACATTAGCGATTGAACACTGATCGCCAGGGCACAGAAATTGTGGGCCTCCAGATAATTTGAATTGAGATTCCGTACTAATTAGCGTTGGACGTTTGTCGAAAGACCAATTACCATGGGATGTCAGTCGGTAGAAAGTAATCAATGGACACTTGGCAGACGGACCACAGAGAGACTTTTTGGTAATAGCTTGGACGGCAGTGTACGGATAGTAACTATCTTTTGGTCGTGTTATTTTATGTTAATGTGTTCTTTTGGTTGAATGAAATACTTATGCTTTCGTTAACTTGTCTGTCAATTATTTTTCTCCCATGTGAGCCTCATTAATTCCGAAGTCAGTATTTTTTGGCTATCAATTATATAATTTCAAGTAACTTATTTTAAAAACATTGATAGTATTAAGTAGCTATTCTTAATATAAGGAAAATGTATTGTGGGAGTTCCTGGACTGCAACAGCATAGTTAGTGAGTTCAAACACTAGTCACGCTATTATGTTAGCTTTTGGACCCTGGGTAAATGTATGAACTTTCTTATCCCTCCGTCATAAGTTAAATAGTAATCTTACGGTCCTTCTAAAAGACTTCATTTGGTATTGAATAAGCCACAAACCAAAACCAGAACCAAAATTATGTAATTAGCTATATGGCTGCAGGAGCCCGTGGTGTAGTGGTTATCGTCGTTGAAAATGATCACGGCGAACCTTGTTCAAACCTAGACGAAGCTGTTAGCTTTTCACATAGTACTATTACTCTTGCAAAAGGCATAAATCCAACTCTTCTCGCTCAAGCTATGGATAAGTAGTTGGGCAGACTGAGATCCTTTACCTTGGTATGGCAAATAGTCTGGGTAAAGGAAAACTCTGAATTCACATTTTGTTAAAATCCGCTTAAAGCATTGACCTTGTGTCACATCCTGCTCATGTGGTATGGTTGTTCAGTACATTCTTAGTTATATGGCTTCAATTATTCCTTTTTAATAAAGATAAGTTGTACACAATTTTATGGTGTCAAGTGATTATTCCTGCTTTATCATATTTACCCAACACCTCCGCTCGGGCAGGATATGGCACAAGGTCAATTTTTAAAGCGGAGATTAACAGGTTTTAATTCAGAGTTTTCCTTCTCCTAGACTAGTTGCCTTACAAGGCTGAAGAACCTAGTCTGCCCTACTATTTACCCATAGCTGGAGGGAGAATAATTGGATTCATACCTTTCCCAAGGGTATTAGCCCTATGTGAAATGCAATCAGTCCAGATTATTCCTGCTTTATACGCCTCGTCAGTGAGCCTTAAAATATGCTTATTTGCTCCTTGCTGAAAGGTAAAAGGCTCCTTTAAAAAGTGGGTGTAATGGGCATGATACTAAACAGCATCTGACTGAGATAAACAGATGAGAACAAACAATCTTTTAAAAAGTGTATGATGAATCAAAAGTTCTCAAATGCTCAACAGGTAAGCACTATAAAAACTAAAACGAATATCAACGATTAGAGAGTCGAGAGTTGGACATTAAACTATATCCAATGGTGAGGGTGGGATTCAGGGATGGCTTTTGGATGTACTGTACCCCACTAAAAATATATATATATCACAATATGTTATTTGGTGGATTTGTCGAGCCGAGAGGAGCTTAGTCTGTAACGAAGGGCCTCCTTACGTAATTTATTTGCTTAGCTGGCGACGATGAACTTAGCAGATTAATGCAGTCGCAAGATAACATCAACAAAGTGATTTCACAGGAAATAGAAAAATAAAAGATGATGGCGATGAATATGATTTTTTGCCTATGGATAGAGTGACAGATATATCCGTTCGCAGATAAGAACCATAAATTACCGGAAAAAAACGGAAGTATGTAAGTTCCGATAACCAGCCATAAAAAGAAAAATATGCGGGCGAAGAGGATATTCATATTTCCACATGGGACTTGAAAAGATATATAAGGTCTGTTATTTGGACTGAAGGCAGAGACTGAAGGCTGGCCACTCAAGTGAAGTAGGAGGTCCGCTGGTTACTTTAGCAAACCTGTCGGCTTCCCCGTTTGCGTTCTCCAGCCGTTGCACTACTTCACAAAAAGGGTCCCCGCCACAGAAGAAAGATAACTGTATTCCTACTACACACAATCGTGGCCGTCGAAGAATAAAAATATAAATTAAATTTTTATATATCTACGAGTCCTTCGTTGTTTGTCCAGCGGTACAAGATGCAACAATTAGAAGCAGACTTGATTGGCAGTGTCTTGTCACTTTTTACTTGCCATTAGCAGGTCCACTCTGACCCGGAGCGGAAGTACTTGTTACTTCCCTATATGTGGGTCAAGTAGTTCTTTTTAAACATATTTCATTCAAATTTCTTAAAAACATAAAATTGTGTTAAAAATTAATTAGGTTATTTAATTCAAAATCCATTTTTATATAAATAATCAGTTCTATATCAAATAATTCAATTTTGCATAAGTACGCAGTTTAAATGTAAGTACACTTTAATTGTGAAAAACATTTCTATTTCAAGCTATTCAGTTTAGTCAAGCAGTTCTAATTCAGTTAATTCAGTTTAGTATAATTACAGATTTTGTTTAAACACTGTTAGATGTCAAAACAGTTCTATATTAAACAAAATCAGTTTAGTGTAAGTAGAGTTTCGATGTCAAAAAAGAGTTCCATTTCAATTAATTCAGTTTAGCATAAGCACGCAGTTGAAATATATGTACAGTTTAATTGTCAAAAACATTTCTATTTCAAGCTATTCAGTTTACTCAAACAATTAACATTTAGCATTAGTATGCCGTTAGTTCTATTTAACCCATAGATAGGGCCCTATCAGGTGCTACCACTCCGGGTCAGAGTGGACCTGGGAGCAATGCATTGTTTAGTGTTATATCTAAGACACTCATTGTAGGAGTACCCCTCAGCAGAGGTGCAGTCGGTGTATTCTACAGACCCAGCCGACTGGGCCAATTATTATTAGATTGTTGAACGTTGTATTTAATTGGAATCATTTTGAGATGAGGCTTCTGAATCTGAGAATTAATTTTTTATTTCTTCTGTCACTAAGTTTCGGACAAATTTCACCTCAGGCCTTCTTCAGGTGGCGCATCGAATAGAGGCCTTGAGTTTCTACGGTTCCAGGTGAGCATTGTCAGAATATAGCGGTTTCAAATCCTACCCAAGCCGGCCAGTAGTTTATTTAGTCAAAAACGTGGTGCGATAGACAACAACTATGGAAGGCAGTAATTACTGGGGATACGGTTACAAGACTCAGCATTCTTATCCTAGGTCGCGATAAATCACCTGAAGAAGGCCAGAGGTGAAATTTGGCCGAAACGTAGTGAAAGAAGAATCAACACAAAAAAAAAAACTACCAAGATGAGGACAAAAAGTCTGCAATAAATAAAAAAAAATAATTCTCAGATTGTTGAACGTATTTGAATACTTGAAAAAATGACTGACTTCGGTATTAAATAACCCAGAATCGGTTAGATTTCGTGATCAAATCAATAAGATGGCAATAGTAAATAAAATATTCTTCGTTGAACTTTTGGATAGCGTAAGGTATTTGGAACTTCGTAAGATATGAAACAAAATTTCTCGCTAGTCACAGATCTAACAAACAGTAGAAAGCTTTTAAAGGGAATTAAATTTTATGTTATTTCTAGATTCTAACCGCTGAACTGATCACAAAATTCACTGATTAGTTTCACCAATTCGATAATCATTCTTGCTCTACTTTCAAAACAATAATCAAAATTAGATATGCAATTCCCAATTAATTGGCATTTAGATAAATTTCTCGGTCGACACATTTATATTTCGATCAGTGAAAAGAAAACGATTTTTATCAGCAAGATTACTTCTCATGTAATCTAACATCGAATAGGATCTCGTGTTGAGGTGGAACCTTGATCTGTGATCAGGAAATCATTAATTTAAGGAATTTATTCTTAAGAGAAACTCGTATTTTATTCATTGGTATTTATGTAGTTATGCATTCTCCCAACCACTCCACACGAGCAAAATATGAAATAAGGTCAAATGTTTGTGGAGGTGCCCGTAGTGTAATGGTTATCGTCATAGGAAATGGACACGGCGACACGAGTTCAAATCCTGGACGAGACTGATTGCATTTCACATAGCACTAACACCCTTGGGAAAGGTATGAATCCAATTATTCTCCCTCCAGCTATGGGTAAATAGTAGGACAGATTAGGTTCTTCAGCCTTGTAAGGCAACTAGTCTAGGAGAAGGAAAACTCTGAATTCAAACCTACTAAACTCCGCTTAAAAATTAATCTTGTCTCGTATCCTGCCCAGTGGAGGTGCCCGTGGTGTAATGGTTATCGTCGTAGGAAATAGACACGGTGACACGATTTCAAATCCTGGACGAGACTGATTGCATTTCACATAGCACTAATACCCTTGCGAAAGGTATGAATCCAATTATTCTCCCTCCACCAGTAGGTAAATAGTAGGGCTGACTGGTTTCTTCAGCTTTCGTGGGGCAACTAGTCTAGGAGAAGGAAAACTCTGAATTCAAACCGGTTAAACTTCGCTTAAAAAATTGGCTTTGTGTCATATCCAGCCCGAGCGGAGGGGTTGGTAAATATGATATGGTCAATTTTTACGGGTTTTTATAGGTTTGAATTCAGAGTTTTCTTCCAGCAAGACTTGTTGCCATACCAAGGTTACAGGGCCAAGACTGCCCTTCTATTTATCAATACCTGGAGAGGGTTAGGGTTAGAGTTAGGGAAGAGTTGTATTCATGCCTTTCGCACGGTTGATACGAGGATCATTAAATACATTTCCAGACTTTTTTCGTATGGGCACTTTTATTGATAGCACACACATGAAACCCTAGTCCCCTTCGAAGTAATCTCTTTCGGTTGCAATGCATTTGTTGTACCGTTCCAACACCTTCTGGAAAGCCCCATGGAAGTCCTCTTGTGTGAGCGTGTCAATGACCTTCGTCACTGCCTCTTCCATCTCCTCAAATGTCTCATAACGACAACCTCTGAGCTTAGGGAATAAGCAAAAGTCACAGGGAGCAAGGTCTAGATTATAGGGAGGCGGAGGAACTGTCTTGATGCCCATCTTGGTCAAATAGTCGGTGACAAGGATGGAGTGGTGGACTGGTACATTGTGTTAGTGGAAATGCCACTGACACGATTTGAAGAGTGCTGGCCTCTTCCCTAGGAATCTCTTGCTGAACTCCCTTAAAACCTCAACATAGTGACCCTAACCCTAACCCCTTGGCCAATCAACTCTGGTCTATTGACTTCCTTACTCCTCCTACACCTCTCATCATCTCTCACAGACTCTGTACCTTCCTTAATCTCTTATGCCACACAAAAACTGACTCTCGATTCATGCAAGATGGTCGAAAAGCAGTCTGAAGCATTCCATACGTGTCTGTGACATTTTTTCCAAGTTTAAACCAGAATTTTATTGCATATCGTTCTTCTAAAGTTTTAGATTGCATTTTTGAAATTCACCAGCTGTGACAATCAGGCTTTAGAAGGGTGTATTCCAATTGCTTTTCACTTTATTTTATTTTCATTTCGGGGTCCACCGAGACGGGAAAATCTACTAAGCGGCAGGTCCTCTTTTTCTTTTTTTTTTCTTTTTACTATCACTAAATCTGTTCATTTAACCGAGATTAGGTGATCTTTTTGTATATCAAAATCCCAGAGAATTATTATTTACTCCTTCACTTGAGTTTGAGGGACAGCAAGTCTCCTCAAATCTCCTGGACTCTACTCAGTATTCTAGCCGATCTCAGTTATGCAGTAGTTTGGATGGTCTCCACTAATCATATTTACCAACCCCTCCGCTCGGGCAGGATATGACACAAGTGGAGTTTAACAGGTTTTAATTCAGAGTTTTCCTTCTCCTTGAGTAGTTGCCTCACCAAGGCTGAAGAACCTTGTCTGCCCTACTATTTACTCATAGCTGGAGGGAGAATAATTGGATTCATACCTTTCGCAAGGGTATTAGTGCTATGTGAAATGCAATCAGTTTCGTTCAGGATTTGAACTCGTGTCGCCGTGTCCATTTCGTACGACAATAACCATTATACCACGGGCACCTCCACTCGTCCTTCTATTTCTAAGTCCTCCAGTCCCTTTATTAATCCTTAGGTGCCTGTCCAATAGCATCAATGGCAATTTGTATAATTCTCACTTTCAGTTTCTTTAATTCCCTAGCAAGGTCGAAGTACTTATCCTTCGTTTCACTTTCTTTCAATTTTACTCTGTGGTCAGCTGGGACAATAATGTCCACTATTTTGTAAGTTCTCTTTTTTTTTGTTAATTATCATAAGGTCTGTTCGTCCTGCCGAGATTAGGTTATCCGTTTATATATCAAAATCCCGGAGGAGTGTCATTCTGCAGGACAAATGTAGGGTTGTGCACATATCCTTTCTTTGTATGTTCAAATTTCATTTTCTTGCTCTATTCCCAAAGGATCACTTTGCCCAACCAGGCATGTCTTTTTTTATACGCTTTCTGTGCTAATTTGCTGCATTCGCTGATTATCATATTTACCAACTCCTCGGCTCGGGCAGGATATGACACAAGGTCAATTTTTAAGCGGAGTTAAACAGGTTTCAATTCAGAGTTTTCCTTCTCCTAGACTAGTTGCCTCACGAAGGCTGAAGAACCAGTCTGTTCTACTATTTTACCCATAGCTGGAGGGAGAATAATTGGATTCATATCTTCCCCAAGGGTATTAGTACTTTGTGAAATGCAATCAGTTTCGTCCAGGATTTGAACTCGTGTCGCCGTGTCCATTTCCTACGAAGATAACCATTACACCACGAGCATTCACTGATTATGTGATTTATGGTTTCTGCTTTATCACCATATAACATACATCTGCTGTTTTGTTGCGTCTTATCTATTCTTGCTTTGATATTGGTTCTTATAGAACTGTTTTGTGCTGCTATTAAAGGAGATTAAGTTTCTCTCTTGAGGTTTCCCTTTCTTAGCCACATCCATGTTTTTGTGTGTGATATGTCGCTTTTCGATACTTAAAACGTACATAGAGTTGTTTTTCTACCAATTTTGGTTTTCTGTTTATTGTCGTTGTTAGTCCTCATGTCACTATTGTTTCTGGTGGCTGTAATCAGTCTTTCTCCATACTTTTAGATGTAGTCTTCGAGTTGTTCTATTGATACATCAATACTGTCTTCAATGCTGGCAAGTCCTCTTCCTCCTTTTTTTATTGACACATACAACGTCATCTCCGGGATGTAATGCCTTATACATTGGGATTAGTTTTCTTGCTTCCTGGTCCATTTGTTTGAGTTCTTCTCTGGAAAACTTCAAGAATAGTTCCGAATATTTTACGAGGGGGACAACCTAAGTATGTGTTCCTTTGATAATGTTTCTGCTATATAATTTTCTCTCGAGTAGCTCTCTGGTTCTTCTGAAATATTATTTCTTAATTTTTTCTTTTATCTCCTCTTGTTTGATGATGTCAGCTTCTAGTATCCCCAAGTACTTGTAGGTTTCCTTTTCTCCGAGTGTTTTGATTTTGTCTTGATTTTGTATTTCCATTCAATCCGTTAGGTGTCGTTTGCTACTTTTTAATTCTAGCGTGGCACATTTTTTCTTTGACAAATTCCATTTCTATGTCCTGACTGTATATTCCGACTGTGTGTATTAACGTTTTCAATTCTTTTTCATTATTGGTAATAAGTTTAATGTTGTCCATATACACATCTTTTCCCGTGATTTAGTGAGCTTTGCACTGAGGCGATACCATAACTAATGAGGATTTTCCGAGGCGTGGTTATTGCTAGATGAAAATTATTATTACTATTATTATTATTCAGATTTCACTGGCCCAGTCAGAATTCACTAATTAAATCTCGGAAGATGGGTGAGGCTCTTCCCAACGAGTGTTCTGAATATGACATTAAACAATCTGATGGTAAGGCTCCAGTAATGCTGGAGCTTGGGATAATGCAGAGTATCTCTGTATTGCCATCGCTCCGAGGCCCTCTCTGACACGGAGAGGTAGCAACTGATGGGGTTCTATCTATGGGTCAAATAGAACTAAACTGCGTAATTATGCTAAATTTAATTGTTTGACATGAACAGTTTTAACATTTAACTGTGTGTAAACGAAATATTATACTTATCCTAAACTGAATGGTTTGAAATAGCACTGTTTTTACATTTATCTGTGCGTAAACAAAAAAACCTGTACTTATACTAAACTGAATTGTTTTAAATAGAACTGTAGAGGATTTGGCATTAAATAACCAGCAATGATTGATATGCCATAAAATCCAACCAAACCAATCCAAACTAAAACAGTTTTACTTTCGTTTTCGAATAATTGTCAACCGAGTCTTTTCCACTGATGTGGTGTGAAGGAAGGTATCTTTTGCTGTCGTTTTTGGGTATAACTTCTTAATTCATAATTCGTAGCACTCTCCTAAGAAGATAAACAGTTCTGAAAAGAGCAATTTCTTTTTTTTTTTTTTTTTTTTGCATATTGGTTGGAAATGCCAGTTAACTTATAAATGTTTTTATCTATCTCTTTCTTGATCATACCCTGGGCTCCCATTATTATTGGCACGGTGGAAGTCTTAAGGTGCCATATTTTTTTAAGATTTATATTTCCTGGTCGTTTTATTTGCTTATTTTATTGTGTTCTTTCACTTATATGTTGTTATCTGTTGGCACTGACATATCAATTAGAATACATTTTTTTTCTTTTTTAGTCCTTAACCTTTTCATATGTTCTGTTACTCTTAATTTTTCTCTCAGTTTGTATATCAAAGTACCAGAGAATAATAGCATCTTTGGCTTCTGTTATTGGTTCTGGTAGATACTTATACCATTTTTTCAGATTTCGTTATTCCAAGGTATTTATATATTTTTTAAAGAATATAATATCCTTTTATCATACATTTCTTTAATTATTATCATTGTACTTTTTTGATATTTGAGAGTTTTTCTTACCAGCGTTAGCAGATATTTTTTCACTGGAGTTTTAGTGACAGCAAGTTTCGTCAAGTCTCAGTATTCTGGCCGATTCAGTAGGCCAGCGCTGTAACCATTACACCTCCGAGATACCTCCGATTCTTGTTTTGTGAACATCTGACATTATTTGAATGATTGACCACAAATATTTCAGTTAGTTCCATCGATATGAATGGGAGATTTTCCCCAGAACTTTTCCAAATTCTGGTGGTCTACCAGACTCTTCTTGGACCCCTACCCAACAAATCACATTCTATCTTTATGAAATTTGTTGGGTATTCGCGGCAGGTAATGATTCCAAACAAATGAATATCCAAGTTTCTCTCATATTTTTTATCTCTTCTACTGTTTTGCTTAACTTTGAAAGGTGTAACATGCTGTAAATCCCCCGACCTTTATTTTTCTATCTCAACTGGAAATAAATGAACACTGAAGACGTAAAAACTCTTTTCAATTGGGTGTTCGGTCTCTAGCTTCCAAAATAGAGAGCACTTAAAACTCTGGAATACTTCAAATATGACTTGCTCAAGGCGATGGAAAATACTTAAAGTAATCTGCCAACCAGTTGAAATTAAAGAAGCCTGTTAGATGAACGAATTTTCACCAAATATTTTTTATTCGAAATAGATTGGATATTTTGCCTGCCGATCTGTTACTTTCACAATACTCATAACAAGTTTATAAAGATAAACAAATGGAAACAATGCATAGTACTCTGACTTTATATAACCTCACCCAATGTTAATATGGAATATGTTTAAAACATGGAATGTTTTGTAAATGTTTGGAAAATGGAATATATTCTGTAAATGTTTGGAAAATGGAATATGTTCTTTAAATGTTTGGAAAATGGAATATGTTCTGTAAATGTTTGGAAAATGGAATATGTTCTGTAAATGTTTGGAAAATGGAACATGTTCTGTAAATTTTTGGAAAATGGAATATGTTCTGTAAATGTTTGGAAAATGGAACATGTTCTGTAAATTTTTGGAAAATGGAATATGTTCTGTAAATGTTTGGAAAATGGAACATGTTCTGTAAATGTTTGGAAAATGGAACATGTTCTGTAAATTTTTGGAAAATGGAACATGTTCTGTAAATGTTTGGAAAATGGAATATGTTCTGTAAATGTTTGGAAAATGGAATATGTTCTGTAAATGTTTGGAAAATGGAACATGTTCTGTAAATTTTTGGAAAATGGAATATGTTCTGTAAATGTTTGGAAAATGGAATATGTTCTGTAAATGTTTGGAATAATGAAATATGTTCTGTAAATGTCTGGAAAATGGAATATGTTCTGTGAATTTTTGGAAAATGGAATATGTTCTGTAAATGTCTGGAAAATGGAATATATTCTGTAACTGTCTGGAAAATGGAATATGTTCTGTGCATTTTTGGAAAATGGAACATGTTCTGTAAATGTTTGAAATAATGGAATATGTTCCGTAAATTTTTGGAAAAGGGAATATGTTCTGTAAATGTTAGGAAAATGGAACATGTTCTGTAAATGTTGGGAAAATGGAATATTTTTTGTAAATGTGTAGAAAATGGAATATGTTTTGTAAATGTTTACACACCACCCAACTGTGCTAGCACTCTTAGTTTCCCCTTCATCAATAATGATGAATGATGATCGATGAAACTTGTTACCACATAGAGAAAATCAGTAGAATATCTCTGCTTTCATTACGGGTGCCATTTTGCTCAGCTGAATTTTTTTTACAATGGAAAATCTTTTCGATCAATAGCAAATATGTTAGGTCTTCTTTGAGATATCAGTTACGGAACCTAATGAAACAATATTTATTACTTTCGGAGCCTGTCTCTGTCTCTATCATATGTATGTTTTCTTGTTCAACTTGCTAAAAATGCCTAGCCAATGGTAGCGACGATTAAAAGCCGGCATGCGTTGCTCTTAAAACTCATTACCAACAGAGGTGACCGACTTGTTCACTGCAGTAATCATGCCATTGTTGCCAGGAAAATGCTGACTGCTTTATTTATCGCTCATTGACCTAATCACCACAAATAAACTGAATGTTTTCATTTCGTAGATTGACATTTATATTGTACGCGGTTTTTCCTGGTCGACACTTGTGAAAGTCGTTGCTCACTGCAATTTGGTCACCGTGAACGTTAGACAATAGTCGACGAATGTGAATAGATTAAGGTAAAGTCAATGAAATAGCTTTGTATTCATGGAAGACATCATTTTGCTTAACTGCTATTCAGATACTCTCTATAACAAGGGAAACTTTTCTGCCATACCAACAAAATTCATCTCTAAAAGCATAATGTGTCAAAAGGCGTTAATTTCACTCTCACGTATTGCTTGTTTTCCATTGGTCACAGCTTAGACCCATACATTTCTTTATAATTTGGGTATGACGCCCACGCATTTCTGGGTTTTTTTTGCCAGTAGTCACTTTGTTAATTTTATCTACGATTGGATGTACCTATCAACTTCATTCACTGGGTTCGCCGCTGTTCAAGGCAATATGTTTTTAAAGCTTACTTTAGTTGGTAGTCCAGCTGACTGAGCTATCAAGGAATTAGAATCGTGGATGTTAGGGCATTAAAAGAAGTCTCACAGACGTATTTTGGTTATTATCCTTGGGTATTCGGTTTTACTGAGACGAATATCCAGTGATTAATATTCCTAAAAAGGCCTCACAATGCATTTTTACAGTAAAATAATTTATGATGCATGTCTGCAGTAAAATAAAATCACATTATATTTATTGTCACAGGATTTTCTAGCATGCTAAACGTATTATCCTGGCATTAATACTACTCAAAGTATCTTTTTAATGCATTTTTACTGTAAAATAAGTTATAAAAAATTTCTAACATAAAATACTATAAAATGCTTTTCAACCGTAAAATCATATTATTGTCACGATCGGAGGTTTTTCTAGCAGGTTAACCCTACTAAACTAACAATAAAATATATTTCGATTCATTTCTTCCCTATGTAATCTATATTACATTTCTATAATAAAATCGCGTAAGTTGTTTGTTGTAATAAACGTGTTCTATTATACCGAAATTATTACGACTATAATTATTACTAAATTAATTAAATGAGATTTGTTTTTCTAGAGCAATAAAATTTTTCAACATTAAAAGGATATGATAACTGATCGATATATGAGATATTTCACTTTATTTTGTCTACGAATTACAATAATCATCATCAGCATCACGTCGCGCTATCAGCACGGAGATTCCTGACCCTCTCCCGCCACACCTCCCTATCGTCCATTGCTACATCTCGTATCTGCACTGAGCTGCTGTATGTAGTTTCGAACTGGACGTCCTACCTTTGCTCGTCCATGTGAAGGGGTCCACAGGAGTACATCACTTACAAGGTCGTCCCTACTTCTCCAGCAATATCCCGCGTGTCTGTTTCGTCTAATTTTGATAATTTTCGTTATGGGTGATAGATGGTCATATAGCTGCTACTTTGTGGGATGCTATCTCCAGGACTTGTTCAATATTGCTCGCAGAATTCTTTTGTAATAGTTGTCAAGCTTTTTCTCCATCCGTTTAGTCAGCGTCCATGTGGTGCATCCATATAGCAGTATCGACACGATCACTTCTTGGAAGAAACTGCGCTTCATTTTATCGGTCAGGTCTAATTCCATTTGACCTAAAGTCTATCGATCGCTATCCATCAAACAGGCGACATCTCCACACTAAACGGTAGCACTCTAAAACTAGTTGACAAGTTCACATACCTAGGGAGCAGTGTCTTATCAACCGAGACAGACATCAACACAAATTGCGATAGCCCCCAGGCCCCCGGTTGAGCAGCCCAGGAGAACGGGAAAGAAACGCTGTTATGGCTATAAAAGTGGGGGTCAATATGTTGCAGTTCTGTTCAGCCTCCAACTCCCTCTCATGCAGTAAAACTTTTAGTAACCCTTTCGAACCCTTTCAAATAAAGTGAGAGGTATATTTTTCTAAAGAACTGTGTCGCTCGTCTTTATTATGTCGTCGTTATGATTCTGCATGCATAGGTATATGTATTATGTGGCTATACAACAGAAACAGCTGACTGTGTACACTTGAATGAATATTGTTGAATAGAATTATTAGCGTTAAATAGCAACACCGAAAAGTACCTCACTGTGTGCAAACAAATGATTAGTACGGAACAGAATTATTAGTGTATGGTTGGTTGTTTGGTTGGTTTTATGGCCTATCAACCCTTGCTGGTTATTAAATCCCAAATCCAATACTATACAAATAATCAGTTCTATTTCAAACAATTCAGTTTAGCAAAAGTACACGGTTTAATTGTCAAAACCATTTCTTTTTCAAGCTATTCAGTTTAATTTAAACAATTCAGTTTAGTATATGTATAGATTTTGTTTACACGCAGTTACATGTCAAAACAATTCTATATTAAACAATTCAGTTTAGCGTAAGTACAGTTTCAATGTTAAAAACAGTTCTTTTTTAAACAATTCAGTTTAGCATAAGCACGCAATTTAAATGTAAGTACACAGTTTAATTGTCAAAAACATTTTTATTTCAAGCTATTCAGTTAAGTCAAACAGTTCTATTTCAAACGATTCAGTTAAGTATATGTAAACAGTTTAGTTCTTTTTAACGCATAGGTAGGACCTTATCTAGAGATATCACTATGGGCCACAGTAGATCTGGGAGCGATGGCCGTGAAGGGGTACTCCCCATTCCCCCAAACCCCAGCATCATTGAAATCATCAGATTATTTAATGTCTTATGCAGGACATTCGTTGGGGTGTTTTACCCCTCTGCAGAAGCACAGACGATGTATTCTAAAGCCCCAGCTGACTCGACAATAACCATAGTTAAATATCAAAACAGTTTAATTTCAGATAATTCAGTTTAGCATAAGTACCTAGTTTAGATTTCAAAGCAGTTACATTTCGAGCAATTCAGTTTAGCATAAATACGCTGTTTAAATGGGGAAAAAAACAGTTAACTCAAGAAACCACGGTTTAGTTCTATTTGCCCCATTATTTCTTTGGGGATCGTCCCTTTGGGCTCTCTTCTCACAACAACCATGGAAGTATTGCTCAGAAAATTATCGCTGTTAATACACTATCTATAGAGAAATCAAATTCCGTCAAGTATTTCAGCTGATATTTCCCAAAAATGCCCTTTGTTTATATATTTTTTACAATTATTTCTCAAATCCTCTAAATTAATCTTAAAGATTTTCATACGATTGCTGTTTTTGATCTGATTTGGAAACTCTTTTAAAAATGTACTGTCCAGTGGCTCAGGCTATTGAATATACCTCGTGAATCTCTACAAGGAGATCTCTATCAGGTTCTACCACTCCAGGCCGCAGCGGACCTGGGAGCGATAGCAATGAAGGGGAATTTCGCATTTCACGAAGCTCTAGCATTACTGAAACCTCCCCATCAGGTTGTTTAGTGTCATATCCAGGACACTCGTTTAGGGGCAGGTTCTTACCTCTCTGCAGAGAAGCAGTCGGTGCATTCAAGATTCCCAGCCGACTGAGCTATATTAAATTTTAATTTCTAACTATCTTCCAAATATGGCAATTGATCTAGATCCATCTGTGTTGTTTCTTTTGGTATTGATCAAACAGATAGTTAAATATCATCAGTCAAAAGCTTTATTTCTGATTTTCCTGATTAAGTAAATCATTTACGAATATAAAAGAAAAACCAACAAAGCTCCATGCGCCGATCCCTGGAGAATATCCAGCCAGTATCATTGCTGTGATGATAATAAATATTACCTTAAAAGTACGGCCGAACTATCAAACAATATTGTTAAATGTAGGTAATTAAGTTTTTCTTAAAATCAATGATCATATTATATGTGGTGTAAACGGCAATTAATCTTTTTTTTTAGATGATCTTAGCCAATCACGAGTTCTTCATAGCAGCTATTTTACTAGAGTCTGAGTAACAGCATGTCTCTTCAGATCTCTAGGACTCTTCTCAGTATTCAGGCAGACCTTAATAATGCAGTCATTTGAATGTTATTTATTCGTTCTTTGATTTCCAACTTTCCCTACCAACTTTCCAAGTATTTGCAGACGATTCCAAGTGTGCGAGTCACCATTTGTATCACCATCAACTTCCTGTTCCACCAATTTCTCATTTCTCTGAGTACTTGTCACTTTTCTCTCGCTTTCTTTGATTAACATTTTATGATGCGTTTAGACGATAAAATACTCTATACGAAAAGTTCTCTTACTTTTTGTCGATTATCAATAGTTCTGGGGGCTGTCCTCGTGGTGTAATGGTTAAAGCGATGGACTGCGGAATCGTAGTACACGAGTTTGTACTCCAGTCGCGTTATTACGTTCACTTTCGGGCAAATACCCTTGGGAAAGTTATGAACCCCCTTATCCTCCCAGCTATGGGTTAAATAGTACCACTACTGTTCTTCTAGGAGAATGGCTTTGGCATTAAATTACCTAAAAAGAGTTGATATGCCATTAAACAAAGAAAGATCATTAGTTTTGATCTTTTGGCCAAAATTCAGTGACGTTTCGACCCCAAAATCCCATCATCATTATCGTTGTTTTACTCTTTTGAGAGTTTTTCTCACCAGCGTTGGCAGATAGTTTCTCTCTGGAGTTTGAATGAGTGCAATTCTACACAAGTCACCAGGACTCTTCTTAGTATTCTGGAAGATCCTAATAATATTATTGTCGGAATGGTCTCTACTTGTCCTCGGAATTCTAAGTCTTCTATTACTAATCTGCTGGGGCAGTAGAAGACACCGATTGCAACTCTGCGGAAGGGGTAAGACTCCTTCAACAAATGTCCTGCATATGACACTAAACAATCTGATGGTGATGTTTCAATAATGCTGGAGCTTTGGGGAATGCGGAGAACCCCTTCAATACCACCGCAGTCAGGTCCTCTCTGGCATGGAGTGGTAGCACTTGATAAGGGTCCAATCTATGGGTTAAACAGAACTAAACTGCGTACCAATGCTAAACTGAATTGCGTAAAATTGAACTGTTTTTGTACCCAAAACTGAATTGTTTGAAATAGAACTGTTTTTGACATTGAAATTAAACTTGTACTAAACTGAATTGCCTGAAATAAAACTGTTTATTTGAATAAAAATGGATTTGGCATTAAATAATCTACAAAGGTAGATATGCCACAAAACTCAACTACTATTACGTTCACTTTCGGGCAAATACCCTTGGGAAAGGTATGGACCCCCTTATCCTCCCAGCTATGGGTTAAATAGTACCACTACTGTTCTTCTATGAGAATGGCTTTGGCATTAAATAACCTACAAAGGTTGATATGCCATTAAACAAAGAAACCAAACCAAACCAAACCAAAACTCAACCAACCAACCAACCAACTAAATCTTCTAGTTCCTTTAACAATTCTGTAGGGATTGTTCCTAGAGCACCAATTATCTTTTAAGGTTTAAAGTTTTTCGACATGAAGAGAGAGACACACTATTTCTTTCCATGCTGACTTTTCCATCTGACCCTACCACGTGCGGTAGGGTCAGATGCCTGATGGTCTATGCTACTCGTCGACCCACTAAATACAATGTGGATCTAATGAGGCAAGCAGTTTCACGAATCCACATCTGGATACGGGCACGTATGCTGGGTTATAGCTTAAACTAGACAGCAAGGTCTAGTGTTATACATAGGGGACAGAGGTTGCAGCTTACCCACCCAAAGGTGGCCCAGCCGAAGTTGGTGGCCTTTCGGCCTCAAATCTGCCATTGATTTCGATACCCCCATCCGGCATGAATGCCAGACGGCCCAGCAAGTAGTAGTAGAGTAGTAGTAGTAGTAGTAGTTTTCTCAGTCAGGCATTTTTTTACTATGATTATTAATTCATTTTTTCCTTCTTTTTGCGTCCTTTTTTTTTTTTCGACCGTTCCGATAGAAATGTTGTATTATTGTGAGACAAAATTCTTTGATCTCAGTCTAATATTCCTGGTCTATTTCAAGATATTTTTGTGTTATTCTGTGTTGTGGTAACGTTTAATCTTGTAAGGCTAAACTTTGAATTTATTTTGTTTTATTTTCATCTGTGGGATTTTTTTCCTTATCTTATTTTTTTTAAAACAAAACCTTAAAATGTGGGGAAACCTATATCAAAGGAATATAGCATTATTTTATTCCAGTTAAAGCAAAGAAACAGCCATAATTTACAAGGATTGCATAGTACTTGATGAAATCTTTATATACTACCAATCAAACATGAACGTAGTTCAGATATATCAACAAGAATTTAATAGTAACTAGCATAAAGCCTCTCCCCTTAAATATTGAAAATACAAGCCGTTAATTACTGATAAATATCCACGAGGGTGATATTCGTTTCGTTGCATAATATCCGTTTTATGAGATTAATATTCACTGATAAACAGCCAAAGTAAGTGATTATATTAAAGATTAAATGGGAATTGATTTTTATTTATTGCGGACTTTTTGTCCTCATCTTGGTAGTTTTTGTGTTGTTTTTTCTTTCACTACGTTTCGGCCAAATTTCACCTCTGGCCTTCTTCAGGTGATTTTACCGCGACCTCGGATAGGAATGCTGAGTCTTGTAACCGTATCCCCAGTAATTACTGCCTTCCATAGTTGTTGTCTATCGCACCACGTTTTTGACCAAGTAAGCCTCTGGCCGGCTTGGGTAGGATTTGAAACCGCTATCTTCTGACAATGCTCACCTGGAACCGTAGAGACTCAACGCCTCTACCCGCTGCGCCACGGGCCCCGAAGGGCGATCAAGGATGGATTTTTTGGTCTTGTAAATCCTTATCTGGTCTTCTATTGTCGGGTCTGTACCGAAACGTGGTGCGAGATTTGAGGTGGATTAATTTTTCTGAGAAAGAGGGAAATATGAGGTAGGAGAGATTTCGATAGTTTGGTTTGGTTTGCTTTCTTTGTTTAATGGCATATCAACCTCTGCAGGTTATTTAATGCCAAAGCCATTCTCCTAGAATAGTAGTTGTACTATTTAACGCATAGCTGGGAGGATAAGGGGGTTCATACCTTTACCAAGGGTATTTGACCGAAAGTGAACGTAATAGCGTGACTGGAGTACGAACACGCTTGCTATGTTTCCGCAGCCCATCGCTTTAACCATTACACCACGAGGACACCCCCGGAGATTTTGAGAAAACTGGAAATGAAAGACAGGTGTATAGAGGACAGGTGTATCACGTTTTATCGAAGACATAGACTATAATAGAATGTCTAAACGGAAAGGGGAAAAAAGAAAAAATAAGAAAAAGAAAACATGACGGAAATGCCCTTTTCTTTGAAAAAGAGATAACACAATGTAGATACTGAACATTCTATCATTAGAAATTAATAATTTATATAAATTTTGATTATATTCTGTCTAATTACTTCCACTTTGTTTCCGTCATAAAAAAATATTTTAAAGCATATTACATATTCCGTCTCTCGTCAATTAATAATGGCTTTGATTCGACGAATTCATAAAGGAATTTTTCCAAGCTTCAAAGCTATTTTTGAATGGAATCAAAGATGATTTCATCTTAAGGTAACAAATGTAGTGGATATTTCTTATGTGGAAGCCCTGATCACCCCCGCTTTAATGTATTTTATTGTGCTTTGTATAAAAACTAGAGAGTAATTCAAACGAGCTACTTGCTCACTGTGTAGTTGCAAATGATCGATCGATTGATTTTAATGTCTTATCAACCTATCTAAGGTTTGTTATGGCTAGAGTGTTGTTGGGTTTCATGAGAGGGGTTTTATGCCATACTAGTTATTTAAGGCCAAATCCTGTTTATACAGATATCAAATATATATGATTAAGTTGGGATGGGATTTATGGCATATCAAACATTGTAGGTTATCTAATGCCAAATCCATTTATATACATGTACATTGAATATATATGATTTGGTTTGGTTAGGTTTTATGGCATAACAACTATTGTAGGTTATTTAATGCCAAATCCTCTTTATACGCATATATCAAATATACATCATTTGGTTTGATTGGGTTTAATGGCATATAAACTATTGTACGTTATTTTATGCCAAATCCTCTTTATATATATATATCATCATCATCATCATGTCGCGCCGCCTGCGCGGATATCCCTGACCGTCTCTCGCCATTTCTCCCTATCATTCATCGCCTCCGGCAGGTCTTCAGGATTACAACCCGTGTCCTCACATAGCTGCTGTATGTAAGTTCGTGCTGGTCGTCCCACTCTTGCACAACCATGAGTTGGGGTCCACAGGAGTACATCGCTTATGAGCTCGTCCTTGCTTCTCCAGCAGTGTCCTGCGTGTCTGATACATGATTTGTAAACACATTTTGTAAATAACATTATTAAACCAACATGAGCTCTTTTTCAGAGTTAAATGGTTTCAAGTATAAGTATATAACAGTCAATTTAACATCAGTCATTTGTTTGCACACAGTTTAATTCAATTTGGCCCATAGATAGGACCCAATCAGGTGCTACCATTCCGGGTCAGAGTGGACCCAGAAGCCATGGTAATGATGGGATATTCCATGGTCCCAGAATATTCAAGGCTGGAGCCTCACCATTATTTTGGTTAGTGCCATATCTAAGATACAATTTGGTGGGGGTGGGGGTCTTATCCCTCTGCAGAGATGCAGTCGGTGTATTTTACAGCCCCAGCCGACTGAGCTACATTGCTAGAGGTTAGACAATCACGTTCATTGTACGTCCTTGCTTATATTTCTGTTGTTTCTTTTAGAATTTTCTTGTACACGGTCCAAATGAATTTGAAAAATATCTAAACAGATAACTGAGTGGTAGTAAAATAGGGTTCTCTTTATTTGTAGAATTAGAGCCTCACCATCATATTTATTCGAGTGTCATACATAAGACACCTTTTGTGGCGGGGTGGTACCCCTCCGTATGGGATAATCGTATTCTACATCCAGTTGACAAGGTACATGGTTCCAAAAGATGTTTAAATTCAACGGAAAAGGTTTTTTTTCTTCCTTAGCAAATTTTGCGTAGGCTAACTAGATTGACCTTGATTTCTCTTAAACTAATTTTCCACTGCGAGTGACGATGTTGTCTAAAAATAAATGTTCTGTTGCAACAAAGAAGAAAAAAATTCCGAATTAAGTTTATTTCCGTAAATCAATTTGGGATCAATTTTCTCCGCTTCTGAATATTTCCTTAAGGATCGTCAATGATTTATTAAATTGGAAAAGAAATTATTGATGTTCTTTTTTGTTACAATCAAAGGTTATGTTTTTTCTTATTGAAATTCTTATTTAATAAACGAATGTAATATGTCGAATTGGATGATAATTTTCGAATATGATGTCATAAAGTTTTCATATATTTTGATGGTTGGTTGTGTGACGGCATATCAACTCTTGTTGCGGGGTTGTCCTCGTGGTGCAATCGGTAAAGCGCTGGACTGCGGAATCGTAGTAAGCGAGTTCGAACTCCAGTCGTGCTATTACGTTCACTTACGAGTAAATACCCCTAGGAAAAAGTATGAAGTCCTTTATCCTCCCAACAAAGGTTTGAATAATACCACTCCTGTACTTCTTGAAGGATGGCTTTGGCATTAAATAATCTACAAAGGTTGATATGCCATTAAACAAAGAAACCAAACCAACCCTCGTAGATTATTAAATGTTTAAACCTATAAATGCATGATTTAAAAGCGAATAGTTCGTTGGTGGCAGAATTCATTCGTTGGCACACTTTTAAATGGGTTAAAGTATTCCTATCTAACACAAATAATTTTATTTGCACGCAATTATATTGATTCAACTGTTTCTATCTACCAGTGATAATTAACATTATAACACCGATAAGCTGAGCTTAGGGAATAACCAAAAGTCACAGGGAGCAAGATCTGGACTATAGGGAGGGTGAGGAACTGTCTTGATGCCCATCTTGGTCAAATAGTCTGTGACAAGGATGGAGTTGTGGACTGGTGCATTATCCTGGTGGAAATGCCACTGACCCGATTTGAAGAGTGTTGGCCTCTTCGGACGAAATCTCTTCCTGAATTTCCTTAAAACCTCAACATAGTATTCCTTGTTGACTGTCTGTCCAGTGGGAACCCAGTGCATGTAGATCATGCCAGTGCTGTCAAAAATAAGGATCATCAAAAGCTTGGGGGTGGATTTGCTCTGTCTCTGTCTGGGAACTCTGTCTCTTGGTCTCTAGGTCATAGCAGTAGATCCAGCTTTCATCGCATAGCATTTTTTCCAAGTTTAAAACAGAATATTATTGCATATCGTTCTTCTAAAGTCCAAATTGCATTTCTGAAATTCGCCAGCTGTGACTATCAAATTCCTGCTGTAGCTGTTGATTTGAACCTGAAATCATAAAAATTGGTCAGTCATCTCATAAGATGTATAGTAATAACATGCTGAATTGTCAAGAGTCTACAACAATTTTAAATGCTTGTACAAAAACAAGTCTGGAAACTTATTGAAGGCACAACGTAAATGGTTTTTAGTATTATTATTTAACTCTTGTTAATTCAACATTAATCAGTTGGTTATACACAGATTGTTCCAAGTATTGCTATGTAATACTAATTATTTAGTTTAACATCAATCATCTGTTTATACAAAGTTAAATTATTTCAAATATAGGAAAAGAATAAATGATTATATTTGACCCAAGATTGGGGCCTTAATAGATATTAACACCCACGGTTAGATTGAAACTGGGAGTAATGTCAATGAAAGGGTATGTCACAAACTCTAAGAATGGAGCCTCACTATCACGTAGTCTAGTGTCTTATCCAGGACACTCGTTGGGGTGGGGTCTTACCTCTTTGCTGAGATGCTTATGGCGTATTCGAAAGCTTAATTGTACAATCTATGGGTAAAAAAGAACTATTTAATCTTTTACTAAACGTGATGTCATTTATTTGTAAACAAATGTTTCTTTGTTTGTTTGTTTGGGTTTTATGGCATATCAAAATTTGTTGGTTATTTAATACCAAATCCATTTTTATTTATACAAATAAACAGTTCTATTTCAAACAATACAGTTTAGCGTAAGTACAAATGCAATGTCAAAACAGTTCGATTTCAAACCATTCAGTTTAGCATATAAAAACAGTTCCATTTCAAACAATTCAGTTTAGCATAATACGCAGTTTAAATGTTAAAACGGTCCTATTTCAAAGAATTCAGTTTAACATAAGTAGACAGTTTTATTTTATTTGACACATTGATAGTACCCTAGCAGGTGCTACCACTGGGGGCCACAATGGACCTGGGAGCGATGGCAATGAAGATGTGCTCTGCATTCTCAAAAGTTCCAGCATTACTGGAACGTCACCATCAGTTCATTTTGTCACATACAGGACATTCGTTAGGGGAGGGCTTACCCCACTGCAGAGATGCAGTCGGTGTATTCTACAGCTTCAGCCGACTTGGCAAACACACAAATGAGTTATGTTAAACTGCCTTTTTAACATCTCGTGATTTCAGACTATAATCTTCATCTTTATTGTTATCTTCATAACGTTTTTGCCGGTGCATCCTTCGGCCTCCTTCAGGTGTTTCATGTCCAACTTGGGAGCCTACATGAAACTTCGGACTAAATACTTTAATTAATCAACGAGATTAAATTGTTCTGATTCCGTTAACCATAACCAGATACAAGTATTAAGCTGTTGTAAGTATTCTCCCGTAATTTCCCCATAGATAAGATTGAACCTACATCCTTCAGATGATCTTACTTAGAAGTTCTTTAAACAAATTCCTATGTCCGTTATGCCATATATCCCGTGGTTTAATGGTTATCGCCGTAGGAAATGGACACGGCGACACGAGTTCAAATCTTGGACAAGGCTGACTGCATTTCATATAGCAGTAACACCCTTGGGAAAGGTATGAATCAAAATATTCTCTCTCCAGCTATGGGTAAGTAGTAGGGCAGACCGATTTCTTCAGCCTTTGTGAAGCAACTAGTCTAGGAGAAGGAAAACTCTGAATTCAAACCTGTTAAACTCCGCTTAAAAATTGACCTAGTATCATACCCTGCCCGAGCGGAGGGGTTGGGTAAATATGGTTATGCCGAATGTCCTTCGCCCAGTCGGCAGGAGCTGTAGAATACACCGACTGCTTCTCTGCAGAAGGGTAAGACCTCCTTCTAACGATTTTCTAGGATATGACACTAAAACAATCTGATTGTGAGGTCTCAGTAATCCTGGAGCTTTGGGGAATGCGGAGTACCCCTTCTTTGCCATTGCTCCCATGTCCACTCCGGTACGGAGTGGTAGCATCTGATAGGGTCCTATCTATGGGTCAACTAGAACTTAGCTGTGTATGTATGCTAAACTGAACTGTTTGAAATAGAACTGTTTAAATGTATAAAAATATGGACTATAAAGATGAAGACAATAGTCCGAATACATTAAACGATAACAATTATCAAGCTTTATTTAAGAAATTTAAACAAATTGAATTGTTTAATTAGTATTGCATTATGACAATTTTTGAGACCTGTTAACTGTGTGTGAAGGAATTAATATTGTCTAATAGAGTTATTAGAATTGAATAGAAATACTTGAAATCATTTAGTGTCCTTGGTATAATATTAATCTGAATCTGATTTTTAGACCCCAGTCCTGGAGTTTGGGGAATGTGGAGTACCCTTTCATCACCATTACTCCCATATCGACTCGGACCTGTAAGGTTCAAATAGAATTATTTAATCTTTTTCTGTTCTTCAAACTATTTGACGGTGGGCGAACAAAGCAGCTCTGGCTCGTTTAAAAAGATCGTTCCTACAAACTATTCAAAATCATATGTATATATGTATAAACAGGATTTGGCATAAAATAATCTACAAAAGTTGACATGCCGTAAAACACTACGAAACAATCATAGTGTTAAAAGCTTTTGAAGTACCAACAACTATTTTTGTGAGCTGTAGACATAAGAATCGTTCACTTGAGTGAGATTGAATTTAGATGTTTTTTTCCTTTTAAACTGGTTACCGCACCAAGCATAGAGAGTCCAGACTTCTTGGTTCTTTATTCAGAGCTGAGCAGAGGAAGTGAAGATTCCTGCTTTCCTTTGGGGCAATAGCACAAGGTAATACTTTAACAACTTCGTCCAGAATTTGAACTTAGTCTTTCGACGATAATCGTAATGTTACAAACACCTCTTCCTATATATATATATATATATATATATATATATTGCATTCTCCGCTTCCCTGAAAAGGGTGACCTCGGATTAGCCAAGAACTACCGAGGCATAACACTCACATCCATAGCAGCCAAAATTTACAATGCCCTACTACGAAACCACATAAAACCCAAAATAGACAACATCCTTAGGAAAAACCAAAATGGCTTCCGAAGAAATAGATCCACAACCTCACAAATATTGACCATCCGTAGAATCCTTGAGGGCGTACGGGCAAAACGCCTACAGGCGACATTACTATTTGTCGAGTTTACCAAGGCCTTCGATTTCATTCACAGAGGAAAGATGGAACAAATCCTACTAGCATACGGCCTACCTAAAGAAACCGTAGCAGCAATAACGATTCTCTATAGAAACACCAAAGTGAAAGTACGTTCACCAGATGGAGACACAAAATACTTCGACATTGTAGCAGGAGTACTACAAGGAGACACGCTAGCTCCATACCTCTTTATCATCTGTCTAGATTACATGCTTAGAACATCGATTGATAAAATCAGAGAGAACGGCTTCGAGCTGACAAAGAAAAGAAGTAGAAGGCACCCCGCAAAAACAATTACCGACGCCGACTACGCCGATGACATAGCGATACTGGCAAATACACCCAACCAAGCCGAAACAGTACTGCATAGTTTGGAACGAGCCGCTGCAGGCATTGGCCTCCATGTCAATGCACACAAAACTGAATATATGTGCTATAATCATACAGGCGACATCACCACACTAGACGGACCCCTCTGAAACTAGTTAACAAATTCACCTACCTAGGAAGCAGCGTCTCATCAACCGGAAAAGACATCGACACGCGGCTAACGACGGCATGGACGGCTATCGATAGGCTATCGATCATATGGAAATCAGACCTGACCGATAAAATGAAACGCAGTTTCTTCCAGGCAGCGGTTGTATCAATACTGCTGTATGGATGCACAACTTGGAAGCTAACCAAACGGCTGGAAAAGAAGCTAGACGACAAGGCACCAACTATACGGCCACCTGCCTCCCATCACGAAAACTATCCAAGTTACACGAACCAGACATGCAGGACACTGCTGGAGAAGCAGGGACGAGCTCATAAGTGATATACTACTATAGACCCCCATATATAGCTGGACAAAGGGATTGGAATACACCCAACTAAGGCCTGATTGTCACAGCTGGTGAATTTCAAAAATACAATATGGACGTCAGGACACTTTAGAAGAATGATATGCAATAAAATTGTGTTTTAAACTTGGAAAAAATGCCACAGAAACGTATGGAATGCTTCAGGCTGCTTTTCGACCATCTTGCATGAATCGAGCATCAGTTTTTAAGTGGCATAAGAGATTCAAGGAAGGCAGGGAGTCTGTGAGGGATGATGAGACGTGTGGGAGGAGTAAGCAAACAATCGACCAGAGTTGTTTAGCCAAAGGGTTAGGGTTAGGGTTAGGGTTACTATGTTGCGGTTTTAAGGGAGTTCAGAAAGAGATTCCTAGGAAAAGGCCAGCACTCTTCAAGTCGGCTCAGTGGCTTTTCCACCAGGACAATACACCAGTACACAACTCCATCCTTGTCACAGACTATTTGACTAAGATGAGCATCAAGGCAGTTCCTCAGCCTTCCTATAGTCCAGACCTTGCTCCCTGAGACTTTTGGTTATTCAGAAGCTATCGTCATGAGACAATTGAGGAGATGAAGAGGCAATGACGAAGGTCATTGACACGCTCACACAAGAGGACTTCCATGGGGCCTTCCAGAAGTTGTTGGAACGGTACAACGAGATTACTTCAAAGGAGATTAGAGTTTCACGTGTTTACTATCAAGAAAAGTCTGGAAACCTATTTAAACGAAAATAGTCTGTAAACTTATTTAATGATCCTCGTATATATATATATATATATATATATAAAGAGGTGACGTGACGATAATATATATATATATATAGGGTGTCCCAAAAATGTATACAGATTTAAAATAATTGTAAACTTAGTGTTTGATTAGAATTTTATTATTTCAAAAGTGTAAAAACAGGAACTGTTGTAGGTTTTGTTGCGTAGACTTTGTCTTTCAGGTATCCGCAAAAGAAAAAATCAAATGTTGTGAGGTCTGATAAACGGGGAGGATATTCAACAAAACCTCTTCGTCCAATCCACTTGTTTGGCAAGACTTCATTAAGGAAGGACCTAACATCACGATGGTAATGTGGGCGTGCCCCGTCTTGTTGAAAATAAAACTCTTCATCTTCAAAGTATCTACACTATAAAACCTGCAACAGTCGCTGAATTAAGAGAGGCCATTGAGCATGAATGTGCCCAAATACCAAGGGAATTCTTTCATGATGTGTGCAATTCCATTGTTTGGCGTTTTCAGCAATGTCTGGATCAAAATGGGCGTCAGTTTGAGAACAAGCAGTGAAAAAACAATAAAATGTTACTTGTAAAATAATTTTACATATTTAGAGTAATAAAATTCTAATTAAACTCTACGTTTACAATTATTTTTAATGTGTATACATTTTTGGGACACCCTATATATATATATATATATATATATACATATATATATCGATACTGCTATATGGATGCACTACATGGACTCTAACAAAACGGCTGGAGAAGAAGCTAGACGGCAATTACACAAGAATGCTGCGATCAATCTTGAACAAGTCCAGGCGGTAACATCCCACAAGACACCAACTGTACGGCCACCTGCCTCCTATCACAAAAACTATTCAAGTTAGACGGACCAGACATGCAGAACACTGCTGGAGAAGCAGGGACGAACTCATAAGTGATATACTCTTATGGACCCCCACACATGGCCGTGCAAAAGCAGAACGACCAGTAGGAACATACATTCAACAGCTATGAGAGGATACGGGATGTTGTCCAGAAGACCTGCCTGAGGCGATGGACGATAGGGAAAAGTGGTGAGAGAGGGTCAGGGATATCCGTGCTACCAGCACGACATGAGGATGATGATGATGATATATATATATATATATATATATATATATATATATATAACCGGTTCGTTGTGCTCTCTTTTTCTCTATCATGCTTCATGCCGCTTTTAGTGATCTTCATGCAGGTGTAGAATTCCAATTCAGGATGACGGCCGTCTCTTTAATCATCAAAAATTTAAAGCTAAAACCAAGTCAATACTTGTATCATCGAAGATAATGCAGCACTCGTTGCTACATCAATGGAGGAGGCACAGAACCCCGTTAAACATTTAGATTTACCATAAGTATTTTTTAAAAAATGGAACATATTCATCGATAAACACCCAAAACCAAGCAAGTTAAAATATTGGTAAAATAACATAAATCAGTTTATTAGTTTCCAAACGCTTCTGTTGTCATCAAAGCAAAAACCAATAATACATGTATACATTTTCATACTTTGGCATCAAACAAATCTGCTTAATTCCTTTCGCAAGAGAGATCTCACCATTTGAAGAGACCACGTGGCAAGACAAAATTACAAACACTAATCTTTATACTTAGTGCAATATTGGAGGCAAAGAGTCCTTCTTCATATCATTACAATCGAGGAATTTCATTCGAATGAGAGATTATAGAATTCCAAATATTAGCATCAATACCTAGCTTTATGACAGAAATAGAAAGGTTGGTCGACCATATCTCTGGTACAGGGACAAGTAAAAAAACAAAACAAACTATCGTATAGTTCTGGGTTTATATGTTATTACATTCTAGCAAGCTGGTTCAATTTGCCAGGTTTTTAGAGGGGGAAATGCTAAAACGCCATCATGAAATTCGACAAAACTATCTCAAGCATCTCAAAGTATTGAGGAAGGTGAAAGCTTGATTGATTATACTGTCTGCTTCATCTAATAAGTCTCTGGCATGCACTATCAGTGGACTTGGATGCAAGTCAGTGGCTGATTTGAAATATCATATGATACACATTCGTATGAACTATCTCATCAGTCGAAAACAACGAATATATATATATATATATATATATATATATATATATATATATATATAGGGCAGAAGCAAAATTGGGAATGTTCTGTATATAATCATTTATTGAAACATAGATATATTACGAATACGTTATATCATGAATCAACAGATATACATATTCAGAGTGTTATATTATCAGACAAATTATCAGGCAGTCTTTGCATACATACGTATGTGTGTATATATATAAAGGGTGCGGAAGCAAAATCAGGAGTTTTCTAATATAATGATAGACGACTCTATCATAAAACAAGATTAATTTCAATTTCAAAAATGAAACAATAAAATAAGAAGGTAGATACAAAAGAGTAAATTTACTCAATATGGCCACATTTTTTTTGTTTCAAATATTGTATCAACACGCCTTGGAAATGTTTTGCATACATTTAAAATAAATTCTTCAAACATTTCATTTCATTCCTCCTCAACAGCAGCCTTAAGCGAACCAATATTTAGATTGAAAGTTGCATTTGTTTTTAAACAGTTTTATTGCTTTAGGGGAGTTTTTTTGGTTTTATTATACCCTCTTTCCATATTTTTTACTATTTTAATTAAGTTTTTATACATTTTTAATAGTTTTTATAATTATTTTTGTTTTATCAGTTCCAATTGTTTAATTTTGTTTTATTCACTTAATTTTTTTATTTGACTTTTATCGTTTAATATTTTAAGGACTTTTATTGTTTTTATTTGGTTTTTATTCACTGTTTAAGCAGTTTTATTACTTATTGGCTGTTATCGTTCAGAGTTTAAACAGTTTTTTTTTTATTTTGATCGGGCTTTGATAGTTGACTATTTAACTTCTTTTATTAATTTTTTAAAATTCATTTTAGTTTTTTTATTCACTGTTTAATTTGGATTTTATTGTTTACCCTTTTAACGTTTTTTTTATTGCTTGCCGTTTTAACACTGTTTATTGTTTGCAGTTTTAACAATTTTTTATTGTTTGAAGTTTTATCATTTTTTTTTAATTGTTTGCCGTTTTAACATTTTTTTTTTAAATTCTTTTTTCTGGGTTTTATTATTCAGTTTTATCAGTATTTATTGGTTTTTATTCAATTACATTTTGTTGTTTACCGTTTTATTATTTTCTTAGTTTTTTATAATAGTTCATTGCTTTTTATTTATTTATTTTTTTTAGTTTTACTTAGCTTTTTTTTTTTTTTTTAATTTTGACTATTTTGTTTACTGTTTGAAATTTCTTTTTGCTTTCTAATTGACATTTGTTATTGACTTTTTAAACTGTGTAGCATAGCCGTGATATATATAAAACTATACACAAATACACGCGGAAACAACGTCAACACAATAATGACGAACGAAACACAGTTCTTTAGAAAAATATACCTCTCACACTTTATTCGAAATGGTTGCGAAAGGGTTACGAAAGGGTTATGTGTAAGAGGTGAGTTGGAGACTGAACAAAGATAGCAACATATTGACCCCCAGTTCCTCTGTCTTTAGCTGCACTTCTTTCTCGTTCTGCTGGCTGCTCAACCGGGGTCCTGGGGGCCCAAAGCCCTATGCTGGGAGCTGGTTCTCACTGCCCCGAACTACAACAAACTGACTCCAACTAACTGAACTTCCAGTTGCACCGGGTTATACCATTGTTTGACTGCCACCTGCTTCCTGTGACCGTCGCATTTGCACCCAATTCAACCGGTCCACAGGCAAGGTTATACCCAGATATCTTCGACCGGATGCACCTGTTCCTTGACTGGCGGCTGGGTCGAAGGTCAATATGTTGCAACTGTTTTGAGTTTCCATTTGTTTTAACTAGGATTTTATTCTTAACTGTTTTAAATATTTCATTGTTTTGTATCTTGCTTTCATTCTTTGCCGTTTTATCTGTTTTTATGATTTTTAATTTATCTTGATTTTTTAAAAATTTTTATTGTGATCTGTTTTAACAGTTTTCATTAAATTTTCTTGAATTTCATTATTAACAGTTTTAACAGTTTTTTGTTATTTTTGCTTTGTTTTGAATTGACTTTTATTATCAACTGTTTTAACAGTTTTCACTTCTTTTTATTTAGATTTTATTGTTAACTGTTTTAATAGTTTTATTATTTTTTAATTTAGATATTTGATGTGGACCCAAAGTTGGTGCTATATAATTGCGAATGAATTTTTTTTTTATATTATCATTTTTTCGTTGGTTATATCTTATCTTTCGGTTAAGTTAGGCTTAGAACTGTTCAGCTTAGTGCACGGGTAGGTTCCCACATTGAGCGCAGGTCTTCACGCTGGCACGGGGAGGATGTGGCAATCACAGATGTCATAATAAAAACCCCGACTGGGGATGTGAATGATGTCATATCCGGAAGCGATGGGCTGAGGATTTTGGGTGATTTTTGAATAAAAAGCAGTTAGTTGAGATTTGAAGCTGGACGAAGTGAGTTGATTTTTGGAGCCTCGGCGAGGCCTGGCCAGATCAGTTGGGTCTACGAGATGCACCGCACGTGGTGGGGTCAGATGGAACAGTCAGCATAGTAAAAATTGTGTCTCTCTCTCCTCATGACAAAAACCTAAAAGTCAAGAAGGTAATAAAAGTTTCGTACCTGAACTACCGAGAGTCGTATATTTGTCGCTGCCTCCCACCAGACACGACTTGACACAAGGTCAAAAGCCCGAAGGCCGATTAAAGTGGGGATAAAGGGGAGGGGAGGTCGGGAACGAGCCGAGACTCGAACCCTGCTGGCCAATGCTGCTCATCGGCTCACTTAGTGCAATGTGAGCCTGATGAGGCAAGCAGTTTCACGAACCCAAATGTGGGCCCGGGCACGTATGCCAGTTTACGGCTTAAACTAGACGCATGGTCTAGTGCCGTACAAGGGGGACAAAGGAGACAAAAATGCTGCTCGCCCACCCGAAGGTAGCCTAGTCGAAACTAGGTGCCTAATTAAAGGCCCCAAGTCTGCCATTGTTCCTTTTCCAGGGCCACGCTCCGGACCGAAGTCCAGAACAGGCCCCGGGGCACTCGCCATTCCTATGCATATGAATGTGGACGTCAGCCTTTTACAGACACATCCGTATATTTGTATATTTTACATAACCCCATCTGGCTTTATTATTAATACATTCGTACCACAAGGAAAACACGGAACCCGGTTTAGAGGGAAGAAAGATATTCTAGCAAAAGTTACTAAGGACAGTGTCCAAAATTGGTAGTCGTACTACTAGTACTCCTGCTGATCCACTACTGGTGTTACGATACTACTGCTACTAATATAATTCTGGAAGAGTCCGCGATACTGGTAACTTTTGGTCTCACAACAATATTCTTGTGCACTTTTAAGTTTTTACTGCTTTTATATTACTTTTATTTTTTAATTATAACAGTTTTTATTTATTCTTATTTATCTTTGCTGTTTTTTGTTCAGTATTTAAAACTGTTTTATTATTTTGTGTTTTTTTTATTGTTCAATACTTTAACAGTTTTTTTTTTTTGAGAAATGTTATTAAATCTATTTTTCTATTGTTTACTATCCAAATCTTTTCAGGAAACTTTTTTGCTAATTTAATTTTTCTTTTATATAAAAGAGAAATAAAACAGGTAGCGGGTAAATTTAAATTTTGACAATATAATTTTTGATAGCGTAAATGTAGTTATTTAAAGAATTAATTATTTTAAAACTGTATGTAAAGTTTTCGAGTCATTTGGTTAGGTTTTTTATTGATTTTATGGCATATCAACCATAGTAGGTTATTTAAAGTCAAATTCATTTTATTCATATAAACAGTTCTTTTTCAATCAATTCAGTATAGCACAAGTACGCAGTTTAAAAATCAAAACAGTTCTATTTCAAACAATTCAGTTTAAGGTAAGTACGCAGTTTAAATACCAAAACAATTATATCTCAAACAATTCAGTTTTGCGTAATGACAGTATTTTGTTTACACACAGTTAAATTTCAAAACAGTTCTATTTCAAGCAATTCAGTTTAGCATACGCACACAGTTTAGATCTATTTGAGTCATAGATAGGAGCCTTTTAGGTGCTGCCACTCCGGGCCTGAGTGGACCTTGGAGCGATGGCAGTGAAGGGGAACTCTGCATTCCCCAAAGCTCCCGCATTACTGGAACCTCACCGTCTGATTGTTTATTGTCATATCCATGAGTTTTACCCCTCTGCAGAGATTCAGTCGGTGCATTTTATAGCCTCAGCCGACATGGTCTTGTGTCATCTGGATATTTCTAAAATAAATAACTTATTATCTAATAATATAAATAATGAATACAATAAATAAATTAGTCTATAGATACGGGATTATATATGGATTAGATGAGAATTTCTTGGGTTTAGATCAATCGCTTCTTGGTGGGATAAAGTAATTTTCGTCAGCCTTTCGTAATTATTGTACAGCTCATAACCACTCAAACAAATAATTAATATTACACGCTCGTCTCGTAACGGTTATTATAGTGGAAAATGGACACAGTGACCCCATTTCAAATTCTGGAGGAGGCTGTTAGCATTTTACATTGTGCTAATTCTAGTTTGAAAGTTGATTTCGATAACATCACTGACTCAGACAATCCTGTTGCATCTGTCTGCCTGCGCAACACGCCTTTTTTCAACCCCTCCTGTTCTCTCCACGGCTCTTTTTATACACCTGGCATAGTCTCATTTGCATACGAGCGCCGAGAGTCTGCGTTACTTCACGCGAGATAATTAAATACAGAAGCGACTGTGTGTCACCATTTCAGCTTTTTTTTTTTTTACTAAACAACTGAATCGTACAAAACGCGGCCACTCGCTTGTCAAGTAAGTCACGATTTTCCCAACATCTGAGAAAGGCATGAATCTAACAATTCTCTCTCAAGATGTGAGTATATAGTAGGGCAGACAAGATTATTTAACTTTATAATGACAACTAGTCTAGGAGAAGGAAAAGTCTGAATTTAAACTATTTGTGTCGTGTCATATTTGATTTAAGACAAAATCACAAAAATATTATTATCGTTGACATAATAAAACATGTTTTTGGTTTTGTTTTTATAAGAATAAAATTACTCAAAAAAAAGTAAATTAGTGTCTTCCTTTTATTTTCTAAAATCTTGTTCTTCATCGATCAAGGAGATTGTAAAGGCGAACTCGCATTACTATTTAAAAGAGTTGGCTAAATGTTAAGCTAATTTGGATGTGTGGATAGTGAGCAAAACTGCAATTGTATTTTGGTTGAACATTTGATTGCTGGCTTGTGTGCTCTTTCATCGATGTCGTACGCTTTGGGGTTGCCTAGAAAAGGAAGTCACTTGTACGGAAACGGAAGTTTCTGTCTGAAATGTTCTGTAGCTTCCTGTGTTCGGTTTTTCAGCTTGAATAAAATAATGAATAACACCATCCTCCATTCCTACACACACACACACTCTCTCTCTCTCTCTTCCTCTTACTCCGTCTCTTTATCTCTCTTTCTCTCTCTCTCTCTGTCTTGTATTTCCATTTATTCCCCTTCTCATAGACAACCACCGACGAGAATCTTTATCAAAACGTTCCTGAAAATTTTCTTCAGATATTCATTTCCTTATTTAAATCTCTCACTCTATCTCCCAATCTATCGTTTTTTCTGCGCACACACACACACCACACACACACACGCATATATATATATATATAATGTTGAGAAAAACATTTGGCAATATTTTGGTAATAAGTACAATTTGGCAGCTCCGCAAACAGAAATATACATACCTATGTAGAGCGGGGTGTCCTCGTGGTGTAATGGTTAAAGCAAATGGACTGCGGAATCGTAGTAAGCGAGTTCAAATACCAGTCACAAATTATGTTCGCTTTCAGGCAAATACCCTTGGGAATGGTATTAACTCTATATCCCCCCAGTTATGGGTTAAATAGTATATCGACAATTCTTCAAGAAAGATGGCTTTGGCGTTAAATAACCTCCAAAGGTTGATATGCCATTAAACAAAAAAACCATTAAACAAAGCATACCTTTGTAAATTGGTTATCAACGCAGAAAAAAGAACTGACATGGGTTTATATCTATCATATATATATATATATATATATATATATATATATATATATATATATATAAACTCATGACTGTTGATATATTATATATTTTATATATAAACTCATATCATCTATCTATATATATATATACTTGGTGGTCAAAAGTTCTGCAATGTTTTAGTAATGTGAGACACAATTCCTCTCTTTCAGGTGCTTTTTTCGAACGTATTGAGCCCCACTGCTGAGCTCACCTGATACTCTCCGAGTGCTACTTACCAATGCTGCCACTATGGCTTGGAGCACTGCCTTGGAATCCATGGTTTTATGCCTACCTGTCTTTATCAGATCATCAAGGTTCTTGCATTTCGAGAAAAAATTCTTCCACGATCTGGTAAATGTAATTTGATTAAATGACTCTTCACCTTTTGTACAACAGATGTTTTGGGGCCCCTCAGTTCGAATCAAACTCAGTTGCACGTTCATTTGAGCGGTTGACAAATCCCACTTGGAATAAAGCAATTCACAACTTGTCAACACACCAATTGTTATATAGTCATCTACATCATCATTCATCACAACGACACAATATCAAATAAAGACAGACGCACACAGAAAGACGCATGAAGAAAGATGCAGGAACAAAGGACGCATGAAGATTTCTTTAGAAAAATATTTACCTCTCACTTTATTGCAAGGGTTCGAAAGGGTTGTTGAAGGTTTGCATGTGAGAGGGTGCTGGAGACCGAACATAAACTTCATATTATGACCGTCACGTTGTGTCTTTCTTGTTCTCTTAGATGCTCAACCAGAGGTCTTGGGGTCCACTCCATCGGGGCTTTTCCGAGGGCCCCCTCGGTCGGGTGGGGCCTTCCCTACCACATCTGGTCTCTACTGTCTGGAATTCTACTGGCAACTGCTCTGGGACTCAAACTCAACTGAGTTAAAAAATAGCTCAACGCCCACACGATCGCCGACTGGATCTTTGAAATCGAATGTTTAATCATCATCAAGCGGAAATAACTGTCATGCAGTTCAGAGGTTACTCTCTTCCGGTGCATGACTGTAATGGCACAATGGGACCTTCACCTTGTCCCATATCCTAAGCCTTAATCCGCCCACGCGATGTCTTTTGATTACTGGCCGTTGGAATGTGTCACTTCCTTCCGGTGTATTACCTTGGAATAGTATTTTTGGGCCGGGTCGAAGGTCAAAATATAACACAATTAACATGATACTAACAACCACAACGAGAACCTCCCACACTTTGAATTACTTAAGTCCTGTAATATACATATCGCAAACTAGAATGTAGCAAATGATTGCAAAACATTTAGTTCACCCTAATACCTGAAGATCAGTCAATGAATAAGGAAATTTTAGAGAAAAAAAAGGAAAATGATTTCTTTTCAGGTTTTTTTTTCCCAAAATATAAACTTTGCATTGTTTTAAAATGATTTATAGCAAAAATTATTTCATCATTTCAGAAATATTTGTTTTGAGACTATCTAATATAGCGATTCATCAATCTGACTGATTCTGTGAGAACAGAGGTCTGTCATCAAATTTTTGTCGGCAGAGGAGTACAAACCATGTGAAATTTACAGCAAAATTAGAGAAGAGCTCGGTGAAGCATGTTTTAGCAGAATGTTTACAAAGAACGAAAAATAAGGTTTGCCACTAAGAGCCTGAATTTGAAAAGAGAGTTAATGGAAGGAAAACAGTCTGACTCTCCGATAAATAAAAAGTTCCAGGCGCTGCTGTGAGCAAAGAAGATGTAACTGTACACAATTTATTTCCAATTCTTTAAGCATCATCAACCTGATTTATTGATTGACCCTCATATGTTCATATTTATCTACGCTTAAATCTATCTATCTATCTATCTATCTATCTATCGCAATCTTTATGTAATATTTGCTGTGTAACCATAAAATGCTGAATAATTGAATCATTATTGTGTGAAATGGCACAAGGATGTGCGTGTATAGAACTATAATTCTTGCCACTGTTTTATATGTTGCTTAATCAGCTGGGGCTGTAGAATACACCGACTGTGTAGGGGGATAAGACCCCCACCCTCCGACGCGTGTCCTGGATATGACACTAAATAATCTGATGGTCAGGTTCCAGTAATTCTGTAGCTTTGAGGAATGCAGGGTACCCCTTCATTGCCATCACTCCCAGGTCCACTCCAGCCCGTAACGGTGGCAACTGATAGGATCCTATCAATGGGTCAAATAGAACTAATCTGTGTTCTTTGCCTGAACTGAATTGCTTGAAATAGGACTATTTTGACATTTGAACTGTATCCTTATGCTAAATTGAATTGTTTGAAATAGAACTGTTTTTGTACGCTAAAATGAATTCTTTAAAAAATATAACTGTTTTGACATTTAACCAAGTGTAAACAAAAACTGTACTAATACTAAACTGATTTGTTTGAAATGGAACTTTGTATATGTATAAAATGGATTTGACATTATTGACCTAAAATTGTAGATGTGCCATAAAATTAAACCAAACAAAACCAAGCCCTTCTATATGACTCAGAGTCCTGGGTAGTTGATCGGCACCACCTACGACGTCTCGAACAGTTAAACTCTTATCAACCTCCACTGGAGTGACTACTTCACCGATATTGAAGTCCTTGAAAAGACTAAAATCACCTGAGTTGAGGCCATACAATTAAGGACGTTTCGGCGATTTGGCTGGACATGCCTTCAGGATGGGGAATCATCACCTGCCCAAGATAAAACTGAGCGATAAGCTCTCCATTTGGCTGTCGCGATAGATGAGCACCAAAAAAGGCAATTTAAGGATTGCTTGATAAAATTATTTGGTGCGTGTCACTTCAACCGTCGTCGATAGTCCACCTTAGACAAGGGGTCGCTCTCAAGAACAAAAGGAACAAAAGGAGGATTTACAATACTGGTGAAGCAAGCCATGACCAGACCTTCAACTGCGGTCGATGCAACTGACTGCCTGTTTCACATCCGCCTTATCAATCTCAAACGATACTTCAGCCGGTGTGTACCGGACTGTTCTTGATCTTCGTTTTAGGAAGCCAAAGCATGAATACTGGGAATAGATCTATAAGAATTTAGGTTACGTCAAAGACTTCAATATCAAGAGATCGCAATCTATCTATCTATCTATCTATCTATCTATCTCTCTCTCTCTCTCTCTCTCTCTCTCTCTATCTATATATATATATATATATATCAATTCTCTGTTTTTCAACCCCAAATTAAACGTGTAGAGTCACCCGATGAGACGAAAAGTATTATGATATTCTTCGCCGAAATAAATTGATGATGTCAATTTAACAATGCGTGAATTTCCTCCTAATTGCTTTATACATATATATATATATATATATCATATTTACCCAACCCCTCCGCTCGGGCAGGATATGACACAAGGTCAATTTTTTAAGCGGAGTTTAGCAGGTTTGAATTCAGAGTTTTCCTTCTCCTAGACTAGTTGCCTCACCAAGACTGAAGAACCTAGTCTGCCTTACTATTTACCCATAGCTGGAGGGAGAATAATTGGATTCATACCTTTCCCAAGGGTATTAGTGTTATGTGAAATGCAATCAGTCCAGAATTTGAACTCGTGTCGCCGTGTTCAATTCCTGCGACGATAACCATTACACCACGGGCACTTCCATTTATATATATATAAGAATGTACAGAGATAAAAATATATAAAAGATTTTCGGCGGATTATTTTATTTGTAGACAGATTTTCCAACGTTAACCGCTTTGGTATTTAAACCTTCATCATATGTTACGAAATATTCATTTTCTTAGTGTCGTATTTATTTCCAATTTGTTTTATATATATATATATATATATATATATATATATATATATATATATATAACGCAAAATTTCTGAACAGTATTATTGAAGAAGGAAAAATTTTGTTCGAGTCCTTTTAGTAAGGTCTTATCCATTCTTATTGACCTATGCCCAACTATTTTAACTAACTACTAAGGTCTGTTTAAGGTCAGCAATGTTTTGGTAATACGCCCTAGTTTGTGATATGTATATCACGTTATTAAAGCAGTTCAAGTTGTGGGAGATCTCCGCTGTGATTGGTAATGTCGCGGTAGTTGATGCGCTGACAAGCTGTGCATTGCTTCACTCCGTATGTGGTTTGAAAGCTACAAAGAAAAATGTGAAAGTAATGAAATTTGAGAAATCACTCTTTATGAGTTAGAATTGGGCCAAAACGGAAGTAAGCAGAAAGTAACGGAAGTAAGCAGAAAAGGAAAAGAAGTAACGACCACAGTACAATAACCAGATGTTTTAAGAATTTTTGCTCGTGTAGATGATTAGATATGACCAGGTATATAAAAAACAGTGGGTTCCGAGGCCTTGACACAAGTAATAGACAAATCCAGCGCCTTACACATGGAGATTTTTAGGACAGCTCGGCTCTCATAGTCCAGTGTGGTTTGTCTCTTTGACGATCTATCCGGAGTTGCAGAATCGTACCCCAGGTTATCAAAAATTTGAAACACTCTTTTCACTCATTTTTGTTCCAGTTTGGCTCAAACTGAGACATGTTAAAGGAAATGAATCAGGTTTTTAAACAGTTCGATATAGTAAGAATCCTACCTCCTTTTAAAAATCCTTTAGATTTGTTTTGAACTTTTTTAAGTTATTGATATTAAAGTTAAAATTGTTTTCGTTTTTATTGTTTACAAGTGAATTAAAATTATTATCAGTGGTTAAACCTCAACATTTTTCATATATATTCATTCAAAGATTATCTTTAAGAATCTTCCATATATTTTTTTTTTTTTCAATGTCAACATACGAGAAAATTGTTAATCTAAACAATCCGGTTTCTATTTTCTTTCAGTGCCGCTGGCTTTCACATCTGATAGCCAATCTTTCTACAACTAAACTGATTACGAGGGAAGAAGAAGAAGAAGAAGAAGAAGAAATAAATGAATAAGAAAGAAAGAAAGAAAGAAAGAAAGAAAGAAAGAAGAATGACAAGTAAAAGAAATGAAGAAATTGAATAAATGAAATAAAGAAGAAGAAGAGGAAGAAGAAGGAGAAGAAATTGAAAAAAAGGAATAAGAAAGAAAGAAAAAAGAAAGAAAGAAAGAAAGAAATGGAAGAACAATGACAAGACAAAAAAATGAAGAATTTGAAGAATAAATAAGAAAGAAAGAAAGAAAGAAAGAAAGAAATGAAGAAATTGAATAAATAAAATGAAGAAGAAGAAGAAGAAGAAGAAGAAGAAGAAGAAGAAGAAGAAGAAGAAGAAGAAGAAATTCAAGAAAAATAAATGAATAAGAAAGAAAGAAAGAAAGAAAGAAAGAAAGAAAGATGAATAACAAGTAAAAGAAATTAAGAAATTGAAGAAGAAGAAGAAGAAGAAGAAGAAGAAGAAGAAGAAGAAATTGAAAAAAATGAATAAGAAAGAAAGAAAAAAGAAAAAAGAAAGAAAGAATGAAATGGAAGAACAATGATAAGACAAAAAAAATGAAGAAATTGAAGAATAAATAAGAAAGAAAGAAAGAAAGAAGAATGACAAATAAAAGAAATGAAGAAATTGAATAAATAAAATAAAAAAGAAAGAAGAAGAAGAAGAAGGTACTTCTTTTCAGGTAACGTATCCGGAACCCAATATTGTAAATATTTTATTTATTTGAATTTCTACTCTAATTCATTTCTGTTCGTATTTATTCTATTTATGCTCCTACCCCACCCAATAAAACATTGCCTGTCAGGTATAAAGCCGAGACATTCCGATTCATTCTCTTTTGCTTGAAGACTTAACATTTCCAGTCTCTATTTCATTTTGAAAAGACTTTCAATTGTCGTCGTCTGCTTCTGTTTATACCCGGATGTAGCTTTCAACCATGGCGGTAGCATTTTTCATCAATATTCTATGTATATGAAGCGTTTATATATATATATATATATATATATATATATATATATATATAAGAGAGAGAGAGGGTGAGGGAGAGAGAGAGAGATTTTGAATGTTTAAACGAAAATTGAGAAATTTAAAAACAACAGCTTTTATTTTCCTTTGATTCAGTGCTGCACATAAACCAAGGAATCATGAGTGATGGGACCGACATTAATGCAAAGGAAATGGGCGTATTAAATCCTGTTTTAAATCGTTTTCATCAACGGTTTTAATTCAGGATTTTAAATTCTAACACACACACACATACACACACACATACATCAACACACCCACAAGCATACATGTAAACATGTTTAGGTTTATGGTCCTAACTTGTTCACTTGGTGACTTAATAGAGAACCAACAGTTGTCGTATTATCAAATAGTGTTCAATACCAATGAGAGATTATTTATATATACAGATATATATTTTATACATATAGAAATATATATATATATATTTATATATATATATATATATATCATCATCATCATCATCATGTCGTGCGGCTAGCACGGATATCCCTGACCCTCTCTCTCTCCACGTCTCCCTATCATTCATCGCCTCTGGCAGGTCTTCAGGGTTACATCCCGTATCATCACATAGCTGCTGTATGTATGTTCGAGCTGGTCGTCCTGCATTTGATTGGCCATATGCGGGGGTCCACAGGAGTACATCACTTACGAGCTCGTCCTTGCTTCTCCAGCAGTGTCCGGCATGTCTGGTTCGTCTAGCTTGGATAGTTTTCGTGATAGGTGGTAGGTGACCGTATAGTTGGTGCCTTGTGTGGTGTTGCTGCCAGGACTTGTTCAATATTGCTCTTAATATTCTTAGAAATATATATTAGATATATATATGTGTAAGTCTTGGAATATTGTCTGCAACCCTGGGTACGCACATACCACCAAAGGGATCTGCAGTATATAATATTTACGCAACATTTCATTTATTTATTATTATTATAATTATAATACAATTCCCTCCACTTAATATTACACCAACATATTACATCACAATACAATATACCCTTACTTATACCCATTGTAATTCAAGCCTACCACAACACAACCGTTCAAATACGCTTACAAATCAAATCCTTATTCATTCTCCTCGACATCTAGTGATAATGTTTTGTTCCATAGCTATAGTCACCTCCACATACAGAAATAAAATAATGTAACGAATTCATTCCCGTTTAACCAACGCGCTACGTTTGTAGCCTGGCTTAACCTCATAAAAACACACATCCATACGTAACAATAACACATACACGCATGAGCACCCACCGACGTACACTCACACACTTACAACCACACATAAACGAAATCCCAACGGTTTTTGTCTGTATTTTTTCGTCTTTTCGATTTTCGATTCATTCCATCTTAATTGCCTGATGATTGTTGTTTTGCAAAAAAAACTCCATGAAACCCAGGGTTGCAGACAATATTCCATGGATTAGATTATATCTAATATATATCTATTAATTATTATTATATAATAACTCTATCCTAGATATTGAGCACTCTCCATATTATATTGCACTTGGTTCGACACTTACCCACAAAGTGATTTAGTGACAACCAACACTTTTTAAATATATATATATATATATATATATATATATATATATATTGTAGTCATTGCAATTCAATTAATATAACATCAATTACTCTATTCAAATGTAAAAATGTAAAAGTCTATTTCCTGCCGATGAGGATGCATAACACCAACTTGTGGAAGACGTAGCACCGGGGGTAACCGTGTCCTCTGTAGGGATGACGTACCTTCAAGACACATCAGGTTACCATGACTACCAATTTGGCATCGCGTATGTGTGATGTGGTGGTCCAGTCGTAGAGTTTCGGCTCTGCATTCTATGGTTGCTGGTTCGATCTCTACTGATGGTGTTCATGGCATGCACAGCCGATAAGACCCAATATGGTCGAAACAACTGTTCAGTGTTTTGTACATCGCTAGTAGCCGAATTTTCTAATCATGGTAATTTTATTAATATCATCATCATCATGTCGTGCCGCCAGCACGGATATCCCTGATCCTCTCCTGCCACTGCTCCCTATCGTTCATCGCTTCTGGTAAGTCTACTGGGCTACATCCCGTATCCTCACAGAGCTGCTGTATGTAGGTTCGAGCTGCTCGTCCTGCTTTTGCTCGGCCCTATGAGGGGGTTCATAGGTGAATATCTCTTATGAGCTCGTCTCTACTTCTCCAGCGTGTCTGGTTCGTCTAACTTTGATAGTTTTCGTGATGGGAAATTTGGATGAATCAAGCACTCAACTCAAATTTAGATGTGTGATAATTCGATCGGCTTTATTTCATCTCGAACTTCTTCAGACAGAGACTGTTTTCTGAGTTTTTCTATTTAAAAGCATGTGAGGAGAAATGGTAAGATGTTGGAGAGGGTATAGTTGTAGCAGGAAAAGTTGGGAGGGATTTAAAGTCAAATGGATCAGGTTTCATTAAATTTCGTGGGGAGTGAAAGTGGAGATAGATTTTAGGGAGCAGATAAGAAAAAAGTAAGGAAGGGTTTGGGAGAAAAGGGTTTTGGCATATCTTGTTTCATGAAAAGATATTGACTATAATGTGATGTGGCAGAAAATTGTCTATATTGTGGTATCTAGTTTGTGTACCATAGGCCCAACGTTTTGTGTTGTAAAGAAAGAAGTCTACAGAAAGGGAAATACTCAAACTCGAAGGTAAGGGAAGAAAATATAGCACTCGTTTTTTATCAGCTATGATCACTGCAACTCGAAAAGTTCATTTTTGTTGCGTCCTTCTCCTCCCTTCCTCTCGGTGGTAACGGGGTGTGGGTGAAAGCTGGCTGTTTGACACACGCCTATCAAAGCAGATAGGTCGTAGCAGACTGGGGTAGGACGGTTGGGGGCCTCCGGAACCTTTAATGCACCCGTTTTGACAACTGCCTTCAACTCTGCCCCAAAATCTCGTTACTTGTTTTCTTATATAGAGATTTTGGAGAACAAATCGAAGATCCGCGAATGTTCGATGTCACAAGTGAAACACGTGATGATACATCTGTGATTATCTTAAAATCATGTCTATCTTTGCAGGTCATTCTGCCCGCACGCGCTAGTCTCGTGACACCTTCACTGATTGACGTCGGTGCTCTTCCGTAATATTACAGCCGTAATTAGGGTGAGGAAGGGCTCAGAGGTAAAGTGAAAAGGAGAAGGAGAGAATTATAAAAAACTCTTTAAGGAAATCAAATACATTTTACTTTATAACAGAGGAATATTAGCCGGTTGGAATAATTTAGAATCACATTAGCAAATGGGTGAAAGAAGTAAGAAAAATAATACGAAGAGAGAATAAAAAGGAAAGAAAGAGAAATTTAGTTTCATACACGGATAACGAAGGCATGAACAGCTATCGATAAGCTATCGGTCATATGGAAATCAGACCTGACCGATAAAATGAAACGCAGTTTATTCCAAGCAGCGGTCGTGTCGATACTGCTGTATGGATGCACCACCTGGACGCTAACAAAACGGCTCGAAAAGAAGCTAGACGGCAACTACACAAGGATGTTGTGAGCAATATTAAACAAGCCCTGGCGGCAACAACCCACAAAGCACCAAGTATACGGCCACCTGCCTCCCATCACGAAAATTATCCAAGTTAGACGAACCAGGCTCGGAGAACACTGCTGGAGGAGCAGAGACGAGCTCATAAGTGATGTACTCCTATGGACCCCCACATATGGCCGAGCAAAAACATGACGACCAGCTCGAACATACATACAGCAGCTATGTGAAGATACTGGATGTAGTCCAGAACACCTGCCGGAGGCGATGAACGATTGGGAGAAGTGGCAAGAGAAGGTCAGGGATATCCGTGCTGGCGGCACGACATGATGATGATGATGATTGCGTAATGTAGAATGTTCACCAATGATCCGGGAGAATGAGGTTCAATCCGAGGTCGAGTCATACCAAAGACTCAGAAAATGGTACTGTCCCACTTTTTTCTTATCTGCTCCCTAAAATCTATCTCCACTTTCACTCCCCACGAAATTTAATGAAACCCGATTCATTTGACTTTAAATCCCTCCCAACTTTTCCTGCTACAACTATACCCTCTCCAACATCTTACCATTTCTCTTCACATGCTTTTAAATAGAAAAGGTCAGAAAACAGTCTCTGTCTGAAGAAGTTCGAGATGAAATAAAGCCGATCGAAATATCACACATCTAAATTTGAGTTGAGTGCTTGATTCATTCAACTTTCTTATCATACTGTCAGATTTACAATAAATTTATCTTTTCCACATTTGCCTAATGGGTAAAGTGTTCGCCGAGGTTCAATCCCAGGTCGATTCATACCAAAGATTTAAAAAATGGTACTTGATTCTGCCTTGCTTAATGTTCAGCATTATAAGATAAGGATCAAAGGTAAAGTGGAGCAATCCAGGGAATGGAGTAGCGCCCTCCACTTCAAATCGGTGTGGTAGCTATTGAAAAAGGAGCCTTCGGGTCACCCTCGACTAAGGTCGCCATCTTTACTTCCTATTTTTATTTTACAGTTCTAATTTGCATGCGGATAAGGCTTGACTTATGGAAGACTTTCATTTTTATTATACTTAAGTCGCAAAGTTGTACTCGTACGAGATGAACCTTTGACGAGGTTCTGTACCTCTTCCATTGATGTATCAACGAACGCCGCATCATCTGCGAGGTCACGAATGATGCTAGTTTTGACAAGGGTTTTAGCTTTAAATTTTTTATGATTAAAGAAACGGTCTCCCTTCCTGAATTGGAATTCTGCACCTGCATCAAGATCACCAGAAGCGCTATGAAAGATCACAGAGGAAAGGAGAGCACAACAAACGGGTATATATATATATATATATATATATATATATATATATATATATATAATTGTTATACCACAAATACCTCCTTGAATATGAATATATATATATATATATATATATATATATATATATATTTGAAGTATTTGTGACATAAAGATTATCGTCAAAAGATAGAGGTCATATCCTGGACAAAGTTGTCTAAGTATTACTTCGTGCTTATGCCCCAAAGGAAAGCACGATTCCTTACTCCCTTTGCTCAGTTAGGAGAAAAGAACAGAGCAGACTGGACACGCTATCCTTGGTACGTTAACCAGTTTAAGAAGAAGAAAGCTTCTAATGTCCTTAGCACACACAAAAAAGAGTGACTGGTGCTACAGAATCCTTCACTGCTATAATCATTTGGTCATTTTTATGGCATTTTAATCAACCTTGTGCCAAATCCTGTTCATGCATATATAATGTACATAATCTGTAAATAAATATTGTTTGTTTGGGTTTTATGAGATATCAACCTGAATTGTTTGAAATAGAACCGTTTTGACATTTAACTGTGTGTAAGCAAAAGCTATATTCATACAAAACTGAATTATTTGAATTACAACTGTTTGACTAAACTGAACAGCTTGAAATAGAAATATTTTAACAATTAAACTGTGTACTTATCCTAAATTGAATTGTTTGAAGTAGAACTGTTTCACTAAACTGAATAGCTTGAAATAGAAATGTTTTAACAATTAAAACTGTGTACTTATCCTAAATTGAATTGTTTGAAATAGAACTGTTTGTCTAAACTGAATAGCTTTAAATAGAAATGTTTTAACATTTAATCTGTGTACTTATCCTAATTTGAATTGTTTGAAGTAGAACAGTTTCACTAAACTGAATAGCTTGAAATAGAAATATTTTAACAATTAAACTGTGTATTTATGCTAAATTGAATTGTTTGAAGTAGAACTGTTTATTGTATAAAAATGGATTTGGAATTAAATAACCTACAAATGTTGATATGCCATAAAACCCAAGCAAACAATCAAACCAACCCAAATAAATCTATTCAATATTAATCGTTCTTTGGCCTACAGTTAAATGGTTTCAGACATTCCTATGTAATACAAATTATCTAATTTATCATCAATTATATTAAACGATTAAATAAAAGTATTTGACCGATAGAATGAACCCCAAGAGGCACTACCACTCTGTTAGAGTGGACTTGGGAGAAATGCCGATAAAAGTGTACTCCACATTCCCCAACGTTTCACAACAGGAGCCTCACCATCAGATAGCTTAGTGTCATATCTAGCACACACGTTTCTTCATACCCATCAATAGAGAAGCAGTTGGTGTGTTCTACATCCCTTGCTGACTCGGGTTGTTAACGTTGGGAAGAATTTCGAATGTTTTGGAATTAGTCAACTCAAACAGCAAATTAACCCTGAATTGTAACCTATGAGATATAAAAACGGAAGCGTACGGTGTTAAAATTTATAATTAAATATCCGTCACTGTATTTTCGGATTTATTTACATTAGAAAATATTTCGTTTACGTAAACGTTCTGTTTTCCTGTTCTCTAATTCTTCAATTTGAATTATTAAGAATATAAAATTAATGAACAACAATTAATTCACTGATTCTTTATTTTAATTAACGCTAATTAGCAATGCATCATAGATTGCTTGGCAATTTAATTATTTCTCCCACATGAATACACAAACACATACACGCATACGCGTCCATAGAACATATGTACACATGCATACACACACACACACACACATGCACGTACACGTTTGCAGAACCCATACACACATATGGATGCCGTACACACACACACACACACACACACACACACACACACACACACACACACATACATATATACAAATGCCTGTAGAATGCATACAGGCTCCCACAAACAAAAAAACGCACATACGATACTTCCAGGCACCCATAAATAAATATGCAAGCCCACACAGAATTAATATACGCGTCCATAGAACATATATATACTTGCACACACACACACACACACACACACACACACACACACACACACACATACATACATACATATATACAAATGCCTGTAGAATGCATACAGGTTCCCACAAACAAAAAACGCACATACGGTACTTCCAGGCACCCATAAATAAATATGCAAGCCCACACAGAATTAATATACGCGTCCATAGAACATATATATACTTGCACACACACACACACACACACACACACACACACACATACATACATACATATATACAAATGCCTGTAGAATGCATACAGGTTACCACAAACAAAAAACGCACATACGATACTTTCAGGCACCCATAAATAAATATGCAAACCCACACAGAATTAATATACGCCCGCGCAGACATGGCTGTAGAAAACGCACCAACACACAAAGATAAAACTGCACATAAATACATCTACATTAACAGTATCAAGATAATGACAAGAACATGGCGAAAATGATTGATTCTTTATTAAATTTGGTATTTAGTGCTCAGATATTAAGAGTACGCGTGAGTAAACGACACTTTTAAAGTGTTTTAATCTATGATCAATTGTCAAATTAATTCAATTTTGTCATTAAAAATTATTTCTTGGTGTTCAGAAACTATGAAAATACTTGCGATAAACATTAGTGAATTTGCAAGTCTAATGCTAGAGATTCTCTTAAGGTGTCTTTGAAAATGCCGAAATGTTCCTGGCTCGTATCAGAAGGAAAAAAACATTTTTATTTGGAGAAAAGACTGATAGATAATGCTACTCCAAGATCGACCTCGATACTGCTAAACCTTCTGCAAATGTAGGTACGAGGACCATTAAATAAGTTCCCCGACTTTTATTGAGAGTACACACATGAAACACTAGTTCCCTTCGAAGTAATCTCCTCCGGCTGCAATGCACTTATTGTACCGTTCCAACAACTTCAGCAAGGCTCCATCGAAGTCTTCTTGTGTGAGCGTGTCAATGACCTTCGTCACAGCATCTTTTATCTCCTCAATTGTCTCATAACGACAGCCTCTGAGCTTAGGGAATAACCAAAATCACAGGGATCAAGGTCTAGACTATAGGGAGGCTGAGGAACTGTCTTGATGCCCATCTTGGTCAAATAGTCTGTGACAAGAATGGAGTTGTGGACTGGTGTATTGTCCTGTTGGAAATGCCACTGACCCGATTTGAAGAGTGCTGGCCTCTTCCGACGGAATCTCTTCCTGAACTCCCTTAAAACCTCAACATAGTAACCCTAACCCTAACCCTTTGGCCAATCAACTCTTGTCTATTGACTTCCTTACTCCTCCCATACCTTTCATCATCCCTCACAGACTGCCTGACTCCCTTGAATCTCTTATGTCACTCAAAAACTGATGCTCGATTCATACAAGATGCTCCAAAACAGTGTAAAGCATTCCATACGTTTCTGTGGCCATTTTTTCAAGTTTAAAACAGAATTTTATTGCATATCGTTCTTCTAAAGTGTCCTCACATCCAGATAGCATTTTTGAAATTCACCAGCTGTGACAATCAGGATTTAGTAGGGTGTATTCCAATTCGTGTTGTAGCTGTTCATTTAAACCTGAAATCATAAAAATAAGTCAGTCATCTCATAAGATGTATAGCAATAACATAGTGAATTTTCAAGAGTCTACGACAATTTTAAATGCCTGTACAAAAAAATTCTGGATACTTATTGAATACACCACGTATATGTTAAGCTATCACTGTGATCTGTTATTTTTTCAAAAAAATTTCATGCTTTTGGGAAAGTTGGGAAACAATCTGTCAAGAAATTTAAAGATTTCTATGCAAATTTGTAAGATATGCTAGAAAAAATATAACAAATAGGGTTCATAAAATTGCACAGACATTAATCCTGGAACAAAAACAATCAAAAATCTTCCGTTTCCTACATCTTAACCAATGAATCTCATTAAGTACTTGAACGACCAAAACCAAAACCTTGTTTCCAGAATTCTTCCCTAAATGTGGTGCTTAGAATTCGATGTAAGACCTCACCTAAAAGTTGGATCCTAAACTTTATCGGGAGGTGAGACTCCTGGTCTAGAACTCTGGGGAGTATGTTCATTGTCATTACTCCCAGACCCACTTTTACCTGGAGTGTTCGTACATGTTTGGGTCCCATGTATGGATCAAATGGATCTGTCTGAAAATTATTCGTATTAGATAGGAATATTTGAAACCGTATAATTAGAAGTAAATTATTTGTATTAAGAATAGTTCCTAGAAGCCCAAATCTTTTATGTAGGATTATTATTATCAGTAACTTGAAACTATATAACTGAAAATAAATGTTTTTTATTCACTCAGAATAAATATTTGGCCGAATTAATTGTACATAAATTGTTTGTATTAGATAGGAATACTTGAAACCATAACTCAATAGCAAAAAGTAGATGATTACTTGGTAAAAAATTTAAAAATACGATATAACAAAGGATTACAATGGAGTGTTAATATCATTAATAATTATGTTTAATAATCGAACTTTTAAAAATATTTCAGCTTTAAATACCCCATAAGAGGTTGATTTGAGGTTAAATAAAATAAACTTAATATCTGCCTCAGGCTAAATATAAAAAATCTATCATCAACACCATCATTATCATCCAGTTGTGCTGATAGCACCAATTCCTTTCTCTCTCTCACGATCTGTCCCCATCGTCAAGAATTTCTGAAAGGTGTCTACACTCTGCCTGATGTCTGCACAGAGCTAATGTATATATTTACGTAACCATCAGCACGAAGAAGATGGGAAACAAGGTTATTGTTAAGCAGAATTTTTGCTGATTTAATTCAAAGATTTCCTTCTCATTGACCAGTTGAAAAGCCCTGTCTGGCATATTATTTACCCATAGCTACACAGAGAGAGAGAGAGAGACAGAGAGAGAATAGTTGTATTCATAGCGCTATCTGAAATACTACAGCTTAGTCCAGGGTTTGAACTCTGATCACCATGTCCGTTTCTTTTGACGGTAACTACTACACTAAGAGGGCTTTTTGTTATATAAAAGTCTTTGGTGGTTGGCCATGTGTATAAAAAGAATGTCGCTTATGAATTAATCCTTACTTTTCTAGAAGTGACCAGCATGTCTTGTCAGTTTTATCCCTCCGAGCATTCAGACTCTTGTCTTTATCTTCATTGTTATACCTATAACGTTGTGGCCGATGTACCCTTCGACCTCTTTCAAGTGTTTCACATCGAACTGGGGAGCTCACTCAGAACTTCAAACCGAAACCTTTATTTAATCCACGAGTACAGACTGTTCAAATTCCGTTAAATAAGACTAGGTACAAGTGTTAAGTTATAGTGAATATTCCTGGATTGGTTTGTTTGGTTTTATGGCATATCAACCATTATAGGTTATTTAAAGCCAAATCCTCTTTATACATATTTATTAAATTTATATGATTTGTAATCACATTTTGTTGATAGCATTTTTAAACGAGCCTAAGTTCATCAGTTATTTGTTGCTCTCGGTTAAACGTCAATCACTTCTATTTGACCCATAGAGAGGACCATACCAGCTGCTACTAATCCGGGCCAGAGTGGAGCTGGGAGCAATGGCAATGAAGGGGTACTTCACATTCCCTAAAACTCCAGCATTACTGGTATATCTAGGATACTCATCGGTGAGGGTGGGGGGCTTACACCTCTGCAAAGATGCAATCGCTGTATTCTACAGCCCCAGCTAACAAGGTTGACTGAGAGTTGAGATTAGGCTTGCAACATCCTGATGATTTTACTTAGAAACACTTTTAAACCATTTTACGTGGATGGTTTGTAAGATAGGAGGCAAGTAGCCCTACAGCTTCTGTTTTCTTGGAGCCGCTTCCAAAATTTGTTTAAAATAGTACGTCGTATTCTTGTGCTGTTCCCATCAAGCTTTTTCTCCAATCCTTTCAAATGGTGCAACTATATAGTAATACTGACATGGCCACAGCTTGGAGGAAATCTTGTTTAATTTTATCAGAGATCAGATTTCCATATGATCACCAATCTGCCAATAGTAGTTCATCACTTTCAGTAGATGGGATACTGCTGCCGAGATATGCAGATATTACCTATCCGTGCCAGATGAAATCGAACTTTATTTTACCCTTGAAATAATAAAATCCTGGTTATTTTTTAAAAGAAAAACATATTGATGTCTACTATTTACCGTCAGACTTGACTAGAGAATGGATGATCTAGGGTCATATCCTCGACACTCTTTGAGGGATTTTACTCTTCCACAGAGGTGCAATCGTCGTATTCTATATTTTCAACCGAAAAGGGAGAGAGATAAGAGATTGCAATACAGACACGTATAAACATATATATAAACATATATATAAACATTTGATGAACTTGAAAGGAATCTGATTAGGTTTTATCTTCTTATGAATTCTACGAAATTGTTTTTTTTTTCTTTGTTGTGTATATATACGAATTACTTGCATTTTATAAGGAAACGATACATCAATGCAAAATTCCAATTAAATTCCAAAGACACAAAGCTAATTGCTGCTTTAAACAATTCCCTAACGTCTTATTCGTATGTTAATGTTCCAATGCATTTTATACGAAATGAGGAACATTCTTTTTCAGGTTGGCAACCTTAATTGAAATTCTGCAGACGCCTTAAAATGTACTGCAAGATCAAATTCAATGTAAGCATTTCATATAATACCACTGTAACATTGATCAAGTTAACACTGGCTTAGGGAAATAATCATTTAACCCTGACACGCGTATGTATTTACCGAACCCCTCCGTTCCGAGAAGATACACAAGGTAAATTCATTACATGAAGTTGAATTCTCCTAGACTGGTTACCTAACCAAGGTTAAAGAACCAAGTCTGTCCTACTATTTTTCTTTAGTTGCTTTTTCCTTGGACATTAGTTCCAAGTGAATCGCACGCAGCCTCGTGGAGGATTTGAACTCAGATTACGGGTTCCATTTCTTACCCCTACGAAAAGACCTCCTCCAAATGAACACAGGAGTATAAATGAATTTCTTGATGGTTGAAATTGACTGGTCAACTCAAAAACTGAAGAAAATTTGACGACGATGGAAACTTTCAACAGAATTATGTACAACGATAATTCATGCCTTTCTTAGTGTTTGGCCAACTGCAAATGTAAAACTAATCTACCTGACCCTTTTGGGAGTTTTGTAGATGAACATTTCTGCTGTCTGATCTAGCTGGATAATGAATCGATTATGCCGAACCCATCACGAAAAGATAGGAGAAACACGGATTCGGACTACATAAACTTTCTGTCTTATAAGACTTAGATTATACTGTCCCCTACTCAAGATATGTCCTGGGTATTTTCTGCAGTTCTGGAGTTTTAGATAGTGTGGTCTCCATATCCTTGCCATTACTCCAAGGTCCACTCCAACGCTGACTAGTCGTACCTACCTGTTAGGGTCTTATCTATGGGTTAAATACAGGCGCGGGACAAAATAATGGAAACACTTAGTAATTTCAAACAAATTTATTCTAATATGGGTTTCTGATTGCATCCCTCCCGTGAAATCCGGCTTTGTGCAGGTCCCTTCTTAATGTTGGGTTCCCCAGATGCTCTTTAAGCTCTACTGTAATTTTCGCAGTGTGATATTCTAGCGAGCCTGCCTAACAATCTGTAAGAGTCGCACGGTCCCTATCAGACAACTTTCGCTTTCAGAGTTTTGCTTCGGTGAGTAGGTTTTTCTTTCTTTCTCAAATGCTGTCATGACTTTCGAGACAGTATTCCTTGCTACACGAAATAATTCAGCGGTTTTTGCTACGCTAGCACCTGCCATACGAGCACTGACAATTTGACCTCTTTTAAAGTCTGATAGATCTGCTATTTTAATGAATTTTGATTAATTTCTTTTAACGATATCAGTATAAAAAATAACAATTTTAGTAAAATAAGAAAAGAAAAATTAAAAATAAATAGAAAAAACATAAAAATAATAAACGTTTGATGGTTTTGTAGGAGTTTTAAAATTATGATACAAAGATTCTAGGTGTTTTCATTATTTTGTCCACCCCCCACCCTAGATCTTTTGTTTGTTTAAAAGCATATCGACAGTCATGGCCTCTCTGTTAGCTGATGTTGTAAAGGGAAGAAAGATAAAATTGTCACCCTAGAAAAGACGACATGATTCCATTTCCGCTTAATGAAAACCGGTTTTCTTTTTTTGTTGCAGACCATCTACTCGTTGGCCAGTTGTGTACAAATCCCAAGAGTGATAGGAGCCTTCTATCATGTCTGAAAGTGACACAATGTTCAACGAGTAAGATCAAAGATATTCCGCTGTACAACTCATGCTCTCGACCGATCCAAGTTATGACAGCCAGAACCATAGACGGATTGCCAGGAATAACAGAGACGTGCCCAGGGTGATGAAAACAAAGTTTCCGGCTACGGTTATGGTCTTTGGCGTGGTTTCAAGTGACGGCCACATCATGCCACATCACATCTTTGAAGTCGGCTTGAAAGTCAACGCTAAAGTGTACCTGGATGTGCTGAAGAGTGTGGTGATCCCCTGGTGCAATCAGGTGATTGGTGGTAGACCCTGAGTGTGGCAGCAGGACTCGGCACCGGCCCACAAGTCCAAAGAGACCCAGACTTGGCTTCAGAAGGAGTGCTACAACTCTGTACCCTTCTCTCACTGCCCCCTCCTCCCCCGACCTGAACCCACTGGACTACTTCGTTTGGTCATACGTCGACAACATCACCAACATGACCTCCCACAACCCTAAAGCCAGCCTGATCGCCACCATCCGCCGAGTATTGGCCAAGCTCCCGCCGGCGCTTGTGGAAAAGGCATGCTCCCAGTTCCGGATCCGTATCGAGGCGGTAACTGAGGCTGAAGGCGGGTACATTGAATAGATGTCAGCTCTACTACATAATCATGTTACCTGAATTGATATTTTCAATAAAAGTTTTAAAATAAAGCTGTAGTGCTGTTTTCTTTATGATGACAATTTTATCGTTCCACCCTGTACTATATAAGCTGTTGAAACAAATGCTGCTATATTAAGAAATAAGACCCCCTTCTTCCAAAAAAGTGCCCTGGTACGACAATAAACTAAATCTGATGTTGTGGCTCCAGTTGTGGAGCTCTGGGGAATCTGTCGTGTTTCTTCATTACCATTAGTCTTAGGTCTTCTTTTGTTACATATTGACCTCCGATCTGGCCAAACTGTCAAAGAAGAAATGCAGCTGTGTAAATAACAGGTGCATCCGGTCGAATATATCAGGGGATACCTTGACTGTTGAAGGGTTGAATAGAGTGCAAATGTAACGCTCGCAAAAAGTAGGTGGATGTTAAATTATTATATAACCCCGGCGACAGGAAGTTCAGATCAGTTGGACAGAAGATGCTGGAATGAGAACCATGTCCCAGCAGAGGCTTAGCCCCAAGACTCTCGGCTAAGCAGCTTAGAAGAACGGGAAAGAAATGCTGCTATAGCCGGTAGAGCTGGGGTCAATATGTTGCAGTTCTGTTCAGTCTCCAACTCTCCTCTCACATACAACCCTTTCGAATAAAGTAAGAGGTATATTTTTCTAAAGAACTATCACTGCTCGTAGTTATTAGATTAAATATGTTTCCGCATGTATATGTGTATAGTTGGTCATGGCTATACAACACTCCGACAGATAAGTATCACCAAATAGGGTCCTATTAATTGGTAAAATATATTGTGTAGCGATAATTAAGGAAATATAACACTTGTTTACAAAAATATAACCTCAATATATTCTCAACGCCCACACATTTTCTTACGGTTGTTGATTTATATGATTTATTGCCGCTGTCACTTGCTTTTAAAGGGGCTATATCCTGTTTTGAAATCTCTAACTTATGGTTCTGTCCAAGTCAATATTAAACAAACAGAACAGTTCAATCATTTACAAATAATTATTATTTTTTTATTTTAGACCATACAGCTGTGTATAAATTCCCCATAATTCAGAGGAATATTTGGTCAATATTTGGTTTATGTTAAATAAAAATACTCGAAACCATTTAACTGTGTGCAAACAAATGATCTCTGCCGTCTTATATGAAATTAAAGTTACTTGGAAACTATTCACTTTCAAATTATAGTTATATGTCCATGTTTGTGAGTGTGTGTGTGTGTGTGTGAGAGAGAAAGAGAGAGAAAGAGAGAGATAGAGAGAGAGGGGGAGGGGGAATGAAATGAATCGGGCTGAGTATTTGTGGACAAAAGGTAAACGGACGAATTGATACACTGATGATATATTTATTTTTATTTTTATTTCATTTTTGATAAATATATCTTCGACTACTCCAAGTATATATATATCGTCTGTTTACATTTTCCACATCTCTCTCTCTCTATCTAACTCTCTCTCTCTCTCTCTCTCTCTCTCTCTATATATATATATATATATAAAACAAGATTTATATACATAAATCATGATTTGTATGGAGGTGCCCGTAGTGTAATTGTTATCGTCGTAGGAAATGGACACGGTGAGACGAGTTCAAATCCTGGACGAGACTGATTGTATTTCACATAGCACTAATACCCTTGGGAAAGGTATGAATCGAATTATTCTCCCTCCAGCTATGGGTAAATAGTAGGGCAGACAAGTTTCTTGAGCCTTGGTGAGGCAACTAGTCTAGGAGAAGGAAATCTCTGAAATCAAACTTGTTAAACTCCGCTTATAAACTGACCTTGTGTCATATCCTACCTGAGCGGAGGGGTAGGTATATATATATATATATATATAAAACAAGATTTACCATTAAATAATCCACAAGGAATAAAACCCAACCCAACCGACTTTTGTGGGTTATTTATTGTCAAAGTTTATTGAAGGATATATTAGTGGGTTACGAGGAATTTCATACCGTTTCCAAGGGTATTAGTTTGAAGTTGAACATAATAGTACCATTAGATTTCGAAGCCACTCACTACGATGTTGCAGTCCAGGACGTTAACCCATACGCCACTACTTTAAATAAAAACTAATTAATTAACAGAAACTAACTAAATAAAAACTAATTAAGCACCTGGTGATTTGTATAATAACATCGGAACGTACACTAAAAATCACAATCGTGTTTAAGAAATCGATTTAATGTTATTCCTCCTTGCGCAAAAACAAAAGTTGTTTACAGTCAAATTCTGTTAAGTTTCGTTTGGTTTCATGGCATATCAACCATTGAAGGTTATTTAATATCAATTCAAAATTTATACATATAAATAGGTCTATTTCAAACAATTCAGTTCAGCATAAGTGCACAGTTTTTTTTTTGGTGGGTGGGGGTTAAACACAGTTAAATGATCAAATGGTTCTATTTCAAACAATTCCGTTTAGAATGTCAGCAAAGTTAAATGGTTCCAAATATCGCTATGTATCACAAACAATTCAATTAAACATCCCTTATTTGTTTAAACACAGTTAAATGATCAAACGCTTCTATTTCAAACAATTCACTTTAGCATGTCAAAAAGTTAAATGGTTCCAAGTATCGCAATATATCACAAACTATTCAATAAAACATTAGCAATTGCTTTACACACAGTAAATCAAATAGTTAAATTCAAACAATTCAATTTAGCGTAAGTAAACAAAGCGCTATCAGGTGCTACCACTGCGAACCAGGGTGAACCTGGGAGCGATACCAATGAAGGGGTACTCCACATTCCCCCAAGCTCAACTATCAGATTATTTTGCGTCATATTGAGGAAATTCATATGGGGAATATATTTCCCTTCTGCAAAGATGCAGTCGGTGTTATCTGCAGCCTTAGCCGACAGAGCCAGCTGAAACAAAATTATGAATAATATTTTATTTCCATATATAACAAGTTCAATGAAATTTCTGAGATAATTGATAATTGATAAAAACAATATTTACCAACACCAGTCAACCTTCATGCTTGGGGGTTAACTACATCCGACCGATGCAGAGCATGTGGGAAAACTGCCAGCCTCAAACATATTCTCACTGGATGTGAGTACGCTCTAAGAAGCTATACTTGGAGACATAACGAAGTCCTGGAGATTTTTTCTGAGGCTTCAAAAACATGTTGTGAGACTGCCAATAAAGCTCTAAATATAATCAACAATTAGGGCAATTCAGTTCGTTAAAGAAGGAAATATTTCGAAAATTGCACGTGAAAATATGCGTAAACCATAATTGCTTGAGGGCTGCACGGACTGGCACGTCGCAACCGATTTAAAACATAACTTCATATTTCCAACTGAAATAGCGTTAACAACAAAGCCTCCAGATATTGTCATTTGGTCCGTTAAAGCAAAAGAAATTTTCGTTATTGAGTTAACGGTCCCTTACGAAGAAAATTTCGACTGGGCACATCAGCGTAAGTTGGAAAAATATGAAGATCTGCGAGAACAATCTGTCAGAAATGGCTGGATAACGAATGTATTTTCTATCGAAGTCGGATGCAGAGGTTTTATTGCCAACTCAACCACCGTTTTCTTAACTAATCTTGGACTTCCTCCATCGGACAAGAGAAAATACATGGAAAAGATCCAAGAAAAGGCTCTAACGGCATCAACGTGGATCTGGCAATCCTACCGAGCGACAACAACCTGACAAAGTCTGGTAGTGTCATGAGATACTGCTGGTGCGCTATGGGTTAGTGGTAATGCTTCGGCCCCGAAACCATGCCTGAACCCAGAGTCATCATCTGATGAAGGCTTTGTTAGAAGCAATGCTGTTGTATAAACCTCAGTTATTGTATGATACCTACTATTGATTCCTTCAAAAAAACAATGTAAAAATTATCTACTGTATAACTAGTATGCTATTTGGCTATGTTTGACAATTGTCTCGTTAGAACGTATTTCTCTTTCTTCAAGCGGGAGGTTTATTTTATTTTTTATTTGTAAGTCATGTGTCTATAGGAGTACCTGTAAATGATGTACCATTGATGGAAGTAGACTGCTGTTATTTTGAAAGTGATATTCTGTTGTGGTTTTTTCTCTTTGTTCATTTTATTTGTACGTGGGTCGTTGAAAAGGTGCAAGGCCTCACCCAAAAACAAAAGCAACACGCCACCACTTGAAAAAACTATTTTATGCGTTAATTTCTGTGCAGCTGAGGCCCAAAGAAACGTAAGAGAGGAGCGATAAATTTAAAATCAAGGTGTGGTTTAGAACCTTTTGAAAAAATCTCGTATATATATATATATATATATATATGTGTGTGTGTGTGTGTGTGTGTGTGTGTGTGTTTGGGCGTTTTTATTAATATAAATGAAATTGACTAATGTACAGAGCTAAACTCCTGATTTCTTTAATTTATTTAAAAGGTTTCTGACGGAAGAATGCGTTTTCTTAAGTAAGACCACTTTCCTGTTTCTTTCAGTAAAATTTACATTGCTTCCTTTACGAAATAACAGCGCTGACAAAATAAGGATAAACAGAGCAATAACAAAGAGGAAAAATAAATGGAAAGAAAAACAAGTATATTGCCATTTCAAGCCACAAAGAGGCGAAATCTCATACGAGAAGACCTGAGCATGGCTACGAAAGGGAAACATTAAGTGAGAAACTGAATCGCTTTTAATAGCAGCAAAAAACAATGCTATAAGGACCACTTACATTGAAGCAAAAATCAATTATACACAAAATATTTAGCAAGTGTATGTTGTGTGATGATAGAGATGAAACCATTAATCATATTAGCAATCTAACACTAAAAGATTATAGGACCAAATATGACTGGGTAGGAAACGTGATCAACTAGGAATCGCGCAAAATATTGAAAACTGATCATGTAAACGAATGCTGCGAACAGACACCAGATTGCGTCCCAGGGAATGAAGCATATAAAACAGTCTATGATTTTGAGATGTTAACTGATCAATTTATGATGATTAGCGAAAAAAAAAAAAAAAAAAAAACAACAGTGATTTAGTGGATTTTGCTGTTCAGGTAGACCAGAGAGTGAAAATCGAAGAAAATGAAAAGAGAGACAAGTACTTGGATCTTGCCTGAGAACTAAGGAAAAATTTGGAACTTGGAAGTGACGGTAATATCAATTATAATTGGAGCACTTGGAACGAGTCCTAAAAGTTTGGTATGGGACTTAAAGAGTTAAAAATCGGAGGAAGAGCTGAAACTATCCCTACTATAGCATTGCAAAGATTGGCTTGAATACTGAGAAGAGTCCTGGAGACCTGAGGATACTTGCTGTCGCTCAGACACCAGTGAAAGACCATCAGCAAACATTTGTATCAAAGATTCGCTTGGAGAATAATAATACTGATAAAAAATCTTGCAGAATTTTGGATTTTGATGTCCCAACTGACCACAAAGTAAAATTGAAAGAAAGTTAAAAGAAGGATAAGTACCTGAACCTTGCTAGGAAATTGAAAAAACTGTGGAACCTGAAAGTGACGATTATATCAATTATAATTGGTGCTTTTGGTACAGTCACCAAAGGATTAATAAAGTTACTGGAGGACTTGGAAATAAGAGGACGAGTGAAGACTACCCATACGACAGCATTGTTGAGATCGGCGAGATACAGAGAAAAGTCTTGGAGACTTGCTGTAACTCAAACTCCAGTGAAAGACCATCAGCTAACGCTGATGTGAAAAACTCTCAAGGAGTAAATAGTAATAATAATAATAATTGCTTGGATCTTAGTAGAGAACTAAAAATGTTATGAAACATGAAAGTGACGTAGATACCAATTGGTACACTCGGAACAGTCCGCAAAGGCTTGGTAAGGGGACTGAAAAATGCGAAAATCGGAGGACAAATCGAGGCTCTTTCGTCTAGAGCATTGCGAAGAATAAAAAGAACAGTCCAAGAGATTTGAAGAGACTTGCTGTCTTTCAAGTCTCCATTAAAAAGCCATCAGCTAACGCTGGTGGGAAAAGTTCGAAAGAAGTAAAATAAAGTGCTAACAAAAACGAAACAATTAATCTTATAATAAACAAATGAAGCAAGCCAGTACCAATGCAGCATAAGACTAGACACGACTAGTTAAGGAAGGTAATCTACAGTGCAGAAAATTGAAATTACACCAGTCTAACAAATGCTCTAAGCCCAAACCCGAATCCTTCCGAGAGAATGAGAAGCACAGAATTTTCTGGGATTTTGAGATAGAATCAGATCACCGAATTCCAGCCAGAGTACTTTCCATATTGTGCACTTTATCGTCCCAGTGGACCCCAGAGGGAAAATCAAAGGAATCAAAAAGACAGACAAATAATTGGACCTTGCCAGAGAACTAAGAAAGCCGTGGAACATGGGGATGTCAGTGATACCAATTGTAGTTTGAGCACTTGGAACGGTCTTCCAAAGTCTTAGAAAAAGTACTGGAAGACTTGAAAATCAAAGGAAGAAACGAAACCATCCAAACGACAACATTATCGTGATCAGTCTGAATACTGAGAAGAGTCCTGGAGACCTGATATGAAAGGAGTATATGTGCAAGGAATATATTAATAATTCCTCATTATCATTCCTAATAGTATGTGTACGTATATCTGAAATATGTTCAAAAACTATCGAGACTAAGGATGCACTTACCAATACACAAATGAAAAGTTAAGAGATTCTAGGGAATCAGCATTTGCCAGTACGTCTTGCTCCTGTTGCTGCTGCTGCTGCTGCTTATGATGATGATGATGATTACAACAATCATCTTTGAAATAATATTTAGGATCCTTCATTATTTACCAAAAAGAATAATAAATGTCACCGGGCACTACTTTTACGAATACAACCTACTGATACATTCACAGGTTGTTTTCTACTAAATAATTATATGGCCCAGTCAGCTGGGGGGGGCTGTAGAATACACTGACTGCACCTCTGCAGAGGGGTAAGACTCCCCCTAAGGAGTGTCCTGCTTATGACACTAAACAATGTGATGGTGAGGTTCCAGCAATGCTGGAGCTTTGGGGAATGCGGAGTGCCTCTTCATTACCATCGCTCCCAGGTCCACTCTGGCCCGGAGTGGTAGCACCTGATAGGGCCCTATCTATTGGTTAAATAGAACTAACAGCATACTTATGCTAAACTGAATTGAGTGAACTGAATAGCTTAAAATAGAAATGTTTTTGACAATTAAACCGTACTTATATTAAAACTGCGTGCTTATCCTTAACTGAATTATTTGAAATAGAACTGTTTTTCGACATTAAAACTGTATTTACACTTAACTGAATTATTACATATAACTGCTTGAATAGTTTGAAATGGAAATGTTTTTGACAATTAAACTGTGTACTTATGCTAAACTTAACTGTTTTTAATAGAACTGATTATTTACATAAAAATGGGTTTGGCATTAAATAACCTACAAAGGTTGATATGCCATAAAACCCAACCAACCAAACCAAACCTAAATAATTATAAGTCAGATCCTAATTTACTATTTCATATTACTATTTTATATATTATATTAATATATAACTAAATAATTATAAGTCAGATATTAGTATATTAGTTCCTTAATACAAATAACAAAATTTTTTCAATGTTAAAGTTCACCTGTTATATATACAGAGATAAATCCACTTGTTACGCCCCAAAAGAGACACATCCTGTGACAGGTGGTTAGGGTAGAAGGCCAGACGTTTGGGGGCATGGGCTGTAATTTTTCTCGTAAATTTTTCTTCCCGGGTGGGGTCAAGTAGTGGTTGCGAGGAAAGTTAATGACACGTTGATGTGGCTATTAATCTTCCAGATTAAATAAACCATCGCAAGATTATTTATATCCTTTAGCGACATAGTTCATGTTATCAGATATAAAATGGCAGTTGTCATTTTTTCAGAAATTGAATTTTCATATGCTCAACTTCAAGGAGGATTTCAAGACAACTGTAAATTCACACTAATATTAAATCCCTACTAATATTACAGAGGATTAGATGAATAAACAGTTTTTTCCTCTTAAATGTACGTATTTTCCAATAAATTTTAAACGTATCGATGAATTTTCTTTTTATTTAGGATAGTTAGCTTGTTTTCAAGTACTTATTTAGGCTCTCGATCATATGGAAATCAGACCTGACTGATAAAATGAAACGCAGTTTCTTCCAAACAGCGGTTGTATCGATACTGCTATATGGATTCACTACTTGGACGCTAACTAAACGACTGAAGAAGAAACGAGACGGCAGTTACACAAAAATGTTGAAAGCAATATTGAACAAGTCCTGGCATCAACACCCCACAAGATACCAACTATACGGCCACTTGCCTCCCATCACGACAACTATACAAGTTAGACGAACCAGAAAGGCAGGACACTGCTGGAGAAGCAAGGAGGAACTCATCAGTGATGTACTCCTATGGACCCCTGCATATGGCCAAGCAAAAGCAGGACGACCAGCTCGAACATACATACAGCAACTATGTGAGGATACGGGTTGTAGCCCAGAAGATCTGCCAGAGGCAATGAACGATAGGGAGAAGTGGCGAGAGAGGGTCAGGGATATCCGTGCTCGTTGCACGATATGATGATGACGATGATTTAGACATGTGCATGATGTGGCATGAAACAAATTTTATTAAATGAGTAAAACTCGTCTTAATTCAAAGTTACCCCTTTCTTAGACCGTTTGCTATGAGAAGGGTAAAAGTTTGGCTTATTCATGTTTATTACATATGATTTGAAATATGTACATTTTGGCAGTATTTCTTCATTGATACATATTTGATTGAACATAATAGACATTTTTTTTTCTACGTATTTTTTTCTTAATCCTTTCGCATTGCCGTACTGATTTTAAGATATTCGGTGGAAATTGGTTGATAAACCTTCCGTAATTAGTTATTTCCCAAGTACTTTCTGCCCAAATTCGGGCCATCATCAGAGGAGAATGTATGTTCATTACTTCTCCATGATCTTGCAGCTCATGAATATAACAGCACTTTGGAATACAGATGTGATCTCATGAAGAGACAAACTACACTCTGTAAGAATTACATCATAACAATTTATACAGTCATTCTTACAAAGTAGTAATATATACATATAAGAAATAATATATGTACAATAATATATATACATATATATATATATATATATGAAAGAAAAAAGTCATACAATATATATATATATATATATATATATATATATATATATAACTTTTATTTTATGACTTTTATTTGTATTTGGGAGAAAGATAAATTATATATTTGGCTGACGAGGTCTTTCTATATCATTTAATTTTTCGAGGAGTTATGTTTTTGTTGAAGAATCTATAGTACTTGGAGAGATTTCTTTTCTTATTTTTCTGTCTTCAGTTTTCTCTCCTTAACCCTAAAAACATATATTTTATAGAGGATTCCCCGGAGATCAACCGATTGACTAACCAGTCACAGATCATTTCGTATTCTGATTGTCCAGCCAATCAAAGGCGCTGATCTACGTCTGTGAGAAGTGTATCAGATTTTATGTGGTCATTCACGTATCAGATTTTAATTAAACATCCAATCAAGCCACAATATAGGAACTTTGTTCATTAAGAGTCCCATCCGACATCTTGTGAGCGGGGTGGGGGAGTATCCCTTTTTGTATAAATCGAAACAAAAATCAAAAGTCTGGTCAATCTATCTGAATGTCATATTTAACCTTTTTAACTCCAACATTTACGTAAGAGTTAATTTGGGATGCCATTTTCTTAAATGGTTTCATGCGCCAACAAACCCCAACGTCTTTGAGAGCCTGTTTACTTTTTGTTTTGGGGATTTGAAAGCCCTTCACTGATCTGTTGAATTCATTTTTGAATTTCTTTTGAAAAAAAGATAATTACGACCTGCATACGATAAGTTTCCAAACTTTTTTCGTATGGGCATTTTTATTGATAGTTCACAAATTAAACTCTTGTCCCCTTCGAAGTAATCTCCTCTGGCTGCAATGCACTTGTTGTACCGTTCCAACAACTTCAGCAAGGCCCCATAGAAGTCCTCTTGTGTGAGCGTGTCAAAGAACTTCGTCACAGCCTCTTTCATCTCTCCAATTGTCTCATAACGACAGCCTCTGAGCTTAGGGAATAAGCAAAATTCACAGGGAGAAAGCTCTGGACTACAGGGAAGTTGAGGAACTGTCTTGATGCCCATCTCGGTAAATTAGTCTATGACAAGGATGGAGTTGTGGACTGGTGTATTGTCCTGTTGGAAATGCCACTGACCCGATTTGAAGAGTGCTGGCCTCTTTCGACGGAATCTCATCCTGAACTCCCTTAAAACCTCAACATAGTAATCCTAAGCCAAACTCTTGGCGAATCAACTCTGGTGTATTGACTTCCTTACTCCTCCCACACCTCTCATCCTCCCTCACAGACTCCGTGCCTTCCTTGAATCTCTTATACCGCTCAAAAACTGATGCTCGATTCATGCAAGATGGTCGAAAAGCAGTCTGAAGCATTCGATACGTTTCTGTGGCATTTCTTCCAAGTTTAAAACAGAATTTTATTGCATATCGTTCTTTTAAAGTGTCCTGACGTCCAGATTGCATTTTTGAAATTCACCAGTAGTGACAATCAGGCTTTAGTAGGATGTATTCCAATTGCTGCTGTAGCTGTTCATTTAAAGCTGAAATCATAAAAATTGGTGAGTGATTTCATAATATACTGAACTTTCAAGAGTCTACGTCAATTTTAAATGCCCATACGAAAAAAAGTCTGGAAACTTATCGTATGCACCTCGTACCTTTTTCTAACGCAAAATGCATAATTTTTTTCATAAAAGTTTAGCACCATTGAATACCTCATATTGTCATATTTTAACTTCACCTGGTTTGGTTTACCGGCATATCAAACTTCATGGGCTATTTAATGCCATTTTTCAGAAGAATAGTAGTGGTACTATTTGACCAATATCTAGTGGGTATTGGGCCTTCATACTACCCTAAATTGTATATACATATACACGCATATGAATATGCATTACGCCTATGCCAATACACACTTAAAAAGATACATTGGCACCTAAACATGTTTGTCATTGCACTTAAACATATGTATCTAAACATGTTTGTCATTGCACTTAAACATATGTATCTAAACATGTGTATCATTGCACTTTAACATATGTATTTAAACATGTGTATCATTGCACTTTAACATATGTATCTAAACATGTGTATCATTGCACTTAAACATATGTATCTAAACATGTGTATCATTGCACTTAAACATATGTATCTAAACATGTGTATCATTGCACTTTAACATATGTATCTAAACATGTGTATCATTGCACTTAAACATATGTATCTAAACATGTGTATCATTGCACTTTAACATATGTATCTAAACATGTGTATCATTGCACTTAAACATATGTATCTAAACATGTGTATCATTGCACTTTAACATATGTATTTAAACATGTGTATCATTGCACTTTAACATATGTATCTAAACATGTGTATCATTGCACTTAAACATATGTATCTAAACATGTGTATCATTGCACTTTAACATATGTATTTAAACATGTGTATCATTGCACTTAAACATATGTATCTAAACATGTGTATTATTGCACTTTAACATATGTATTTAAACATGTGTATCATTGCACTTTAACATATGTATCTAAACATGTGTATCATTGCACTTAAACATATGTATCTAAACATGTGTATCATTGCACTTAAACATATGTATCTAAACATGTTTGTCATTGCACTTAAACATATGTATCTAAACATGTGCATCATTGCACTTAAACATATGTATTTAAACATGTGCATCATTGCACTTAAACATATGTATCTAAACATGTGTATCATTGCACTTAAACATATGTATTTAAACGTGTATCATTGCACTCTTTGGGACAAAACTATTTGATTATTGTGTCTGGATTGTCTGTTTTTGAAAGTGACATCTTTCAGGAATTTCTGTATTTTTGAAAGCAATTTGTAAAATGAATTTGTTTTGGAAGAAGTTAAATAAATTGTATATTTGAATAACCAAACAAAACAAAAAAAAAACATAAATAAAAGCGAATTTTACAAAGAGGCTGTTAAAATGAATTTCTATAATTTGAAAGATGTCTTTTTTTATAACAAACGTATTTTAAGGGAAGATGATTCTTTTTTCTTTTTTCTTTCTATGTTTTCATTTCAATGTTAACGAAACAATTTATTAAAAAACGTATTGCACAGAAATAGTCACTCGTGTATGCATAAATGAACCAATAAATAAATTAATACGGAATTTTTTTTGGAGAATTTCTGCCACGTAAAAGTAAGTAAAGCAAAGTGTGCGACCTTTGTTGAGGGTTACCTGAAGGTTCCCTTTTCGATAGCTACTACTCCAAGGTGTACGGCAGGGCCTTAATCCTTTCTCAGGATTGACCCACTATACCCTTGATCCGTACCTTATAATGCTAAGTGTTCAGCAAGGAGGGATCGAGTACCATTTTCTTGGGTCTTTGGTATGACTCAATCTCAGATTGAACCCAGGTCTCCGGGGCCATTGGCAAACACTCTCACCATTATGCCAACGGTTTTACCACGTAGGTACTGTATAAATTTAGATTCATCTGGTTTTATTTGATTCTATGACATTTCAACCACAGCTGGTTAATAAATGGCAAATCCAGTTTATTTATATATATCAAATATATATTTGTAACCATATCAAATCTAAATAGTTTACTCAGTTTAAAGATTAAACAGTTCTACTTCAAACAATTCAGTTTAGTATGTAAACAAAGTTGAATAGTTTCAAGTCTTGGTATGTGTTGTGATGCTGACAAAAGAAAGATAGGTGAACGCAAAAGGGGTGATAGAAAAACATATATATTCAACAAAAACAAGATACAAGTGAACCTGGTTAAACAGTAGTTGGTTGATAGGAAGCTGGAAGTCCAGTGGGGTAGTGACTATCCGTCTACTACGCAAGTCGTATCACACCGTGTACATAAAAAGGTTGATAGAAAAACATATATATTCAAGTAACAAAAACAAGATACAAGTGAACCTGGTTAAACAGTAGTTGGTTGATAGGAAGCTGGAAGTCCAGTGGGATAGTGACTATCCGTCTCCTACGCAAGTGGTATCACACCGTGAACACAAAAAGGTTGATAGAAAAACATATATATTCAAGTAACAAAAACAAGATACAAGTGAACCTGGTTAAACAGTAGTTGGTTGATAGAAAGCTGGAAGTCCAGTGGGGTAGTGACTATCCGTCTACTACGCAAGTGGTATCACACCGTGAACACAAAAAGGTTGATAGAAAAACATATATATTCAAGTAACAAAAACAAGATACAAGTGAACCTGGTTAAACAGTAGTTGGTTGATAGGAAGCTGAGAGTCCAGTGAGGTAGGAACTATCCGTCCACTATGTAAATGGTATCACACCTGATTGTGTCACGCTGTTTGGTGAACTCCTTCTGACGCTCTCGTTGACGTGTATTTATGGATGGCAGGGGCGAGTCCATTATGTTGGGAGTACAACAGTATGGGTCACTAATAATTCAAATTGTTGTATAGCCATGATACAACTATACGTATACATATACATACGGAAACAATCAACAATAATGACGAACGAACACACTTCTTTAGAAAAATATACCTCTCACACTTTATTCTCGAAAGGGTTGCGAAAGGGTTATGTGTGAGACGGAACAGACTGCAACATATTGACACCAAGTTCCTCGGACTATAGCATCACTTCTTTCTCATTCTGCTGGGCTACTCAACCGGGGATCACTGAGGGCCACAAGCCCTCTGTCTTTCGCTGGTCCCCCCTGCATCGAACTGCAACTCGAACTCTAACTGCAACTGACTCCAACTAACTCAAGCCGTCTGTAGCACCGGGTTATATAATTGTTTGCCGTCCACCTGCTACCTGTGTGCGTCGCGAATTCAACCCATCCACAGGTCAAGGTGATACCCTGATATCTTCGACCGGATGCACCTGTTATTTACATATGTGCTTCTCTTAATTGACAGCTCGGTTGGGGGCCAATATGTTACAAAATAAACATCAGTCATTTGTTTACACTCAGTTAAATGATAAACCAGTTCTATTTCAAGCAATTCAGTTTAGCATAAGTCATTTGTTTACCCACAGTTTAATTGTCAAAGTAGTAGAATTAAAGTTGGTGACTGTAGTCGAGGGCGACCCAAGGCTCCCTTTTCAATAGCTACTACACCAAGGTGTGGTGGAGTGCGCTACTCTTTTCCTAATTGTCAAAGTACACAGTTTGAATATCAAACAGTTCTAATCACGCATAGATAGGACCCTATCAGATGCTACCACCTCGAGGCAGAATGAACCTGGGTGTGATGGCAAAGAAGGAGTACTCCACATTCCCCACTGTTCCAACATTACTGAAATCCCACCATCTGATTGTTTTGTGTCATATCCAGAACACACGTTGGAGACGTATTAACTCTCTGTAGAAATATAATTGGTGTATTCTATTTCCTAAGCCGACTGGGTTAACTTTAGATTTGATCAAATCAAATCTAAATTTGAAAGAAATTAATTTGATTATCAAAAAATATTGACTTGATGCATAAGCCTAATCTGCAGGAACATGAAGAAATGGAAATGAGAAATAGCATCCAAGCAACATGACTTTTTTTTTCTACCAAATATTTTAAAATTACTCAATATTTAACTTGAATATAATTTTCTTGATATGAGTCACTTCGTTACACCCATATTAATGGCATAAATTTAAACTATAAATGACCCTCCGAGCTAAATCGTTGTCAATTTGCATTTCTATCCGAAAATTTAATTTATCTTCAACATCAAGTCGTGCTGAGAGGACCGATACCGTTGACACTCTTTCACCATCCATCCTTATCGTCACTCGCTCCTCACAGGTTGTCTAGACTGCATCCAGTGTTCGCACTCAGCCGATGTATGTAATCCTTGATGATTGGTCAACACTAGTGAAAGACTATCAGCTAATTCTGGTGGGAAAAACTCTACAGGGATAATAATCTCGTAATAATATAAAACACAAATATGGCGTTCTCTGTGTGTCTGTACACGTAATATTTAAGAAAGAAAGAAAGAAAGAAAGAAAGAAAGAAAGAAAGAAAGAAAGAAAGAATAGAAGTGAGATCTGTGATGTTTTTAGTTGTGATCTTTAAAAAAAAAAAAGAAAAGGAAAGTGGAATATAAAGAAGGAAAGAATGAATCTCGTGATTTGTGGCTTCGAAAGAGAAAAGAAAAGAAAACAGACAATTTGTCAAGTCAGCAATGGTAACATCAGGCTGTCTTGAGAGCTAAAACAAAAGAAAGAAAGAAAGAAAGAAAGAAAGAATGGAAGGTGATATCTCTGTTGTTTTTAGTTGTGATCTTTAAAGAAAGAAAAAAAGGAGAGGGAAATAGAAAGAAAGAAAGAAAGAAAGAAGGAAAGAAAGACAGAATCATGTGATTTGTAGCTTGCCACATCGAAAAAGAGAAAAAATGCAGAAAATTTGTTGGGAAAGCCGGTTGACGTCATAACAGAACGGTTTCTTCAGCTTTCGGGTTCGTCTTCTTGGCTATGTATCCTTTGATTTGGTTTGGTTTGGTTTCTTTGTTTTAATGGCATATCAACTCTTTTTAGGTTATTTAATGCCGAAGCCATTCTCCTAGAATAACAGTATTTAACCCATAGTTGGGAGGATAAGGGGTTCATACCTTTCCGAAAGTGAACGTAATAGCGCGACTGGAGTACGAACTCGCGTACTACGATTCCGCAGTCCATCGCTTTAACCATTACACCACGAGGACACCCCCTTGTGTATCATTTGAATCTACCCTGACAGCAACAAAGAAGAGAGAAAGAGAAAAAGAGAGAAAGTAAGAGAACCTTGATTTATTATCGACACAGACAATTTGATTTTTCAAACAATTCCAAGTTTTCGATATGAAAGCTGTGTTTTTTTATTTATTGATTTATTCTTTTTAGATTCTGAAATCCTTTTTAATTTGGATTATAAAAAAGATATTTAAATAAAATTCAACCGTCATTTTGCTGGACAAGGTGATCCACAGGGAGATGAGCAAGAAATTCAAATTCGACCATACGAACAAATGGTATATTCACAACCCAGCACCTGTCCTAGAAAATGACACACTATGGGACTTTGACATACAAATGGATCATCTAATCTCGGCCAGAAGAACAGACCTTATAATAATAAGAAGAAAAAGAGAATTTTCAAAATTATCAACTTTGCTGTCCCCACAGAATAAAACTGAAAGAATGTGAAAAGAAGGATAAGTACCTCGACCTTGCTAGGGAATTGAAAAAAACTGTGGAACATGAATATGACAATTATACCAATTGTGATTGGTGCTTTTGGTACAGTAACTAAAGGATTATGAAAAGGACTGGAGGACTTGGAAGTTGGTGTTCGAGTGTAGACCATCCAAACGACAGCATTATTGAGAACGGCTAGAATACTGAGAAGAGTCCTGGAGACTTGTGGAGACTTGCTGTCACTCAAACTCCAGTGAAAGACCATCAGCTAACGCTTATGGGAAAAACTCAATAGGAGTATAATAATAATAATAATAATAATTTTAATGGCAAGAACATAGGTAAATAAATTTTCGACATTTAGTGACCCAAAAACCTTGTGAGTAATATTTGCAGAAATTCTGGTCTTGATTTTACTCTCTATTTTCAAGGCATGTATAATAATATTGAGTGATCCGGCTGAGTGATGAATAGGTGTGGAGATTTAAAGAGATTATAGATTATAGGAAGATTACTGAGGAACTATGTTTGTGTGTATTTATATTCACGTACAGTTATCTGGGAACGTAGTCATCAGTTTAACCTATTTGGTTGAGTAGATCTGATCTTGGCGTTGTCTGCAAAGATTATTTTTATTAATAGATGAATGTGTCTGTGGTGGTCTTCAATTTTTAAAATACAGTTTTCTCATCAAGAATATTTACGCCAATTTTCAGCTTCCCCATCAGATGTGTTTTTTATCCCAAATTGAGAACGTCACTGTAGAGCCAAGTTCAAACTGTTACCCCCTCTTCGCCGCACAGGCAGGATTTTATAGAAGGTCATTTCAAAGCGGGGCTTAACAGGTTTGAATTCAGAGTTTTCCGTCTTCTAGACAGGTTGCTCAAGAAACCAGTCTGCCCCATTATTCCCTCATTGCACGAGGAAGAATATTTGGATTCACACATTTTGTATAACTCGTAACGTATACGTTCGCGAATTAGACTACTTCACAAATTTATCTCTGTGTGTTTCAAATGACACACTGAGCGAAGCAATGCCCAACGTGTCTGCGCACCAGCTACCACGATACTACCACCCATCTTGGGTGACCTCTATAGCTTGAACTAGTTTAGTCACGTGATATACACATCACAAAATGGCATGAACCAAAATACTGCAAATTGTTTAGACATCCACGTATTACGTGTCAGCGAGAAAATGTAATGAGAAAATGTAATGAGAAGGATACTTTCAAAATATATGACGTAACCCACAACATTTTTTCGCTCTTTTTTTTTTTTTCAAAAGTTGCAGATCCAAGAGTACAGTTAAATGGGTATAAATAAGATTTATATGTGTGGGCAACTTTATTTTTCAAAAAAAAATTATTTGTTTCCACACAACTAAGTATTGCTATTGTTTACACACACTTCATCATCATCATATCGTGCTGGCAGCACGGATATCCCTGACCCTCTCTCGCCACTCCTCCCTATCGTTCATCACCCTAGGCAGGTCTTCAGGACAACAACCTGTATCCTCACATAGCTGCTGAATGTACGTTCGTGCTGGTCGTCCTGCTTTTGCGCGGCCGTGTGTGGGGATCCATAAGAGTACATCTCTTATGAGTTCATCTCTGCTTCTCCAGCAATGTCCTGCATGTCTGGTTCGCCTAACTTGAATAGTTTTCGTGATAGGGGGCAGGTGGCCGTACAGTTGGTGTCTTGTGGGGTGTTGCTGCCAGGACTTGTTCAGGAAAAAACACACACTTAAATATCTGCAAATATTGTTATTTAACCCAAATAATTCTCTTTTTTATTAATCATTTGTTTGAATAAAGTGAAGTAGTTACAAGTGTTGGTATTTCAACACTAATAATCTTTTTCAACATTATTCATTCATTTGCACATTGTCAAATGGTTTCAAGTATTGCTATCCATCCAATACTAATAATTCTCTTTAAAATTATTCATTCATTTGCACATTGTCAAATGGTTCCAAGTATTGCTATGGAAAGCCAATCATATAATTTTTGCACAGTTACATGGTTTCACGCTATTACACACAAACACGCGTGCGTGCACACACACACACACACACACGGAAACACACATATACACACGAGCACAAACACACACACACACATACATACACACACGAGCACACACACACACACGCGTGCATACACAAACACGCGTGCGTGCACACACACACACACACACACGGAAACACACACACGGAAACACGCCAGTTTTATTTGCACATAGTTAAATGGTTTCAAGTATATCTATATAATAACAAGAATTCAATTTGAGCACAGTTAAAAAGTTTAAAGTATTGCTATTCAACACTAATAATTCTATTCAATATTATTCGTTTGTTTGCACACTGTTAAGCAGTTTCAGGTATTACTATATAACCCTAACAATTTAGTTGAATATCAGTCATTTATTTGCACACAGTTAAATGATTAAACAGTTCTATTTGATATATAGATGGGACTCTATCAGTTACGACCAGTCTAAGTCTGAGTAGACCTTGAAGTAGTGGCAATGAAGGGTTCTCCACATTCAATAGAGTCTAACTAGTAGATGCATTCTAGTGTCGTATCTAGGACAGTCGTTGAAGTGGGTCTCGCCTCTCTGTAGAGATGCAGTAGGTGTATTCTGCGACCCCAGCCAACTAGGCTGTAAGAATATGGATTGGGATTCATCATTCCTTCAATACAAATTTTTTTGGAATTTTTTTTTTTTTTTATTACATTTTTTAATACATCTTCAAATTTTTTTTTTAGACAGGCCATCTGCAAAGCACTTGAAAATTTCGTCAAATCCATCTTTAAATTACCAGAAATATTCTCTTGAAGAATATCGCCAAAACTATCCTCAGACATTTACCTTTGGATTCCGAAAACCATCAATTTCTAAATTTGAATATAACACTCTGGAAAACATTTGTGCGTGAGCACACATACACATATACACACGAGCACAAACACACACACACATACATACACACACGAGCACACACACACACGCGTGCATACACAAACACGCGTGCGTGCACACACACACACACACACACGGAAACACACACACGGAAACACGCCCGCGAACACACACAGACGTGCGCACACACGCATAAACACACACACACATGCACCCACACACATACACACGTGTGCACATACACACATGCACGTGCACACACACACACACACGCACGCACACACATACACACGTCAACACACGCGCACGGGCACGCGCACACACACACACATGTGCACACACACACACACACACACACCCACACTTGACTTTTTGTTGTTTTAACGTAAAAAAACACTAAAAGAAAAATATGTATGAATTTCTTTGAATTCAAAAGACAGTAATCTTCGATCTTTTCTCTTTGGAAAGATCAATCGTGGATGAAAATAACTGGGAAGAAAGTTTTGGACAATTAATATACATACATGAACATGAGGAGCGATTAGTGTCACGGTTATAATCGAAGGAAACAAACCCCTTTAAGAAAAAGTACAGTTCCTTAAATAGTACAAAAGCTCGGAGGCGTGGTTAGTGTAACAGTGATAGTCAGAGAAAAAGGAATCGATGAATCAAGATCAAATCTGGGACTCCACTGCTTTCGCTTTATTTCACGCTGCTGCCATTAGGAAAGGCATAAAACTGGTTTTCCCTGAATTTATGAGTAAATAGTAAGTTAAAATGGATTCTGTAGTCTTGGTAAAGCAACCATTCTAAAAGAAAAGTTGGAATTCTAAATCAGTTTTATACTGCTTAAGAACTAACGTGGTGTCAGATCTTTCCCGAGGTTGAGAGGTTGGGTAAATACACACACGTAACCATACTTTCATAGTTTTTTTTTTTTACAAATACTCGAAAATCAGGAAAACATTTATTTGAAAAAAGCTTAAACAAAATCAATTTACAAAAAGTACTTTTCAAAACATGACTTATCTATGCATGCATGCATGTAAGTATATATATCATCAGCATCATGTCGTGCCGCCAGCACGGATATCCCAGACCCTCTCTCGCCACTTCTCCCTATCTTTCATCGCCTCTGGCAGGTCTTTAGGGCTGCATCCCGTATCCTCACAGAGCTGTTGTGTGTGTGTGTGTGTGTGTGTGTGTGTGTGTGTGTGTGTGTGTGTGTGTTTGTGACAGATTGGATATATAGATACTATTATATTTAGGAAGTGCCCATGGTGTAATGGTTATCGTCGCAGGAATTGGACACGGCGACACGAGTTCAAATCCTGGACTGATTGCATTTCACATTGCACTAATACCCTTGGGAAAGGTATGAATCCAATTATTCTCCCTCCAGCTATGGGTAAATAGTAGGGCAGACTAGGTTCTTCAGTCTTGGTGTGGCAACTAGTCTAGGAGAAGGAAAACTCTGAATTCAAACCTGTTAAACTCCGCTTAAAAAATTGACCTTGTGTCATATCCTGCCCAAGCGGAGGGGTTGGGTAAATATGATATAGGTACTATTATATCGTATTCACTTTGATTTTGAAATATATAGCAGCCTATCAGCTGTCTGGTCGAAAACTAATATTATTGGAACGTGAAAGTCTATTTTTAGAACAAGGGTAGAATTATTTGACTCCCATACTAGTATCGAATATTCAGTAGAAAGAAAAAAAAGGGTTGTGTAGTAAAGAATAAGCAAATGATCCTTTCCCCGCCACGTCAAACAGTAGAGCGACTATAAATGCTCATAAAAGTTCAAAAATTATACTAGAGAGACCACTTGAAAGTAACTTAGGAAAGAGTAAGCGCGTTCACTCCAAGACAAGAGTCCAAAAACTGGTTAGTAATATATTGTCCTTTCACAATGTTTTCATTTAAAATGCATGTATGATTTTATTTAATTTTTTTTTTTTCATTGTAAAATCAGTGCTGCATACTATCAGTTTCTTAAATGGAAGTATAATTTTACTGTAAATCCAAATTAAAATTTGAACCTAGTCAAAAGAAGATAACGCTATTGGACTCATTAGAATTGAAAAAACAAAACAAAGTAAACGTAAAATAGAAGGCCTATACGGATGCTAAGAAGCATTAAGAATGTACTTAAATGAATTTTTATTTTAAAGTTGCTGTGGACTTTAAATTAAAACTTAATAATGAAAAACGGAGGAATGTAAGAATTTTTATCTCTTGAGTGCAATGGGAAGCAGCATGGTGGACATAAAGGCAAGTGGATAAACCTTCTGACGGCTAAACCGGTCTTGGGCGCATGAATCCTACGGTTCAACGGCCAGGATCGATTAGTTCGATCGGGGAACTACTGCTGCTTATATACAAGGATTGCTTCTGTAGATGAGAATAAAAACAGCCATCGAAAGATAACCATGACCCATAATCAAACGTCTATTCATGCTGATAGCGTGACATGATGATAATGATGATGATCAGGTGTAGGGCAGATTTGCAAAAGAACTGCCGCAAATCACGTTTTCCCCGTCTTAATTTTAGTTCGTTTAGGACATTATGGTCCATTTGAACCCTTGATTTAGAGACCCCTGATATGGAGAATTATTTTAGGAAAAAAAAATACAGGGTGGAATGATAAAATTGTCGTCCTAAAGAAAACAACACTACAGCTTTATTTTAAAACTTTTATTGAAAATATCAATTCAGGTAACTTGATTATGTAGTAGAGCTTACATCTATTCAATGTAGCCCCCATCAGCCTCAATCACCGCCTCGATACGGATCCGGAAAAGGGAGCATGCCTTTTCTACAAGCGCCGGCGGGAGCTCGGCCAATACTCGGCAGATGGCGGTGATCGGGCTGGCTGTTGTGGGAGGTCATGTTGGTGATGTTCTCGACGTATGACCAAATGAAGTAGTCCAGCGGGTTCAGGTCGGGGAAGGGGGCCAGTAAGAGAAGGGTACAAAGTCGTTGCACTCCTTCTGAAGCCAAGCCTAGGTATCTTTGGACTTGTGGGCCGGCGCCGAGTCCTGCTGCCACACCCAGGGTCTGCCACCGGCCACCTGATTGCACCATGGGATCACCACATTCTTCAGCACACCCGGGTACACTTTGGTGTTGACTTTCAAGCCGACTTCGAATATATGAGGTGGTATGATGTGGCCCTCACTTGAAACCACACCATAACCGTAGTCGGAAATTTTGTTTTCATCACCCTGGGCATGTCCCTCTTGTTTGTGGCAATCCAGATTTTGAGGGTGCTAGCAATGGTCCTGTTGTCATAACTTGGATCGTTAGAGGGTATGGGTTGTACAGCGGCGCATCTCCGATCTCGCTCGTTGAACATTGTGTCACTTTCAGACATGATAGAAGGCTCCTATCGCTCTTGGGATTTGTACACAACTGGCCAACTAGTAGATAGTCTGCAACAAAAAAAGAAAACCGGTTTTCATTAAACGGAAATGGAATCATCTCGTCTTTTCTAGGGTGACAATTTTATCGTTCCACCCGGTATATAAGTACTCATGATACAACTGCCAAATGTAGACTGTCGAATAAAACAATCCTCTAAGAAATAGAAGCAAATTAACATTTAACTTAGCTTTTTTAATTTCCTCACTTCTAAAACAAAAAAATAGTTTATTCATAAAAATCATGCAAGCTCTATTTCGTGTGGTTGAACAGTGTTTCTTCATTTAATGCCACACCAAATTTCGTGGATTATTTAATGCCAAAGACATCCTTGTAGAGTCCTGTCTACGGGTTAAATAGAATTAAAATCTGACCTTATACTAAAGCGAGTTGCTTGAAATAGAACTGTTTTGATATTTAAACTAAGTACTTATGCAGAACAGAATTGTTTGAAATGGAAATGTTTTTGTGTGAGAGACTGGATTGTTTGAAATGGAACTGTTTTGACATTTTACTGTGTGTGAACAAAAACAACACTTATACTAAACTGAATTGTCTGAATTAGAACTGTTTGACTAAACTAAATAGCTTGAAATTGAAATGTTTTTGACACTTGAACTGTGTACTTACGCAAAACTGAATTGTTTAAAATAGAACTGTTTAGTTGTATAAAATTGATTTGGCATCAGATAACCTACAAAGGTTGATATGCCATAAAATCCAACCAAACAAACATGATCGGTTCTAATGTCGGACGAATGTTTTTAAAAAAATAAAGTTGGCGACCGTAGTCGGGGTGACCAGAAGGCTCTCTTTTCAATAGCTACCACACGAGGTGAAGGGGGGGGGGGGCGCTACTCCTTTTACTGGATTGCTCCATTTTACCCTCGATAGGTATCTTATGTTGCTGAGTGTTAAGCAAGAAGCTATCAAGTACCATTTTTAAAGTTATTGGTATGACGCGACGTTGGATTGAACCCAGGTCTCCCGGACAATCACTAAAGATTCCCTTGACTATCTCTCTCACCATTTAACTCCCTTGGTAAAATAATCTAAGCGGTATCCAGATTTCACAGTGATCTGATGAATGAAATCTTTTGTTGGTCGGTCATTTTCTTTCATTACCACTCTTGAAGTACGTAGTTACTGAAAACATCGTCTAGTAAAATATAACGCAGTTGACGACCTAATAAAACCTTGACATTAAAACTAAACCAAGTCATGTAATTAAATAACCTCAAAAAACGAAGAAACACGTACAAGTGAAACTGTAGATATTTGTGACTTTTAATAAGTGTTTGTGTCTACAATTATTTATTTCCAAGTTTAACCGTCAAATCAAAATTGAACACCTTCAAAAAGGCTCATGAAATTGAATTAAAATAAATTCTATTCACATTATTAAATTAATTAGAATAATGCCATGATACAAGAATAATGATAACGAATGAATTCAACTAAAACAGATTGCTCATGTGTGTAGCATGTGTTATTAACAAGTAAGTTGTGCATTGTTAGCACAATAAATATTATTTTATACAAAATAAAAAAAAAATTACTAACTTGCTAAGTTTTGCTATATATAGAGTGTATCACAAAAGTGAGTACACCCCTCACATTTCTGCAGATATTTAAGTATATCTCTTCATGGGACGACACTGACAAAATAACATTTTGACACAATGGAAAGTAGTCTGTGTGCAGCTTATAAAACAGAGTTAATTTATTTTCCCCTCAAAATAACTCAAAATATAATGATTAAAAGCTAAACCCCTGCCAAAAAAAGTGAGTACACCCCTAAGAAACTACACCCACTAAATGTCCAAATTGAGTACAGCTTGTCATTTTCCCTCCAAAATGTCATGCGACTCATTAATGTTACTAGGCCCATGTGTTAATAGGCCCATGTGTGCATAGGGAGCATTTATGTTCAAATTTGTAGTGCAGCTCTCACACTCTCTCATACTGGTCACTGAAAGTTCCAACATGGCACCACATGACAAAGAACTCTCTGAGGATCTTAAAAGACGTATTGTTGCTCTTTCATGAAGATGGCCAAGGCTACAAGACGATTGCCAACACCCTGAAAATGAGCTGCAGCACAGTGGCTAAGATCGTCCAGCGTTTTAAAAGAGCAGTGTCTACTCAGAACAGGCCTCGAGTAGGTCGTCCAAAGAAGCCGAGCGCACGTGCTGAGCGTCACATCCAAATGCTTTCTTTAGAAGATCGGAGTAGGAGTCCTGTCAGCATTGCTGCAGAGATTGAAGAGGTTGGGATCAGCCTGTTAGTGCGCAGACCATATGCCGCACTCTATATCAAATTGGTGTGCATGGCTGTCACCCCAGGAGGAAGCTTCTTCTGAAGACGATACACAAGAAAGCCTCCAAACAGTTTTCAGAAGACATGTTAACAAAGCACAAGGATTACTGGAACCATGTTCTATGGTCTGATGAGATGAAGATTAATTTGTTTGGTTCTGATGGCTTCAAGCATGTGTGGCGGCGTCCAGGTGAGGAGTACAAAGGTAAGGGTGTCATGCCTACAGTCAAGCATGGTGGTGGGAATGTCATGGTCTTAGGCTGCATGAGTGGTGCAGGTATTGGAGAGTTATATTTCACTGAGGGAAACATGAACTCCAACATGTACTGTGAAATACTGCAGCAGAGCATGATCCCTTCCCTCCAGAAACTGGGTTGCAGAGCAGTGTTCCAGCATGACAATGACTCCAAACACGCCTCCAAAACGACCATTAATTTACTGAAGAGGTGGTGGGTAAAGCTGGCCAAGCATGTCTCCTGACTTGAACCCAATAGAACATCTTTGGGTGATCTTCAAGCGGAGGGTGGAGGTGCGCAAAGTCTCAAATATCTGCCAGCTCCGCGACGTCGTCATGGAGGAGTGGAAGAGCATTCCAGTGGCTACCTGTGAAGCTCTGGTAAACCTCATGCCCAGGAGAGTAAAGGCAGTTCTGGATAATGATGGTAGCCACACAAAATACTGACAATTGACATGGTGTATGTTAATATTGACAACTTTCCCTAAGGGGTGTACTCACTTTTGTTGGCAGGGGTTTAGCTTTTAATGGCTATATTTTGAGTTATTTTGAGGGGAAAATAAATTAACTCTGTTTTATAAGCTGCACACATACTACTTTTCATTGTGTCAAAGTGTCATTTTGTCAGTGTTGTCCCATGAAGAGATATACTTAAATATCTGCAGAAATGTGAGGGGTGTATTCACTTTTGTGATGCCCTGTATATAAAGCAAAACTTAGCAAGTTAGTAGATTTTTTTATTTCGTATAAAATAATATTTATTGGGCTAATAATGCACAACTTGTTAATAACACATGCTACACACATGAGCATGCGCACACGTGCGCACACACAAACACACACACACGTACACACACAGACACACACACACGCATATATATATATATGTGTGTGTGTGTGTATGTGTGTGTGTGTGTGTGTGTGTGTGTTGGTTGGTTGCTTAGGTTTATGGCATATCAGCCTTTGTAGGTTATTTAATGCCAAATCCATTTTATACAAATGATCAGTTCTATTTTAAACAATTCGGTTTAGCATAAGTACACAGTTTAATTGTCAAAACTATTCTATTTCAAGCTATTCAGTTTATTCAAACAGTTCTAATACAGCTAATTCTGTTTAGTATAAGTATAGATTTTGTTTACAATCAGTTAAATGTCAAAATAGTTCTATATTAAACGATTCATTTCAGCGTAAGTACAGCTTCAATGTCAAAAACAGTTCCATTTCAGACAATTCAATTTAGCATAAGTACGCAGTTTAAATGTAAGTACACAGTTTAATTGTCAAAAACATTTCTATTTAAGCTATTCAGTTTAGTCAAACAGTTCCAATTTAAACAATTCAGTTTAGCATAAGTATGCAGTTTTGTTCTATTTAACCCATAGATAGGGTCTTATCAGGTGCTACCATTCCGAGCCAGAGTGGACCTGGGAGTGATGGCAATGAAGGGTTTCTCCGCATTCCCCAACGCCCCTGCATGACTGGAATCTCACCATCAGACTGTTTTGTGACATATCCAGGATATTCGTTGGGGGCGTTTTACCCATCTGCAGAGGTACAATCAGTGTATTCTACAGCCCCAGCCGGCTGTCAAAACAATTTTATTTCAGATAATTCAGTTAAGCATAAGTACACATTTTAATTCTATTTCGAGAAATAAAGTTTCGATGAAACCCACAGTTTAAATGCAAAAAATACTGAACTCAAGAAACAACGGTTTAGTTCTATTTAGCCCAAGGATACGCCTCTTATCACGTGGTAACAATTCGGGCCAGAGTAGACCTGGGAGTGATGGCAATGAAGGGGTACTCTGCATTCCACAAAGCTTCAGTATTACTGGTATCTCACCGTCAGATTGTTTAGTGTCATATCCTGGGGGGTCTGCAGAAAAGCAGTCGGTGTATTCTACAGCCCCAGCCGACTGGGCAATATATATATATATATATATATATATATATATATATAAGAAAACTTTAAGTATCAAAGTCCTTTTATAAGTATAGCAAAGGAAACCTTTAAATGGTTACGATATAACAATCTCCATTGTTAGATTTAAATCAACATTGAGTAGAACTTAACTACACACACACACGCTGAATAGTTAAAACATCTCTGTATAGGAATAAATACATTCTCACAAACATTAAATCTACAAAATGCCCTTAAGATACGTCTCCATGTATTATAATATTGCAGGATCTCGACAAACAACGAGGAACAAGTATATACATATAAAACATATTTCTTTTATTTTTCTTCTTCGACGGTAACGCTTGTATGGAGCAGGTGAGCAATCGGCGAAAGTTCGCACACACAAAAGAGCTGTCAGAAGTCGGAGCAGCTTCCAAGAACTGACTTCAGCTGAAATTCTAAACCTTTTATAGTCTTAAACCCGCACCCAACCCTACATAGCTATGCATCTTTTCATCCACGAATTTCCGTATTTCCAGCTGTAACATTTTTTTAGTTTATCTATGACCAGATGTATCTGTCAACAACATCCATCGGGTTCATCGCCGGTTATTCAATGTATTTTATACGAATGTATATATATATATATATATATATACTAATCTAATATCTACCAGCATTCACGGTACCAGAAAAAAAAAGAAAAAAAAAACCCGCCAGGAACAAGAGATAAAAGTATCTCGAATCACCGCCCGGGGGGAAAAGAAAAAAATTATAGGTCGCAATTTAAGTTAATTTTATATATATATATATATATATATATATATATATATGTGTGTGTGTGTGTGTGTGTGTGTGTGTGTGTGTGTGTACAATTACACCGAATACTTACATATATTTATATACAAACACATAAAAGAACATTCACATTTACATAGACTTGAGTTAAAAAGAAGTGAAAGAACAAAAAGTTATTTAAAAAAACAACCAAAAATGTTCTCGGATAATTCATTCCTATGGGAAAATCACAAACAGAAAACTTGGAATAAAAATTATAACAAACAGTCATCTCATCTATCAGAAACAAAAATGTGCATAATTCTCTCTTCACTCATATCCTGACCTCTCTAACCTCCATTACGTATAGCAAAAAGACAACATTCTACTGAATCCCGACCCTAATAGGAAACCCGGGAATCCATAAAGCTGACACAATAGCCAAATCCACATTCGACATGGTACCCGATAAAAACACCGAAATACCATACAGCGATAAAAATCTCAAATCAGATGAATTCTGACAATGAAATGGCAACAACTGTGGAAGGGAAATTACAATAATAATAAGCTTCACCAAATCCAACCCGTCTTTAAAAGAGAGAAAACTAGGCCTAAGTAATACGAGAAAAGAAGAGACTACTCTAACCGTCTACGCGTTGGTCACACTAAAATGACCTATTCCTTCCTACTAAAACATAAACTGTCGCCAAAATGCTTATGTGGAAAACCATACACTGTGAAACAAAAATTGCAAGAATGCAAAAACCTTTCAAACATGAAAGACCAATTCAAATCAACAGATTCTACCAACATCATCAACTATCTTTGGAATATCGGCCTCTTCTCAAAGATATTGGTCCAAAGACTAACCCTAAAACAAAAAAGGTTATTTCAGCAAAGCAAACAAATCTATATTCTTATATATCATAAATACTTAATACGAAAAAGAACAACTAGATTCATAAATAAACAATGTTTTTGTATTAAATAACCTACAAAGGTTGATATGCCATAAAACTAAAACCAACGAACCAGTCTTTGCTATAAATAAAACACCGTATACCCAACCGAAATAAAAACGTTGCTCGACTACCTGGCCTGACTGCTTGGCCAGACTGACAAACACTAAAATGTCCGTTATACGAGAAATACGTGTGGGAGAAATATATGGAATAGAAAAAATATATAAATACCAAACACTAAAATGTCCGTTATACGAGAAATACGTGTGGGAGAAATATATGGAATAGAAAAAATATATAAATACCAAATTTAAAATTACCCTCTGCTCGCGCCTAGGAACGAATGGTTTTTTGTTTTTTATTTTTATGTTTTTTATTTTTGTTTTATTCTTATCTCTATCCTTGTTTTTTGACCTTTAATTTATTTTTAATTTCTTTAATTTTCCTATTTATCTTCTGAATACGAACTGTAACTCCTCATTCGCATCATATCTCTGGGACAATACAGAGCATGTAAAAGAGTCATCCGACGAGACGGAGAATATACCAACAATGTTCTCCGCCGAAATAAATTTATTATGACGGCTTAACCGAGTTTGAGTCTCCATTTAATTGCACTATATATATATATATATATATATATATTGTGGTTAGAGTGTCCACCAATGGTCCAGGAAAAGAGGATTCAGTCTCATGTCGAGTAATACCAAAGACTCAAAAATTGTTCTTGTTTCCTCCTTGCTTAACACCCAGCATTATAAGGTAAGGATCAACGGTAAAGTGGAGCAATCCAAGGAAAGGAGTAGCGCCCTCCCCACACCTCTGTGTAGTAGCTATTAAATCGCAAAATTTACAACTTTACTTATATATATACATGGTGTATTCAATAAGTTTCCAGACTTTTTTGTACAGATATTCAAAATTGTCGTAGACTCTTGAAAATTCACTATGTTATTGCTATATATCGTATGAGATGAGTGACCACTTTTTATGATTTCAGCTTCAAATGAACAGCTACAGCAGGAATTGGAATACACCCTGATTGTCACCGCTGGTGCATTTCAAAAATGCAATATGGACGTGAGGATACTTTAGAAGAACTATATGCAATAAATTCTGTTTTTAATTTAGAAAAAATGCCACAGAAACGTATGGAATGCTTCAAACTGCTTTTGGAACATCTTGCAGGAATTGAGCATCAGTTTATGGTTGGCATAAGAGATTCAAGGAAGGCATGGAGTCTGTGAGGGATGATGAGAGGTGTAGGAGGAGTAAGGAAGTCAATACACCAGAGTTGATTGGCCAAAGTGTTAGGGTTAGGGTTACTATGTTGAGGTTTTAAGGGAGTTCAGGAAGAGATTCCTATGGAAGAGGCCAGCACTCTTCAAATCGGGTCTGTGGTATTTCCACCAGGACAATGCTCCGGTCCACAACTCCATCCTTGTCACAGACTATTTTACCAAGATGGGCATCAAGACAGTTCGTCACCCTCCCTATAGTTGATATCTTGCTCCCTGTGACTTTTGGCTATTCCCTAAGCTCATAGGCTCTGGTTATGAGACAATTGAGTAGATGAAGGAGGCTGTGACGAAAGTCATTGAACGCTCACACAAGAGGACTTCTATTGGACCTTCCAGAAGTTGTTGGAACAGAACAACCAGTGCATTACAGTCGGGGGAGATTATTTGGAAGTGGACTAGAGTTTTTTGTGTGTACTGTCAATAAAAGTGCCCATACGAAAAAGTCTGGAAAATTATTTAATGATCCTCGTATATATATATATATATATATATATAGGAAGTTTAAGATAGAATGATTGTTCGTAATCTCATAATTTCACCTTTTACTGTTCAAATGAATTCAAATATTTACAATATGTAGAGAAACAACCCCAATCGTACGTTTTTCATTTTTTATGTTTTTGATATTTTTTTCTACTTTTCATGAATAGAAATGTCATTCACTTGAAAGGAAAAAGTGTTTAAAAATTAAACTGCCAATCAGTTAAAAAATATCTGAACAGTAACCAATTCCAGTCATTGGTGGTTGGAATTCGCAGATTTCATCGATAATATAGCCAACATGAGAGTCTATATTTGCCAACATCTTGTCATCCATGGTAGTCAAAAGCTGCCCTACCAATTTATAAAACATTGTCTCCCCAAGGAAATTTATTTTATGCCACCGCATTGAAAGATATCGGGAGAGTGCAATGGAACAGTCAACTTCATTTTCTGATAACTTTTTCACAGATCTTCCCTTGGGGGATTTTTCAGAATTCAGATAACACTAAACATCTCGACCCATCGAAACAACTAGAGAAGTATGATAGTGACACATGCATAAAAGTTATGTCTGATTTTTAGAAATAAAAACAGGAGTCAAGCGTTTTAGATGACACAGTCTTTCTTTAAAGGTATATCAACTTTTGTGGATGATTTAACGCCAAATCCATCCTGGTAGAAAATCATCGGCTGGAAAAGACTAGGGGGGGGGTCAATTAATATCACCAGCGTACGAGTTCGAAAATGAATTTTAAAATTGCGTACTTTGAGGTGACTATCCAGCTTTTCTCTCATTACAGCACAAAAACTCACTGAAGAAAGAAATTATAGTTTTGTAAATGTATTTAGAAAAATCATTGTTATTTACCAGATATCTAACCAAGATTATTCAAGCTCAGTAATTTTTTTCTTTTTAAAGTTTTGTTTCAGTGCCCGTTGGTGTAATGGTTATCGTCGTAGGAAATGGACACGGCGACACGAGTTCAAATCTTGGACGAGACTGATTTCATTTCACATAGCACTAATACCCTTGGGAAAGGTATGAATCCAATTATTCTCCCTCCAGCTATGGGTAAAATAGTAGAGCAAACTAGGTTCTTCAACCTTGGTGAGGCAACTAATCTAGGAGAAGGAAAACTCTGAATTAAAACCTGTTAAACCCCTCTTAAAAAATGACCTTGTGTCATATCCTGCACGAGCGGAGGGGTCGGTAAATATGGGTTTTGGTTTCTTTGTTTTAAATGGCACACCAACCATCGAGGATCATTTAATAGTTGGTTAGGCGTATGCATTGTAGAGCATACCAATTCTTGCGGGACATTTAATGTCGAATCCTTTATATATATATATATGTATGAAGGTTGCAGGAAAAAATATAATCCAAATAGGTGAATATATCATGATGTAAAGTCGACGTTAACGTTTCGGTTATAATAACCATCGTCAGGACTTGGATATGAAATAGTTCACAATATCGATGGGTGATTGTTGAGATGACAGGAGCAAATGAGAAATATACAACGAAAAGATGCATAAACATGCACATAGCGTTCAAAATTCAAAAGTCATCAGAACGTGTTTGGCACGTGGAAAAATATTTGAAAATGTTGGATTTTTCAAAGAAACGCGACAAAACCTCCCGTTTATTGAGAAATACGCAACAAATAAGTTTTCATATGTATAGATCATTTATATATATATATATATATATATATTATTTATTATTATATTATTATTATTTATTATTATATATATATATATTATTATTCATTATTATATTATCATTATTTATTATTATTGTATATATATATATATATATATATATATATATATATATATATATATATATATATACAATACGATTTTTAAGGGAATAGGCTGTAGATAACAATATGTTTTAAAGCAGCCAGAAATGAACTGCTTGTACACACCATAATGGTATTAATTATTCTCATCCAATACTAATAATTCTATTTAATATTAATTATTTGTTTGTACACAATTAAATGATTTTAAGTATTGCTGTCAAGAACGAATAATTTCACTTGATATTAATAATAATCTCTTGTAAAAGAGTAAAAAGTTCTATATGACACATACAAGGGACCCGAACAGGAACAATACTACTCCATGTAAGTAAATAAATAACGAAAAAACAACCCACGATTAATAAAATTATCATGCAAATTAGAATTCATTATCAAATAATGAGATAATACTCTGTTGGGTCCCAAACCACACAGAGATTAGGGTAAATGATTAAGCAGATTCAGCCACAAGATCAGCTCCAAATGAACCCAAACTAAAAAATTTCAAGATCTCATATACGAACCTGAAAAGGAGAATAAACAACTATATCCAACAAGAAAGGCAAAACTGCTGGAACAATAATACAAATTAAAAAAAGTTACTCTCTATCAAACCAATCCTAGGAGAATGGAGAAAAAAGCTCAAGAAGAATAAAAAAAAAGAGGAAATAACATTATCTCGACAAAGCATAGGCCCAACATATCTCACCCATTCATATTTACATAAAAGAAAACGTTAGCCAATGAACTTAGTCTGGCGAACAGCGCCCTCTGTGAAACGTAACTTGACTGAATTCACACACCAAGCCACAATCGGGCTAAAATGAATAAAAAAAGAAACTATTTAAAAATGTTGAAATCGATAAAATAATATCCTACCTCAAAGCAATATATATATATATATATATATATAAACCTTCAGAACGAGAACATTTCCAAAGCCTACGTTTATGAAGAAAAATCACCAACCAACTCTTTTCTCGAGTCCTTGCAATTCTTTGATAAACAAAAATATTTACCAAAAAACTATTGACTAACAAATCATGTACTCAAAAATATCTGACTTTAAATAAACCCCAATGGATTTATCTGCATATTATATCTAACACAATGAAATTACATGACGCCGATGCTGTTAAAAGAGACGAAAATCGAAGGGTTTCAACAAATATTCGTACTCCCTTCTCTCAGCTAACCCACCGACATTTTTTAATAGGATTTTATTGATAATGTTTAGTATAAATGTGAGAGTATCTGCAGCTCATGCTGTACAATGATGTCAACACCACGTTGCAGGTTTCGATCAAAATACACGTGCTCGGGACATGTCCACAAGGGAAGGAAAAGGCGAAAACAAAAACTTGAAGATGTGTCACTTAACAGAGATAGAATGGGTGACACTTTACGAAATGGACAGCAGGCGAAATTCTTTTAACTAAACTGAAGGCTAAGGCTTGAAATGACGTTACTCCTTGTGGTCCTTTTACATCTGATCTGCTCTGACCCTTTGATTGTATATACATCATCATCATCATGTCGCGCCGCTAGCACGCATATCACTGACCCTCTCTCGCCACTTCTCCCTATCGATCATCGCCTCTGGCAGATCTTCAGGGCTACATCCCGTACCCTCACAGAGCTGCTGAATGTATGTTCGAGCTGGTCGTCCTGCTTTTGCTCGGCCATATGTGGGGGTCCATAGGAGTACATCACTTATGAGCTTGTCCTAGCTTCTCCAGCAGTGTCCTGCATGTCTGGTTCGTCTAACTTTTATAGTCTTCGTGATGGGAGGCAGGTGGCCGTATAGTTGGTGCCTTGTGGGGTGTTGCCGCCAGGACTTGTTCAATATTGCTCGCAGCATTATTGTGTAATTGCCGTCTAGCTTCTTCTCCAGCCGTTTAGTAAGCGTCCAAGTAGTGCATCCATACAGAAGTATCGATACGACCGCTACGTGGAAGAAACTGCGTTTCATTTTATCGGTTAGGTCTGATTTCCATATGATCGATAGCCTACCGATAGCAGTCCATGCCTTCGTTAGCCGCGTGTCGATGTCCTTTTCTCTGCTTCCTATGTAGGTGAATTTGTCTACTAGTTTCAGAGAGGTTCCGTCTAGTGTGGAGATGTCGCCTGTTAGATTATAGCACATATATTCCGTTTTGTGTGCATTAACATGGAGGCCAATGCCTGCGGCGGCTCGTTCCAAACTATACAGTACTGTTTCGGCTTGGTTGGGTGTATTTGCCAGTATCGTTATGTGATCAGCGCAGTCGGTTTCGGTAATTGTTTTTGCGGGGTACCTTCTGCTCCTTTTCGTTGTCAACTCGAAGCCGTTTTCTCTGATTATATATATATATATATATATATATATATATATATATATATATATGTGTGTGTGTGTGTGTGTGTGTGGTTGTGTGTGTGAGAGAATATTTTCCTGCTTCTGGACCTAGGATACCCATATTGCTAAACTGTATGTGTCCTCAAAAATTGTGACATTAAAACTTGACTCTTAGACTAGGAGAACTAAATGAAAGTTTTTTACCACCAAGAATCCAGGCACAAAATACATACCCATGATACACACATCCATACCCATGATACACATATCCAACGTATTCTGGCTCACACGTACAAACCCACTCGCGCAATTACGCCGAGACACTTATGTATATACACCATGTATATATATATAAATAAAGTTGTAAATTTGGCGACCGTAGTCGAGGGCGACCTGAAGGCTCCCTTTTTAATAGCTACTACACAGAGGTGTAGGGAGGGCGCTACTCCTTTCCTTGGATTGCTCCACTTTACCGTTGATCCTTACCTTATAATGCTGAGTATTAAGCAAGGAAGAAGCAAGTACAATTTTTGAATCTTTAGTATGACTCGACATGAGACTAAATCCTCGTTTCCTGGACCATTGGTGACACTCTACCCACAATATATATATATATATATATATAATTTTATTTCCGTTTTTTATTTATTTAGTTAGTTTGTTGAAAAACAATTTGCAAAGGGTTTTTTTTTTAGAAAATATATTAGTCAGAGCGTAAATATTGGTTTACCTTAGAAGAAATTAAAATTTCATGCATGAAATATAGTAGTTTGCGTTGTTTAAATATAGTTAGAGATATGAGTGTGAGTATGTCACTACGTAAGAGAGAAAGTATATTATGCGATATCATATATACAAAAACACCTAGAATTTTCATCAGTAAGGGAAAGATTTGTAATATAAACATTCCTATGTAAACAAACAGTTTACGTTCAATTTAAAATAATTGATCGCTGTTGAAATTAAGAGCATACATGAAGGAAAAGAATGTTAGATTGTCAATCAAAAGAAATAATGCGAAAGCTTGTGCAGATTTCAGAATAGATCTAAAATAAACAAATGCATATTTTATTTATTTCCCTGTTTATACTATTTAGTTAAGCAGGAAATTCGATAAAAAATTTAATATGTTATCTATGAATCTAAATGGTTAAAAAAATGTATTTTTAACATTCTAAGAGGAGAAAGATTTAGATTATTTTGATTTTTGGTCGTCCATATTTTTAGCGACAAGGCAGATATACTTTGCGAAATTTCAAAGGTATTTTAAAAAAGCGCGCGTAAGAGCCGATTGGCCAATAAATGCAAAAGAATAAAAAGAAAAATTAAAGCTTCTCAAGTCTATTTTTGGACAGTTTATTTCCCATATATATATATATATATATATATATATATATATACATATTGTATATATATATATATATATACATATATTGTATATATATATATATATATATATACATATTGTATATATATATATACATATATTGTATATATATATATATATATATACATATTGTATATATATATATATATACATATATTGTATATATATATATATATATATATATATATACATATTGTATATATATATATATATACAATGTGCTTTAATCAAGCAGGCGAAATTTCCACACTAGACGGAACCTCTCTGAAACTGGTTGACAAATTCACCTACCTAGGAAGCAGTGTCTCATCAACTGAAAAAGACATCGATATACGGCAAACGAAGGCATAGACAGCTATCGATAAGCTATCGATCATATGGAAACCAGACCTGAGCGATAAAATGAAACGCAGTTTCTTCCAAGCAGCGGTCGTGTCGATACTGCTGTATGGATGCACCACCTGGACGCTAACAAAACGGCTCGAAAAGAAGCTAGACAGCATCTACACAAGGATGTTGCGAGCAACATTAAACAAGTCCTGGTGGCAACACCCCACAAAGCACCAACTATACGGCCACCTGCCTCCCATCACGAAAACTATCCAAGTTAGACGAACCAGGCACGCAGGACACTGCTGGAGGAGCAGAGACGAGCTCATAAGTGATGTACAACTATGGACCTCCACTTATGGCCGAGCAAAAGCAGGATGACCAGCTCGTACTCACATACAACATCTATGTGAAGATACAGGATGTCCTCCAGAAGACCTGCCGGAGGCGATGAACGACAGGGAAAAGTGGCGAGAGAGGGTCAGGGATATCCATGCGGGCGCCACGACATGATGATGATGATGATGATATGTATATATAAATATATATTGTCATCAACCGAAAAATTGTTTCGTTGTATCACAACTCGTCGTAACCCACCTAACTTAACGCCATACATGGTATCTAACCGCTCAGCCATGTAGACGACATACGTCCGCTTAGGAATTATGACACATTTGTATTAGCTTTGTTTTTTTTACATTTTGTGCTATCGGATAGCAGAGTACTCATTGCGTTATAAAAGCTTTGCACTGGCGAAGGAATTGTCGGCCGCCGCTCGCATAATACAAAGCTGTTCGAAAGAATTGAGCACTCTGGTAGCCGATAGGGTATAAAAAATGTAAACTGTTGCTGAATAAATACCTTAAAAATTCCCTTAGCCAACGTGGTCCGCTTGGTGGCCGAGAGGTCTGAGATTTAGTCTAACGTAAAGTTGGATGGGTTTCGATCCCGGCTTCGAGCGTTCTGCGTGTCTAACCACACTGAAGAGTTCTGATAGAACGAAACAGTCTTTCTTTGGATGACAATATATATATATATATATATATATATATATAATGAAATTGCTACTATGCACATATTTTATGCATACACATCTAAGCCTACCAACTAATACACTGAAAGTCCATACTGTTAAGTAAAATAATAAAACTTGAATCTCATTCATACCATGCTTTTCAAGACATTCAATACAGGTGCTTATGTACGATATATATTAAACCAATCACCCACCTCTGCCATAAGCGAGCTTGCAATAAAGGAAATGCAACTTCAATGATCTCTGTTCATTAAGCAGAAGTTTTGTTCAATCTGCCTGGGTGGGAATTCGGATAAATCCTGTTATTAAATCAAGGCCAAAAAACAAAAACGTGCCTAGCGTTACGGTAATCGACAGGAAAAATGGACACAGCAGACCAAGTACTAAACCTTTACGACCTGATATTCATGGGAAATTGCATGAATCCTCATCTTCTCCAGTTAATGGTGTTGGGTTTTATTGATTTGGTTTGATGGCATATCAACAATTGAACGTTATTTAATGCCAAATCCATTTTATACATATAGTTGGCGACCGTAGTCGAAGGCAACCAGAAGGCTTCCTTTTCAATAGCTTCTAAACCGAAGTGTACGGGAAAGCACTACTCATTTCCCTGGATTGCTCCACTTTACCCTCGATACTTACCGTATATTGCTGAGTGTTAAATAAGGAGGTATCAAGTACCATTTTTAAAGTCTTTGGTATGACTCGACCAGGAATTGACCCAGGTCTCCCGGACCATTAGCGAACACTCTAACCACTAGGCAAATGAGCCGGTTTATACATATAAACAGTTCTATTTCAAAGAATTCATATTAGCATAAGTTCACGTTTTTATTTGTATTTGACCCCTAGATAGGACCTTATCTGGTGCTACCACTCTGGAGGAGATGAAAGAGGCTGTGACGAAGGTCATTGACACGCTCACACAAGAGGAGTTCCATGGGGCCTTGCAGAAGTTGTTGGAACGGTACAACAAGTGCATTGCAGCTGGAGGAGATTACTTCGAAGGGGACTAGAGTTTCATGTGTGTATTATCAATAAAAGTGCCCATACGAAAAAAGTCTGGAAACTTATTTAATGATCCTCGTATTTAAAAATCTCGAAACAACTTCACTCCCACCCCTGGATATTAATTTTTTTCATGAAGCAACAGGCCTAAAGTTAGCCCCTACCAAAAAAAAAAAAGAAATAAAAAGACATCCTCTTTATGACCCCATCCACGACTCTTTAATAGTAATCTGATATCCAGTGAAATAAACACTCAAAGTAAAACAAACGTGTTTCTTTCTCTCCTTGCTTTTGAAATACTATACATCCAGCCATCGTCTCACAGAAGGGTGTTATCAGAAATAACTGTGACACTTGAAGAAGGCCGGAAGGTAGAACGACCCAAACACTGTGATTAGAATAGCAAGACTAGGGCAACAATTGAAATGGTGGTAATGACTTTTCATCTCAAAAACTTTGGCAGAAATATTTGCTTTCGAAAGTGAAGGATGAAAGCGTGTTAATGCTTCAATGCTACCGAAAGAATGATACCCGTCAAAAATAAAGCCTCAAGAGAATATGAGATACGCAAAGAAATAATTGGAATTGGTTCGCCAATAAGTTTAAGTCTTGTAGCTCTTTTCTTTCTTTCTTTCTTTTGATTGTTCATTTGTCTATTTTTGCCTTCTTTTTTCAATATTGTTTCTTCTTTTTCATTCTTTCGTTGGTATAGTTTTCTTTCGTTTTCTTTTTCTTTCTTTCGTTCGTATAATTTTTCCTCCTTTTAAACACATTCTTTTTATTTTTTTCATTTTTACTTCTTTTGATTATTCTTTAGTTTTTTTTTTTCTTTTTCGTGTCTTTTGATTGTTCTTTCTTTCTTTCTTTCTTTCTTTCTTTCAATAGTTTTTCCTTCATAATATTTTCATTCTTTCTCTCTTTCTTTCTTTCTTTCTTTGGTTTTCTCTTCATACTATTTTATTCTTTCTTTCTTTCTTTCTTTCATACATTCTTTCTTTCTTTCTTCCAGTTATTCATTCACTCATTTTTTCTTTTTTTCTATGGTTTTTCTTTCATACTATTTTTATCCACTTTTTCCATAATTTTTCTTGGCCTTTCTTTCTTCAATCTGATACTTTCTTTCTTTATTTCTTTTTTTATTTCTTCAATATGATAATTTCTTTCTTCCTTCCTTTCTTTCCTTCTTTCTTTCTTTCTTTCTTTCTTTCTTTCTTTCTTCAATATGATAATTTCTTTCTTTCTTTCTTTCTTTCTTTTTTCTTCGTTTCTTTCTTTCTTTCTTTCTTCAATATGATAATTTCTTTCTTTCTTTCTTTCTTTCTTTCAATGGTTTTTCTTTCATACTTTTTTTATTCTTTTTCTTTTTTCTTTCTTTCTTTTTTCTTTCTTCCATTCATTCATTCGTTCGTTCTTTCTTTCTTTCTTTCTCCTGTTCATTCATTCCATCATTCTTTCTTTCTATGTTTTTTTCATACTATTTTAATTATTTCCTCCTTCCTTTCTTTCTTTCTTTCTTTCTTCCATTCATTCATTCACTCATTCTGTCTTTCTGTCTATGGTTTTTCTTTCATACTATTTCTATTATTTCTTTCTTTCTTTCTTTCTTTCTTTCTTTCATTTATTCACTCATTCTTTCTTTCTTTCTTTCATTCATTCATTCACTCATTCTTTCTTTCTTTCTATGGTTTTTCTTTCATACTATTTTTATTCTTTCTTTCTTTCTTCCATTTATTCATTCATTCTTTCTTTCTTTCTTTCTTCCATTCATTCATTCACTCATTCTTTCTTTCTTTCTATGGTTTTTCTTTCATACTATTTTTATACACTTTTTCCTTAATTTTTCTTGGCCTTTCTTTCTTCCTTCCTTCCTTCCTTTTTTCTTTCTTTCTTTCTTCAGTATGATAATTTCTTTCTTTCTTTCTTTCTTTCTTTCTTTCTTTCTTTCGTGTGATGCTTTCTTTATTTCTTTTTCTTTCTTCAATATGATCATTTCTTTCTTTCTTTCTTTCTTTCTTTCTTTCTTTCTTTCTTTCTTTCTTTTTTCAATATGACACTTTCTTTGTTTCTTTTGGCTTCTATTCAATCACTTTTTCCTTAATTTTTCTAGACCTTTCTTTCTTTCTTTCCTTCTTTCTTTTTTTCATTATATTTTTCTAACTTTATCTTCGTCCTTTTTTTGTTCTTTCAAAGACTAAAAACAAAGATTTTAAGATAAGACTGTTTTCCTTTTAGATATTTTGACAGCTTTTCTCTTCTGGCAAAATTCCATCTTGTAAAAGCCATACTCTTCAAGTCGGAGGATTTAAAAGCACAAAAAAAAAGGGAAGAAATATATCGCTCCGAGCAGGACTCGAATCCTCTGCAAAATTTACGACAGCCATACATGAATGACAGCCATTTATTTCTAGAACACTCACGATCACTTTTTGGGGCACCTCGGGTGGTGTAATGGTTAGCAAGGTAGACTAGCAAACCTACACGAGTGAGTTCGATTCTCATTGGGTGCCCAATTCATGCAGCCTTGTGCTACATCTAAGCAAAAAAGCTTAGTAAATTACCTCACGATCACTTTTTGTAACTTTGCTTTTCATCTCTCTCTCTCTCAATATATATGTATATATAATATTAGACTAGTAGAGTGTTCGCCTATGGTCCAGGAGACCAGGGTTCAATCCCAGGTCGATTCATACCAAAGACTAAAAAAATGGTACTCGATGCTACCTTTCTTAGCACTCAGCACTATAAGGTGAGGATCAAGGGTAAAGTGAAGCAATCCAGAGTAGCGCCTTCCCCTACACCTTAGTGTAGTAGCTATTAAAAAGGAGGCCTTCGTGTCCCCCTCGACGAAGGTTGCCATCTTTACTTTGGCACCGGCTCATTGGCCCAGTGGGTAGAGTGTTCGCCAATGGTCCGGGAGACCTGGGTTCAATCCCAGGTCGAGTCATACGAAAATCATACCAAAGACTTTAAAAATGGAACTTGATACGCCTTCCTTAACACTCAGCAATATAAGGTACGTGTCAAGGGTAAAGTGGAGCAAATCATGGAAAGGAGTATCTCCTTCCTCCACACCTCGATGAAGTACATTTTGAAAAGGGAGCCTTTACTTACTATATATATATATATATATATATATATATATATATATGAGTTAATAAATCAATTTCTTTCAATCTATCTCTCTCTCTCTCTATATATATATATATATATATATACGGGCTTGAATATGAGTTACATTGTGGGTAAGGAGAGTTGATATAGTTGACTTATTTCGACATCAACTAAATGACTGGATAGTTTGATTTTTTTGTTCTTTTGTTTTTTGTGTCTAGTGACAACTGAGCGAAGATGACCACACATGGCCAATTCACTTCAATTTTAAAGTTAGAAACGAAGTATAAACAGATAAGACACAATTTGAGAGACTGAGGGACTTAGCTATTTCTGGATGCTTCTCGGCTACCACATAAAATAACAGCAAAATGAATTCCCTTTTCATCTATAGTTGCGGTTTCATTTCAGCAACTCACAATCAGAGCCAGCCACATTTTAAGGGATTAACAGGTGAATAAAATTGGGAAAATATAAAAATATGTTCGTCCATTTTTTTTTCTGTCACAGAAGACAAGAATAACGATCGACAGGAGTAATGAGTTTTGTAAATATGAAAGCACCAAAAGCATTCATTTCTGGTGTTACAGAAATTTCAACCACACCTAACACACACACACACACAGAGTTTAATTGATATACATATATGATTTGTGCCCGTGGTGTAATGGTTATTGTCGTAGGAAATGGACACGGCGACACGAGTTCAAATCCTGGACGAGACTGGTTGCATTTCGCATAGCACTAATACCCTTGGGAAAGGTAGGAATACAATTATTCTACCTCCAGCTATGGGTAAATAGTAGGACAGACTTGGTTCTTCAGCCTTGGTGAGGCAACTAGTCCAGGAGAAGGAAAACTCTGAATTCAAACCTGTTAACCTCCGCCTAAAAATTGACCTTGTGTCATATCCTGCCCGAGCGGAGGGGTTGGTAAATATGTACATATATGATTTGTAAGTTAATAATTGGTTGGCAATTTCATTTATCAATTGGTTACAAGGATTGTTATGTATCACTAATTTGCCTTTTACATATTCGTTTGCAGATATTTAAATAGTTCCAAGTATTGTTATTTATCACTAACAATTCAATTAAACATCAGTCATTTGTTTACACATTAAAATAACCAAACAGTTCTATTTCTAACTATTCGATTTAAAAAATCATTCGTTTTCATACAGTTTACATGTCAAACGCTTATATTTGACCCTATCAAATATTACCACTCCGAGTCCGAGTGGACCATGGACCAATGACAATGAAGTAGTACTCTGCATTCCCGTCTCCAGCATTACTGGAGCCTCACCATCACATGTTTAGTATCCTTTCCAGGATACTCGTTGGTTTTTTTACCCCACTGTAGAGATGCAACCGATGTATTCTACTGTCCCAGTTATTCAGTTTACTCAAACCGTTCTAGTTCAAACAATCCAGTTAAGTATAAGTATGCTGTTTGTTCTATTTAACCCCATTGATAGGGCCTTCTCGGGTACAACCATTCTGGGCCAGATTCGACCTGGGAGCGATGGCAATGATGGCGTACTCCGCATTACCCAAAGCTCCAGCAATACTGGAACCTCACCATCATATTGATTAGTGTCATATACAGAACATTCGTTTGAGGGGGGGGGTCCTACCCTTCTGCAGAGAAGCAGTCGGTATATTCCACAGCCCCAGCCGACTGGGCAATGGATAAACTGGCCATTCTGACAAACCAATATATTGTTTTACGCAATCGGCTGGGGCTTTAGAATACACTGACTGCTCTGCTACAGAGGAGTAAGGCCCCTCCCAACGAGTGCCCTGGGTATGACACTAAACAATCTGATGGTGAGGTGCCAGTAATGCTGGAGCTTTGGGGAATGCAGAGTACCTCGTCATTACTATTGCTCCCAGGTTCACTCTGACCCGGAACGGTATAACCTGATAGGGTCTTGTCTATAAGTCAAATAGAACTAAACTGTGTACTTCAGCCAAGATGAATTACTTGAAATAGAACTGTTTTGATATTTAAAGTATGTATGCTAAAAAGAATTGTTTGGAATAGAAATGGCTTGACATTTAACAGTGTATAAACAAAATACTATACTTATACTAAATTAAATTTTTTGAATTAGAACTTAGTTGTCAAAATTTCTGAGACGAAACTGGTTGATTTTTATCATTAAGGGTTTTCGGACTATTTTTTCATCTTTATTGTTATTTCCACAACGTTTCGGCCGATATGTCCTCCGGCCTTCTTCAGGTGTTTGTCGAACTCGGGAACCTTCACAGAACTTCGAACTACGTCTTTTATTGAAACCACGGGGGTCGCCTGTTCTGATTCGGTTATAGGCGTTGGTTCCCTAAGCTTCTAAGGAGACAATCATCTGGAAGTTGCAGGTTCAATCCTGACTACAGGCGAGTAACACTACAGGAATACTTAACATTTGTACCCAGTTATGGCTAACGGAATCAGAACAGGCGACCACCGGCTTTTAGCAATAGGACCTCTCATTGTTTTATTTTATAAGTCTAGAGGCTGAGGCCATTGAAGTCGGAAGAAATAGACAAAAGACATCCTGTGGTAGCTTCTTCGTAATACAAGGGACGGTGTCTCCACGTTAATGCGTTAACGCGCCAGCAACCCAAAGAGAAACAGAGAGGCAGAGAGTGAATCACGAGATCCCATGATATATACCCTGTGGTTCACAGAACCCGATCCCGCTTTTTTGCCTCGGGTGAGTGATATCTTCACGTCAACTTGTTACATAGCGCTAGATCAGAACGCTAGCTTTTCTTTGATAACCAGATTTGTTTATAATGCCACGACCGGAATTCGAACTCGACTCATCGTCTTCATATATTTATTTTCCATATGTCTTTTACGATTACTCCATGTCCCTCATAAGGAGTCTTTATTACGAAAAGAAGATAAAATTACGATCTCTCTCTCTCTCACACACACACACACACACACACACATAAGGCGTTTCTAGCACGACCAAGCCCTTCATTTTCAAGAAAACGTGACAATATCATCACTAGATAAAGCTCGTTCAGCTAAGTTTTCTTAATGAGGACGCAGACATGTCTTTTCCATTTAATTAGGCAGTACGGTTATTATGCGATGTCTTGATTTTATTTCTTTTCGTTTTGCTAAGTTATTTAAAGTAGAGTTTTAATTTCGTTTAGCAAGTATTGTTGACAGGTTTTTGGAATTAGAAACAGAAGACAGTAAGAAAAAATAATAAAGGAGAAATAAGACGGAACAAGACGTCTGGCGAGTGAAATAAAAAAGAGAAAGCAATGAAAGATACAAAAATGAAGAGTTAGGAGACAGTAACACCCGAGCATAAACAACGAACATATACACTCACCCACCCACACAAATACTCACCCAACCAACCACACACATATACACATATCTATACACATACACATGTATATATATATATATACATATATCCTGTGACACGTCTAAATAAGTACATACTAACCAAAGTTTTGTTAATTAGCTTCTAAAACAAATGTATTTGGTTCTTATCATTTATAGAGGAATATTAGGCAAACAAAACGGTTATTATTTGATATTATTTTTACCAAACTCTAAAACATAGACGATATGAAGCCTTAAAAAACACTGTAACACCCTCGTAAGCACAAAAAGTGTCTATGTATAAGTAAGATGAAAAACTATTTTAAAACGGCAACATATTCATAATATAGCACTTCTTGAAAACAAACCTGCCGAAGGTGGATCCCTACTGAATAGCCTGAAAAAAATTGGTCTTTACTTGAATGCAAATAAAAGTCTATGACTTTCACATAAGATGGAACCATCTTCACTTTAAGTGGCAAGCCTCTGAAAGTATTATACTGGTTCCCATACCGCAATCACATCACATCAACTGAAAATGATTGCGACATACGCCTTTTGAAAACGTCGATTACTATTCACTGATTATCAAACAGAATGGAGGTGCCCGTGGTGTAGTCGTTATCGCCGTAGGAAATGAACACGGCGATACGAGTTCAAATCCTGGACGATACTGATTGCATTTCACATAGCACTAATACCCTTGGGAAAGGTATGAATCCAATTATTCTCCCTCCAGCTATGGGTAAATAGTAGGACAGATTAGGTTCTTCAGCCTTGGTTAGGCAACTAGTCTAGGAGAAGGAAAACTCTGAATTCAAACCTGTTAAACTCCGCTTAAAAATTGACCTTGTGTCATATCCTGCCCGAGCGGAGGGGTTGGTAAATAGCATCAATCAGAATGTAGTCTGATCTCAGTGATGAAATAAAACAGAATTTCTTCCGTTTCATGATGATGGCAGTATTACTGAATGGATGCATTATCTCGACGCAAACTAAACATGGAGAAGCTAGATTGGAACTATACTAGAATTCTAGGTGCGTTTTGAACATATCCTGGAGACACCACCCCAGAAAAAAAAAACTGCTGTTCGACCACTAACCTCCCATCTCACAACCCAAATTAGACAAACCAGATTTGCTGGACACTGCTGGAGATGTAAAAATGAATTCATAAGAGATGTACGCTTATGGACCCCTTCACATTGACGAGCAAAAGTTGGATGACCAGCTAGAACCTATATACAACGGTTCTGTGCCGATACCGAATATAGCCTGGAAGGCCTACGGGAAGCTATGGACAAGAGAGACGAGTGTCGAGAGAGGGTCAGTGAGATCCGAGCTAGAAGCGTGACATGATGATGATAACGATGATTACGAAATTCTACAGCAAGAAAAACAACAGAAAAACAATTCAAAAATAAAATATTTTCTTATATATTTACTTTCATATGTAACATATTGACCTTCGACCCAGCCGTCAATCAAGGAACAGGTACATCCGGTCGAAGATATCAAGATATAACCTTGACCGTGGAAGGGTTGAATTCGGTGCAAATGTGACGCTCGCAGGAAGCAGGTGGACGTAAAACAATGATATAACACGGTGCCAGAGTTGGAGTCAGTTGTTAGAGTTCGAGTTACAGTTCGAGGCAGTGAGAACCAGTTCCCAGCGGAGGGCTTGGGCCCTCAGGATCCCCGGTTGAGCAGCTAAGCAAAATGAGAAAAGAAGTGCTGCTATAGTCAGAGGAACTGGGGGTCAATATGTTGCAGTCTGAACAGTCTCCAACTCACCTCTCACACACAACCCTTTCACAACCCTTTCGAATGAAGTGTGAGGTATATTTTTCTAAAGAAGCGTGTTCTTTCGTCATTATGGTCGATTATGTTTCCGCATATATATGTAAACGTATAGTTGTATCATGGCTATACAACACATACTCTCTTTTCGGAAAAAACAAATACCAAATAATATCTTACATGACATTTAACATGGATGATTCCAAACGATCTGTACATATGAAAACTTACTTGTTGCGCATTTCTCTATAAACGGGAGGTTTTGTCTCGTTTCTTTGGGAAATCCAACATTTTCAAATATTTTTCCACGTGCCAGACACGTTCTAATGACTTTTGAATTATGAACGCTATGTGCACTTCAGAAGCCACCCACCCCAAAACTATAAAATCCATCCCTAACACACTAGCACGTAGAATGCACATAATAATCACCGATAAAAACCTAAAAAAAAACGCCTTAAAGAACTAAAAGATCATTAAGGAACCCCAAAAAACACAACAACAAAAAAACCCTAGCATATTGTTATATAGTCATCTACAGCATCACAACGACACAAATATAAAGACGCACGCAATAATAAACGACGCAGTGACAAAGACAGATGCATGAATGAAAAACGCAGGAAGAAACGACGCAAGAAGACTTCTTTACAAATATATTTACCTCTCACTTTATTGCAAGGGTTCGAAAGGGTTGTTCAAGGGTTTGCATGTGAGAGGGTGCTGGAGACCGAACATACGCTTCATATTTTGACCTCCACTCCTTTTGACCGTCACGTTGTGCCTTTCTTGTTCTCTTGATGCTCAACCGGGGCCGTGGGGTCCACTCTGCTGGATGTTGGCTTTCTTTATTGCATCTTATCAGCATCTTCTCTGGACCCCAAACTCCATCGGGGTTTCCGAGGGCCCCCTCGGTCGGGTGTGGCTTTCCATACCACATATGTTCTCTAGCTGTCTGGAATTCTACTGGCAACTGCTTCTTGGACTCGAACTCAACTGAGTTAAATAATAATTCAACGCCCACACGATCGCCCACTGGATCGTTGAAATCGAATGTTTAATCATCATCAAGCGGAAATAACTGTCATGCAGTTCACAGGTCACTCTTTTCCGGTGCATCACTGTAGTGGCACCGTGGGACCTCCACCTTGTCCCATATTATAAGCCTTAATCCACCCACGCGATCTCTTTCGATTACTGGCCATTGGAATGTGTCACCTCCTTCCGGTGCATCACCTTGGAATAGCATTTTTGGGCTGGGTCGAAGGTCAAAATATAACAATATTTCACAACCGACAACAAAAATAATCCAGAACTATTCACAGAAATAATAAAAAATCTGGAAGAGATTGAAAACAAGGACAAAATCAAAGAAATACTCGACACAAAATCATTAAAATCCAGAGAAAACCCCCAAAATCTGAAAAGAATATTCACCTCTTCTACATTCGAAAAAAACACACCACAAGTAGTAACCAAATGCAAAAATAAATAATGTAAAATATGTGATCTGATTATAGAAGGTAAATTCGGTCCCTTTAAAAACCCGGAAACCAAATTAAAAAAACTTAAGATACAACTCAAAAAACGTAATCTACATAATTGAACGTAGCGAATGCAAAGAAATATACATAGGGTCAACACAGGCACGTTTTCTAAGGACATCAGTACACAAAAGTAATATCAAAATAGAAGAAAACAGAAAATTAAATGTTTCTAAACACCTATACCATTGTAGCAGAGGTGAATTTAAAATTATGCTAATTTATCAAACAGCTAGTTCAAATATTACTTTGTAATACCAATTATTAAATTTTTGCACCTAGCAAAACGGTTTCAAACATTCCTAACACGAATAATTCTATTTAATATTAAACATTTGTTTTCACCCTGGAAAATTACTTCATAGTATTGCAGAGGGTGTCCTCGTGGTGTAGTGGCTAAAGCGATGGACTGCGGAATTGTAGTAAGCAAGTTCGAATTCCTGTCGCTTTATTACGTTCACTTTTGGACAAATACCCTTGGGAAACGTATGAGCTCCCTTATCCTCCCAGCAATAGGTTAAATAGTACCGCTACTGTTCTTCTAGCAGAATTGCTTTGGTATTAAATAACCTACAAAGGTTGATATGCCATTAAACAGAGAAACCAAACCAAACCTTCAAGTATTGCTCTCAAACACCAATAATTTATTTGTAAACTGTTAAACAGGTCTATTTTACCCATAGATGAGGTCCTAACAGGTACTATTACCCAAAGTGAGAATGGATCTGGGGGTAAGGAATGGTAATGAAGCTCCCTAGAGCTCTAAAACTGGAACCTCGCCATGAGGTGGCATCGTGTAATACCCAGGACACTTATTGGAGGAGGGAATCTCACCCCTCTGCAGAGATGCAGTCGGTGTATTCTACAGCCTCAATCGACTAGGCCACAGGAAACTTGCTTAAGGACGGGGTCTCATCTCTCTGCAGAAGTGTAGTCAGTGTATTCTACAGCTTCCACCCGTTGGGGGGTGTCTTACCTCTCGGCTGGAACAAAAAAGAGAAACATAAATAAACAAAGAATGTCTTTAGTCAACAAGTTTGATTTTAGACCATTTTTATGAAAACTCACAAACAACTTAAGACGATGATACATATTTTTAGATTTTCTTTTCTTGTAAATGATTTAAAATTCATTTACAGGGTGACTCAAAATTTTGGGACAAGTGCAATAGCAGACATTTGGAACACGTCCTGTAAAAAATGAATCCTCTGAGCTAGAGACGTCAATATCAGCTTCCGGGACATGGAGTCGTTTTTGTGTTTTTTGTCTTAGTAATAAATCATTATCATATAAATGGGTTGCATCTATTTTGAGACAGTTTTGAATAACTTTGTCTCCAAATAAGTTGGGACGAAAAATATTTTCTCCTCTTTATCCAAGGCATTGAGATCAAGGATTAATAGTTGTTATAGTATACTATTTTCAAATCTGAAACAAAAAAAAAAGAACACTGCATTATTATAAGTAGAGTTATTAGCAGACACGTGGGTCTTACTTATATGGAGCCACCCTATATATTCAAATTCCCAGTATTTTACGATATCATCATTGAAGAAACAGTACAAATTAAAGTCTTGAGTATATTTTGATATTATTGATTATAGCGTCAGTAAAATTAAAAAATATTTTGATTACGTATGTCATGCGTTGTTATTTGATGTTCATATTGTTAAAGAAATTTTAGAAATGTGTGATCCAAAGTCATTATTTGGTTGATATCCATTTCTTTTAATTAATATAGCTTTAAGAATTTGTAGACATTTTCCAGTTTCTTTTTGAAAGAATTTTGGTTTGCCTTCAATTTGTTGACTATAGTATGTATTTATTTTATTTCATTTTTAAGTCTCTATGTGGTATTTTAGATTTCTTTTCAAAGGTTAGGTTTATGGGAGACCCGGCTGCTTTATCCGCTCGGTCATTTCCACTGATGCCAGTATGACTTGTAAAATAATGAATTATTAGAAACCCACACTGGGGGAATGGAAGCAAATCTTGAAAAAAAATGCAAAAGGAAGTTGCATTGTCTAGATACCGAATAGGTCATACAAGGATAACACACTCTTATTTACTCGAAGGAAACAACCAATGTGTTATGCATGTCAAACCAAATACACCGTAAAGCACATTCTCATCGAATGTACCGATCAAGCGCATATAAGAAAAAAACTTCTATAGTGCAAACAATATGAAGAGACAGTTCCAAAACACTGAAATAAATTATGTGATATAATTTCTAAAAACTGAAGTTATACACAAAAATCTAAAGAAATTTACAATAAGTCCAAATTACATCTATAAACCATTTCTTTACAAGATATATTCTAACAAACTGATCCCTTCCCCAACCTGTTTCACTGGGGGTTTTTTATGATCATGATTCCATACAAATAAAATCCTGATAAAAAACAAACAAATAACCAACTAGTTATCTAGAGTTTATTATTAATTCCTAAGACCTCTCCTTTGAATTTCATTTCAGACTTATTTTTTTAAAGTTGATTTGGCATTAAATGACCGATGAAGTTGATATGCCGTAAAACAAAACAAACAAACAATTTTTCGGCGACTGATCGTTGGTTGAATGATCAGCTGATGTTTTATTGCATATCATATCTTGTAGGTTATTAAATGCAAGTTGTGTCCATACTACTATAGGGATGCAGTACATGGACGCTGACTAAGCGTACAGAGAAAAAGCTTGACGGGAATTGCACAAGAATGGTTCGAGACATACTGAACAAATCCTAGAAGCAATATCCCACAAAAAAGCAGCTGTACAGCCACCTAAAACTGCTGTATATTGACCTTTGACCCGGCCAAACATGCCATTCCAAAGTGATGCACCGGAAGGAAGTGACACATTCCGATGGTAGTTATGAGAAGAAATCGCGTAGGCGGGCTTGGCTGAAAAAATGGGACAAGGTAAAAATCCCATAGTACAGGCATAGACTGATGCACCGGAAGAGAGTGTCCTGTGAACTGCATGACAGTTATTTCCGCTTGATGACGATCAAACATGCCATTCCAAAGATTGAGTGGGCGATTGAACTATTATATAACTCGGTGAGACAGGAAGTCAGTGAGTTGGAGATCAGATGAGTTAGAGACAAGATGCGGTAGAGAGAACACCACCCAGCAGAAGGGGCCCCCGGGCCCCCCAGCGAGTTTGGGGATCAGAGAAGTTGGAGACAAGATGTGGTAGAGAAAGCCACCACCCGGCAGAAGGGGCCTTTGGGACCCCCAATTGAGTTTGGAGGCCAGACCCGTTGGTGACAAGATGTGGGAGATAAAGCCAGCACTCAGCAGAAAGCTGAGCTCCCGGGCCTCCGGTTAAGCATCAGGAGAACGAGAAAGACACATCACTGATGTCCATAAGAGTGGGGATCAATATATTGCAGTTCTGTTCGGTCTCGAACTCCCTCTCACACACAACCTTTCAAATAAAGTGAGAGGTATATATTTTTCTAAAAGGACTGTTTGGTCGTTATTCATTGCGTCGATATGTGTATATATGCATATTTATTATATGAGTATACAACATAACCTTCTAATTAAGTCAAACAAGACATGAGGGACATTGCTGGAAAAGTGAGGTCGAACTCATAAGCGATGTTCTTTTAAAGACGCCTTCAAACAGACAAGCCAGTATTGGACAATCAACTAGAACTTATCTACAAATGCTCTGTAGGGACACAGGATACAGTCTAGAAGACCCGACGGAAGCAATGGATTATAGAAGCGAGTTGCAAGAGGGAGAGAGAAAGAGAGAGTCAGGAAAATCTGTGACAGCAGCAGTAAATGAGGATACATACATATATATATATATATATATATATATATATATATATATATATATATATATATATATTATTTGCTAATGATTCGTTTGTAGGTAACATTTGTTTGCACACAAATGGTTTCAAGTATTCCTAAGTAATAATAATAATTCAGTTTTTAAAAAAGTCAATTATTCTCACACACTTCAACGGTTTCAAATATAGTAAATTATTATATAATTGTTTTTGACCAATAGATGGAACCCTACCAAGTAATACCACTAGGACTGGAGCCTCCGCATCAGATGTTTTAGTGTACAATTGGCGAGGGGATTCTTGCAGTCCGCGTATTCTACAGCCCCATACGTTTTGGTTAGACGAATAGTAATGCAAGGCTAATGTTTCTAATAGCATTAATAAGAATGTCTTGCCAATAGGCGTAATGGTTCGAGTGTTCATATGTCCGAGGGACCGGGTTCAATTCCATGTTGAATCATACCAAATACTAAAAAATGGTACTCGATGCCTCCTTGCTTTACACTCAGCATTATAAGGAATGGATCAAATGCAAGAGGAGCAATCCAGGGAAAGCAGTTGCGCCTTCCCCTATACCTCGGCGTAGTAGCTATTGAAAAAGAATCTTTTGGGTCACCCTCAACTATGCCAAATTATACAAATATTAAATTAAAAAATTACCTCGTGTTTTGCTCTTCTTTTGTCATTGGTATGCACTAAAACATACTAACACACCCATCCATATATATATATATATATATATGAAAGTAAATATGGATAAAATCCTACAGTATGAAGGTAGCAGAAAAAACGTTTTTTCTGCTACCTTCATACTGTCGGATTTTATCCGTATTTCCTTTCATACTGTCTTTTCGGAAAAAAAACAAATACCAAATACAATCTTAAATAACATTTAACATGAATGATCTCAAACGATCTATACATATGAAAACTTACTTGTTGCGTATTTCTCAATAAACGGGAGGTTTTGTCTCGTTCCTTTGGGAAATCCAACATTTTCAAATATGTTTCCACGAGCCAGACACGTTCTTATGACTTTTGAATTATGAACGCTATGTGCACGTTTATGTATCTTTTCGTTGTGTATTTCTTTGTTTGCTCCAGTCATCTCAGCAAGCATCCATCGTAATGTGAACTATTTTGATATCCAAGTCCTGATGATGGTTACTGAAACCGAAACGTTAACGTCGACTTACATTATAATATATTCCCCTATTTGGATTACGTTTTTCCATCTAACTTCATATATATATATATATATATATATATATATATATATATACTCATTGCTTTAATTCTATTATATTATGTGCAATCTTTACTAAAAGTAATGAGTTTCCCTTGCTTCATAAAAAGGAATCTCTGTGGTGTAATGAATTAATTGCTGAACTGCAGCCTCTAAAAAGATGAGTTTGTATTCCAAGTCAGACTATGACATTCACTTCCGGACTTGTGAAAGATACGAACCCCCGTAACACACTAGATATGGATTAGATATTTTTACTAATCGGGTCATTGGCATAGTGGGTAGAGTGTTCGCCAATAGTCAGGAAGACCTGGTTTCTTTCTTTGTTTGTTTCTGGGTTCAATCGCGTCATACCAAAGACTTTAAAAATGGTACTTGATACCTCCTTGCTTAACACTCAGCACTATAAGGTATGTATCGAGGCTAAAGTGGAGCAATCAAGGAGAAGATGTAGCACCCTCTCCTACACCTCGGTGTAGTAGCTATTGAAAAGAGAGCCTTCGGGTCACCCTCGACTAAAGGGAGACAACTTACTTTACTTTCTTTTTACTGCTGTAGTTTGGCCTTAAGTAACCCACGAAGTTTGATATGTCATTAAACAACGAAACCGAACCGGTCATTTGTCAAATATGTTTTCCCTACTGTTCTACAATGTTTGTCGTTGACCGATATAATTGATTTTGAGATGATAAAGATTAGAAGTGAAAATTCCAACCTCTATGCATATACACACGAGCCCCCCATTGGGAACCATTTATAGGCCTCAAAGACTTATGGTGAAAGCTATTGAGACAAGTTCACTGTCTTGTATAACACCCGGAAAAACACCAACTTAATATATTGGAGGCTACTGTATTACACCCACGAACTCCAAATTTGTGTAGGCAGAGGGAACTCATCCGTTAACTCGACTTACTAAGGAATTTATCATTGTGATTTTATGGAGAACTTTTTCCACCCCTCCTGTTTTTTTCTCTCTATCGCTTTTTTTTAGATTACACCCTTCGTTCGTTCAATTATTCAATTACCGGTGTTCACTTTGAGAAAGAGTCGGTCGAAAGACGCCTCGGGCTTTATTTTAGGATGTTTTCGTCGATTTCTTATTAAAATGACACCGTTCAATTTAAAATTAATGCTCCATTGAAAATATACCGCAAATGTTATATCTATCTATCTATCTATATATATATATATATGAAAAGAAAAAAACAAAATTCCTCTTTGACGATGTAGAACTATCAAACTTTATATTTAACTATATCTAATACAAAACATTAAAATAAATGTTCATTCAGGTGAAAAATCCAATCTCACACAGGTTTTTTTTTAACAACTAAAAATTTACTCAATGGAAAGCTTTGCTACTGCTAAATTTAATCAAAACTGCTAGTTCCAAATTTCCGAAAAAAGAGATAACCATTTGTATTAATTCCAGTCAGCGGGAATTCTCAATACCTCCTTGTGTCAGTAGAGTTGAGAAAATGATAGCGCTGCATAAATAAAAAGAATTCCCCATATTCACTACATCTAATGGACTGCAACTTTTTCTTCTTTTCTTAATGAGAAAGTTTATCTCAAGAGATATGAAAGAATTCCAAGAAATACAATACCTTTTTAACCAATGAAACACACTCGGGAAGAAATTTGTTGTTTGGGAAAGGGACAATTTCTTTTTTTAAATTAATACCTTATACAATGTTCTTTTCTGTCGTCTTGAATATTCTTTGAGTTTCGATAAGTTTTTAAATCAATCCATTCATGTTGGTTGTTGTCCATCAGATCCGATGATAACGTTTGCATTCTACAACTCATCTATGAACACGGTGGTGGCTCCGCAGCCCCAACCCAAATTCAAAATCTTTGCTTGTCAGCAAAGATAATATAATCCATAGCGTAGATATTTTTGGTAGATATAGTTAAAATTCGAGCAATGAATAGCAGTAATTGCTAGCTTTAAATAAAGGGACATATTTTATGTTTGTAAAAATTATTTGTATAGTGTCACTATACATACAGATATGTGTTTTAATGCCTCAATTTATATGTAGCTGCTGCTGTTATTTTCATCCGCAAATTTTCGCCGGACCCCGCAAAAACAATTACCGACGCCGACTACGCCGACGACATAGCGCTACAGGCCAATACACCCAACCAAGCCAAAACACTACTGCATAGTTTGGAACGAGCCGCTGCAGGCATTGGACTCCATGTTAATGCACACAACACTGAATTTATGTGCTTTAATCAGAAAGGCGACATCTCCATACTAGACGGAACCTCCCTGAAACTGGTTGACAAATTCACCTACCCAGGAAGCAGCGTCTCATCAACCGAAAAAGACATCGACACACGGCTAACGAAGGCATGGACAGCTATCGATAGGCTTTCGATCATATGCAAATCAAACCTGAGCGATAAAATGAAACTCAGTTTCTTCCAGACTGCGGTCGTGTCGATACTGCTATATGGATGCACTACTTGGACGCTGACTAAACGGTTGGAGAAGAAGCTAGACGGCAATTATACAAGAATGTTGCGAGCAATAGTGAACAAGTCCTGGCAGCAACACCCCACAAGGCACCAACTATACGGTCACCTACCATCTATCACGAAATATATACAAGCTAGACGAACCAGATACGCGGGACACTGCTGGAGAAGCAAGGACGAGATCGTAAGTGATGTACTCCTGTGGACCCCCGCATATGGCCAATCAAAAGCAGGACGACCAGCCCGAACATTCATACAGCAGCTATGTGATGATACGGGATGTAACCCTGAAGACCTGCCGGAGGCGATGACTGATAGGGAGACGTGGAGAGAGAGGGTCTGGGATATCCGTGCTAGCCGCACGACATGATGATGATGATGATGTAAATGCTAATATATTCACTCAATAGATAAACTATGTTGAAATAAAATTCATTCTTGTAAGTAAAGAATGTTAAAGTTCCACTCAAAAGAAATAAGCCAAAATGTTGAGTAGATATGAAAATAAATTCATGCCTAGTGTTAGTAGAGGGGGTGTCCTCGTGGTGTAATGGTTAAAGCGATGGACTGCGAAGATATATTCAAACAAACTGATCTCTTCCACAATCTGTTTCATAGGGGTTTTTTATGATCATGATTCCCTACAAATAAACTCCTAATAAAAAAAAACAAATAACCAATTATCTAAAGTTAATCACTAAGACTTCTCCTTTGAATTTCTTTTCAGACTTATTTTCCTTAACTCTATTCGGCATTGAATGAACGATGAGGTTGATATGCCGTAAAACCAAACAAATAAACACCATCCTTTTAGAAGGGCAGTAGCTGTACTATTTAACCCATAGATGGAAAGATAAGATTTTCTCTTTTTACCTTTCCCAAGGATATTTGTCCAAAAGTGAACCTAATAGATCAACTAGGTTCGAACTTGCGTACGACAATTTTGCAGATCATCACTTTAACCATTACACCACATTATTCGAGTAGGCTCGGTATTAAATTAAACAGTTGACAATTTATCGATGATTCTAATTAGCAAAAAAATTATGTTTCTATCATTCTGGGAAGAAAAAAATTTCTTTGATGTTTTGGGTTTGATCCTTCAAATTTGTGTGGTTGTACATATATATATATATATATATATATATATATATATATATATATATATATATATATATATGTCGCAGACGACATTATTTGACTTACCGCGAAAAATGTCGTATCATAGAGTTTCAAAAGTATCACTTAATTGCTGATTTGCACATCCAGAAATACAAAAACAAAAGGTTACAGCTTCAGGAACGATTTTTTACACAAAAAATGATACTTGGGTTTTTGTATGGAAATCATTTGATGCGTTCGTTGTGTTTAAATCTTGGACAAGACTGTTTACATTTTGCATAGTGCTAATACCTTCAAGAATGGCATGAATCCAATCAGTCCCTTTACAGCAATGGGTTAATAGTATGTTAGACGGTGCACATTAACCTTGATATGACAAGGAGAAAGGGAACCTGTTAAACACCACTGAGATATCTTACCTTGTAGCACATCTTGTTCGTGTGGAGGGGTGGTATATATATATATATATATATATATATATATATATATCTGTGTCTAAGTAAGTACACCATTCGAGTAATTGTAAAACTGTCTTTCTGCAAAAATGGCTTTGGCGTTGAATAACCAATCAAGACTTATATGCCATTAAACAAAGAAATCATATCAATTCAAACTAACATATACATAGTCATCAACAGACAGACTGTTTCGTTGTATCACAACTCTTTAGTGTTGCTAGACATGCTAGATTCCCGAAGCTGGGATCGAAAACCGACTGTCTCAAACACTAATCCGAGATTCTACCACTCAGCCTCAGCGGAAACGAAGAAAATTTAAACGCTTTGGCATCACATTTGTTTTGTTAACATGTATCTGCTTAACGGCTACTGAGAGCTCAATTCATTTGAAGAGCCTTGCTTTACGCTAGTGGCAACCATTACTTTCCTTTCCTTATATATATATATATATATATATATATATATATATATATATGACATAAGGTTTTAAGGTATTACACTGAGTAGATTGTAAAAAGCATTTATTTGGTTATTTGTGCTCTGAAATTACTTTTTAATCCAGTATTCCTGGATGTGACTGCGGCTTTAAGGATTGCTTTAGGAAAATCGGTGAATGTCTTGGACTACCCGTAATCTTACTTCTGGTGAACAGGCATTATTTTCCGATTATCATATTTACTAACCCCTCCGCTCGGGCAGGATATGACACAAGGTCAATTTTTAAGCGGAGTTTAACAGGTTTGAATTCAGAGTTTTCCTTCACCTCATATATATATATATATATATAGTGTAATGGTTATCGTCGCAGGATGTGGACACGACGATACGAGTTCAAATCCTGGATGAGCCTGATTACATTTCACATAGCACTAATACCCTTGGGAAAGGTATGAATCCAAATATTTTCCCTCCAGCTATGGGTAAATAGTAGGGCAGACTAGGTCCTTCAGCCTTGGTGAGGCGACTAGTCTAGGAGAAGGAAAACTCTGAACATTAAATGATGAAGAATTTAATGTGAAAGAAAGTTAGTCGACGTTCTGACGTTTCGGTTCTAATGAACTATCATCGGGACAAGGAAGTATGATATATGGTGATGTTGAATCACCTATGGATGTTTAATAAATTACAAAACAAGGAGGAAATATAATAAATACAAAGATATAAGGTTAGCGTTTAATCAATAAATCAGCGCCGTGTTCAAAATGAGTCACATGACTATTTAGGAATATTTTGTAGAATTTATCTATTATTTATTTATCATTCAAATTCTTCTTTTTCTTGGATTACCGTGTTTATCAATTTTCTCTATAGTGTATTTTTTACTTACATAAATATATGTGTGTGTCTTTGTGTTTAACTGAATAATCCTCTCTCTGTTTGTATCTCTCTCTCTCTCTCTCTCACTCTTTCTATTTGTATATATATATATATGCAACCACACACACATACACACACACACATATATATATATATATAGTATCGGCCTAGTGAGTAGAGTGTTCGCCAATGGTCCGGGAGACCGGGGTTCAATCCCAGGTCACGTCATACCAAAGACTTTAAAAATGGGGCTTGATACCTCCTTACTTAACACTCAGCATTATAAGGCATGCATCAAGGGTAAAGTAGAGCAATCCAGGGAAAGGAGTAGCGCCCTCCCCTACATCTCGGTGTAATAACTATTGAAAAGGAGCCTTCAGGTCGCCCTCGACTACGGTCGCCAACCTATATATATATATATATATATATATATTGAAGATTGTATATTTAGACAGCAAATTATTTTTCAAGCCAGTTTTGTTAAAGACGATGAAACACTGTTTATTATTTTTAGTTTTATTTTTTCAAGACTCCTAGTTATTTTTCTAATGTCGGGATCTAGATGGCAACGGAATTGTCCCACATCTTCTGCACAGGCGCTTTCGACCATACACTACCCCTGATGATGACCAAAAGTATAAAATTAAAAAAAATGAAATGAAAACCGCCGTATCCAGGATTTGAACGCGAGTTATTGATTCCATTTTTTACGATGATAATCGTTACGCGAGGCGAGCCTCGTAAATCTGAAATCAGTGACACAAAATCTGCTTAAAAAGCTTAAACAGATTGATAGAACAAGCGATAGATCGATAGATAGATTTCAATATAAACCCGCCCGATGACAAATATGGAACTTGTCGCAAAAAGACCACTAACTGTGCATCTACAATGTTTGATGTGAACTTGAGGTGTTTCTGCAAGTTTCTGTGAGTCCGTATTAGAGCAACCTGTTCTTGATGTGTGTCCGTTGTGGAACTGTTTGCTTTCCGTGTGTCGGTGGTAGAACTGCCTGTTTTCAGCGTGTTTCCTTGATGAAACTATTGATTTTCAGTGCATGTCACATGGAAACACGCAGAGAACAGGTAATTCTATCATAGACAGTAGAACTGCTTGCTTCCAGCGTGTGTCCATGGTAGAACTACCTGTTTTTAGCGTATGTCCGTGGTAGAACTGCCTGATTTTAGTGTGTCCGTGGTAGAACGGCCTGTTTTTAGGGTGTATCCCTGGTAGAAATGCCTGTTTTCAGCGTGTATCCTTGGTAGGACTACCTGTTTTTTAGAGTATTTCCGTGGTAGAACTGCCTGTTTTTAGTTTTTCCATGTTAGAACGGCCTGTTTGTAGTGTTTCCGTGGTAGAACGGCTGGTTTTTAGTATGTGTCCCTGGTAGAAATGCCTGTTTTCAGCGTGTGTCCATGGTAGGACTACTTGTTTTTTGCGTCTGTCCGTGGTAGAAATGCCTTTTTTTAGTTTGTCCCTGGTAAAAATGCCTGTTTTCAGCGTCTGTCCATGGTAGGACTACCTGTTTTTAGCAGATGTCCGGGGTAGAACGACCTGTTTTCAGTATGTGTCCCTGGTAGAAATGCCTGTTTTTAGTGTGCCCGTGGTAGAACTGATTGTTTTTAGTCTGTCCGTAGTAGAACGCCCTGTTTTCAGTATGCATCTCTGGGAGAACTGCCTTTTTGTTTTCTATGAGTCTGGAAAATTGGTTGTTTTTTGCATGTGTCCATGCTAGAACTACTGGTTTTTATCGTATGATTATAATAGACCTACCTGTTTTAAACATGTGCTCGTGATGCAACTGTGAGTTTCACTTTGTTTTTGTGTTTATTTACCTCCCTGCGTAAATTCTTAAATAACCGTTCACCATTTCTGTTCGACGCACTTGTTTTTTGGTTTATGTATAAGGCGAGGAATAGTCTGTGGGAAAGGGTGTACTGTTACTTAGATTCGATCGAAAAGAAAACTAAGTTGACAGTTGGGAAAGAAAAAAAGATTAAAAAGAAATTACAAGGGCTTGATACTTTCGTGGCCCAAAGACTTGGACAAAAAAAGAGAGAGAGAGAGATAGAAAGAGAGACAAGCTGAATAAAATTGAGAACTCAAGTAAAAAATGAATGTATCCAAACAGGCTCAAAAACAAAAATAAACAACGTGTTTATCGTGGTTTGTCTTTGGCAAAGATGGTTTGTGAGCAATAGCAAAGAAATTGATGACAGATAAAGACTAGAAAAAAAAAACCAAAAAACTTTTTTCTTGATAGGAATATACGCTGAATGTATTTATTTGTTTTTATTTTCTGCTTTCAGTGGGTAATTCCTGCTTTTTACGTCCTTTTTTCCGGTTTTGTTGGACTTCTTAGTATAAAAATGCTTTCGGCTATGGAAATGCTTACATCTACGTTTTCAAGTAAACTTACTTCTACTTGACTGGTTATGATAGTGGAGCTTGATTCACACACACACACACACACACACACACACACATATATATATATATATATATATATATAAATTTGAAGTGTTTGATATTAGCGTCGGCTGTAGAAACATTACGTTCGTTTTTTTTTTTTTCATTGCTGCCTTTTGATATCTAATTTTGTGAGTTCAGTGTTTATTAATTCAATGACCCACATTTGCATAGAAAGTAAAGTTGGCGAACTTAGTCGAGGGTAACCCGAAGGCTCTCTTTTTAAAAGCTACTACACCGAGGTGTAGGGGAGGGATTTCTCCACTTTACCCTTGATCCTTATCTTATAATGCTGAGTGTTAACCAAGGCGGCATCAAGTACCATTTTTGAGTCTTTGGTATGACTCGACGTAGGATTGAACCCCTATCTCCCGGACCATTGGCGAACACTCTACTTATTAGGCTAATTTACATAGGATAAAGTAAACCTTATAATCTACCACCCTGAATGCACACACACACACACACACACACACACACACACTCACTTCTGAAGTGGATAAATGTACACATGATTAAATAAGCAAAGACAAATTCATCATCATCATGTCGTGCCGCTAGCACGGATATCCCTGACGCTCTCTCGCCACTTCTCCCTATCGTTCATCGCCTCTGGCAGATCTTCAGGGCTACATCCCGTATCATCACATAGCTGCTGTATGTATGTTCGAGCTGGCCGTCCTGCTTTTGCAGGAGTACATGACTTATGAGCTCGTCCCTGCTTCTCCAGTAGTGTCCTGCATGTCTGGTTCGTCTAACTTGGATAGTTTTCGTGATGGGAGGCAGGTGGCCGTATAGTTGTTGCCTTGTTGGGTGTTGCCGTCAGGAAAATTAATCAATTTTATTTCCTTAAATTGCGTGAAATATTTGTTGGAAAGCAGAAGTTACGCAGTCTTTTCTTGTTTGATCGTAAATATTACAAGAGAGAAAAAGTTCATAGAATAGTTTGTATTGTACTTGCCGAGTTAATATTTTCTGTTTGTAAAATATCTTTGCATAAGTAAGTCTCTATATAAGAGAGAAAGTATATTTATACTTTAATATGTACGTTGCTGTACCTAAACCTTTTTTTTATTTGCAAGAATAAGATTGAAATTCTAGTACAAACCTATCTCTGTAAACAATATTTTCATTCAAGTTAGAATAATAAAGCAATGTCGAAATTATAAGGTACTTGAAGGAAAAGAATGTTTGATTTTCAGGTTTTTTAGTAGATTTAAGGAACGGGTCCGTAAATCTACAAGAAAATTATTTATTTCATAGTTTATCGGGAAGCACACACACCAAGATTCAGGACAGAATCTTCATCCAGAGATGGCTTGATCTCATATTCAGGACATTCGTAGGGGGTCCTACCACACAGCAGGGATGCAGTCAGCGTATTCTACGGCCCTAACCGACTGGCCAGTTTCGCTGTTGGAATTCCAGGAATATATTTGATAAAGTCAAAAGCAATTTTCTGAGATATTTGTGCAGAGCGTTCGTGACTGCAAAATCGAAAAACGTACAAATATTTTGTGTTGCATATTAAACACCGATTTAAAATAAATTTAAATTCAATTAACATCAGATAAATGGAAATGGGCTGAATTTTAACTTCACTGACCTTACACCAAAATAATGAATGAAGCTTACTGAACTAAAGGCTTTGTGTCTGGCGTAATATTTTCCGGGAGCATCTAACACACACACACACACACACACACACAATGTCCCTCACATATTCACACATACTCACACAAACAGCCATCTGCTGGAATAAGATTGGAAAGAGTTCTTGTCATTGGATTTGAATAGCAAAAAGATTTTTTTCTTAATTTAAGAATTACACGGCTTGCCTTGTCTCAATAAAACTAGTTGCAGAGATTGGTGCGGTTCCTGACCTTTCTTGTTCGTCATTATTCAAGACCCCGGTGCTAAACTCAACGCAAGAGGTTGTAGATAAATAAAAGTAGAAGACCTGAGTCTAGGGTGACCTGAAGGCTCCCCCTTTCAATAGCTACTACACCAAGGTGTAGGTGAGGGCGCTACTCCTTTCTTTGGATTGCTCTACTTTACCCTTGATACGTACCTTATAACGCTGAGTGCTAAGCAAGGTAGCATCAAGTACCATCAAGTATGACTCGACGTGGGATTGAACCCCGGTCTCGCAGACTATTGGCGAACACTCTCTCATTTGTCCAATGGCACGGTTAAATACTCGCACATATTCGGCGTAAATTGTTTAGACATGTTTGGTTAAAATCTATGGGTCATATTTATGACCTTATTATTGTTTTTTCTTTTACCTACTTGTTTTTTTTTTGTTTTTTTTTACTATGTTAGTGTCCAGTTGATAAAGTTGCCCTAAGTTCCTCTCTTAATCGCTTTCGATCATATATGTTATCATATATGATATTTCGAGGGATTATTTGTCTGTTGGTATTGTTGGCTTTCAATTGTTTGGGTGCGATATTGATTTTGTTGGAAGTGTTTATAATTGCAGCGAAGCTTTAATTAGCATGTTAGTTGTTGAAGACGTTCAATATGAGAATGTTAGTATTGTATTCTATTTTATTTCTATCCGGCGGTTTTTTTTAATGCCATTGGCTTCGGGGACTTTTTAGCGTTTTTGTTGTTGGGTGGTCGGTTAGTTGGTTGGTTGATTAAGTTTAATGGCATATCAACCTTTGACGGTTATTTAACGCCAAATCCATTTTTATACAAATAATTCTATTTCAAACAATTCAGTTTAAATGTAAGGACAGTTTGATTGAGAAAAACATTTCTATTTCAAGCTATTCAGTTAGGTCAAGCAGTTTTTATTCAGCTATTTCAGTTTAGTATACGTATAGATTTTCTTTACACGCAGTTAAATGTCAAAACAGTTCTATATTAAACAATTAAGTTTAGTGTAAGTAGAGTTTCAATGTAAAATCAGTTCCATTTCAAACAATTCAGTTTAGCATGAGCTCGCAGTTTAAATGTAAGTACGGTTTATTTGTCAAAAACATTTCTATTTAAAGCTATTCAGTTTAGTCAAACAGTTTTATTTCAGATAATTCAGTTTAGCATAAGTACACAGTTTAGACGTCAAAACAATTCTATTTCAGGCAACTCAGTTTAGCATAAGTACGCTGTTTAAATGTCAAAACAGTTCTATTCTAAACAATTCAATTTAGCATAGATACGCAGTTTAGATGCAAAAATCAGTATTATGAAGGAAGTATGATTTAGTTCTATTTAACCCATATGTTGGACCCTATCAGGTGCTTCCACTCCAGGCTAGAGTGGACCTGGGAGCGATAGCAATAAAGGTGTACTTTGCATTCCCCAAAACCCCAGCATAACTGGAACATCACCCTCAGATTGTTTAGTGGTGCAGTCGGTGTATTCTACAGCCCCAGCCGACTGGGCAAGTGTTTTCTGTAGTAATTTTTATGCGTTTTTAGTGAGGATTTTTTGTATTTCTTTGTAAATTCGTTATGGTTATCTCAAAGGTTTGTAGTTACATGTTTGGTCGCTCTTGTATGGAAACTGAAATGATTTCCATACTTTAAAAAATGGTTAATTTTTTTGTGCCAAAAATAAGCTCCCGACACTGAAATTTTTGTATCTAAACTTTTATATTTTTTAATTCCTAGCACTTTCCCAATATACACACACACACACACACACACACACACACACACACACACACATATATATATATATATATATATATATATATATATATATATATATATATATATATATATTTCATTTCGAGATACTTCGTTGATGACACAACATTTGACTTGCTACTAAAATTTGATCATCAAAACCTGAAATAATTTTAAAAATTTTTTACGGCCAAAAATGTTTGAAATACAGTTTTTTTAGCCAATTAGAATGATCGATAAATGACCAACTTTTAAATCTACCTAAATAGTACAAATCTGCGAAAAAATGAATATAGAATTATATCTAATTCAACCACCTTTCAGGTAATTACCTTTAAATGAAAATCTACATTGTTCTATTCAAAAAAGCTTTCTTCTTTCAACATCGTTTAACTATCTTAATATTCCCTGGATATGTGTGCGTTTAGGTAGATTTATTAATACTAATATTAAAGAATAAGATTTATGATAAAAATACCAGCAGAAGCCGCGTATATGTTAAGGGATTCATGTATTTCATCTCACACATCGTGTCACACTTGCACAAAGATTTTTATGCACGTAAACTATATCCCTTACGTTAAGCTAACACAAACTGCTACATTTCATTCACGAATCTTAACTATATCTATATTAAGATATTTACGATCTGATTCATATTGGCTTTGCTTACAATAAAGATTTTGAAACTTCTGATTTTCATCAAACTTTTCCCTCAATTTAAAGAAATAAGATTTATGAATTTGTAAATTGGAGTTTTATTTACACATTTTATCCCTTTCTTAGAAAGATGGTGAGGTGACGACTGAGTGTGCTTGTTATATGACCAACGTAGGTTTTAAGAGTTCTTAATGGGATGTTAGGTAGATACCCCCGAAATGGTCATGTGGCCTTTTATGAATCATTTGTCTGTTTAGGGAGGAATTATAGGAGTATAGATAATGTTATTAAATTGATCAAAATCTTTCTGTGCCTTCGCTAGGCTTAAGTTGATATCTCTTTCAGTAGATGAGATGTTCCTGCCAAGATATGTGAACTGGTCTTCGAAATTATAAAGGTTTGCCTAAGGTGTAATTAAGGTGCCCGTGGTGTAATGGTCGTAGGAAATGGACACGGTGACACGAGTTCAAATCCTGAACGAGACTGATTGCATTTCACTTAGCACTAAGACCCTTTGGAAAGGTACGAATCCAATTATTCTCCCTCCAGCTATGGGTAAATAATAGGGCAGACTGTGGTGAGGCAATTAGTCTAGGAGAAGGAAAGCTCTTAATTTAAACCTGTTAAACTCCACTAAAAAAATTGACCTTGTGTCATATCCTGCCCGAGCGGAGGGGTTGGTAAATATGATAAAGGTTTGCCATTGAAAGTGGAAATGTTTCTGTTTGGACTCTGTTGCTTTGTCTAGACTTTTTTCTTCTAAACTGTAACCCTGTGAAAACTACTATATAGATGCACCACAAACACGCTAACAAAACACATCGAGGAAAATCTAGAAGTGAACAACACAAGAATGCTGCGTGTTGACTTGAAAAAATCAAGGAAGCAATCTCTCACAAAACGGAAGCTGTACGGTAACCTACCTCTCATCTCCCAAGCAATTCAAATAAGATTACCAAGATATGCAGCGAACAGCTAGAGAAATAAAGACTAACTCAAAAGTAACATATGTTCTTGTATGGACATCTCCACATACAGACTTACATACTTTGGCTACATGTGGTCACTGGGTACCCTCTAGAAAACCTATCCAGAGCGATACTTGTTCGGGCCGTTTTGGTGTACCATATTGGTTATTACGAGTTCTTCTTATTTATAATTTTTGTGCATTTGATCCCTGTAATATGAATTAATTACGTTATCATTGCCATTATTGGTTTGTTTGTTTTGTTTTGTTTTTTTTTTTTTTTTTTGGTTTCATGGCATATCAACCCTTGTAGGTTATTTAACACCGAATCCATTTTTATGTAAATAATCTGTTCTATTAAAACAATTCAGTTTAGCATAAGTACAGTTTAATTGTCAAAAATATTTCCATTTCAAACTATTCAAGCAGTTATATGTAACAATTCAGATAAGTGTAAATACAGTTTTAATGTCGAAAAACGGTTCTATTTGAAATAATTCATTTAAGCATAAGCACGCTGTTTAAGTGTAAGTACGGTTTAATTGTCAAAAACATTTCTAATTCAAGCTATTCAGTTTACTCAAACAATTAAGTTTAGCATAAGTATGCTGTTAGTTCTATTTAACCCATAGATAGGGCCCTATCAGGTGCTACCACTCCAGGCCAGACAGGACCTGGAATTGATGGCAATGAAGGGGTATTCCGCATTCCCCAAAGTTCCAGCACTGCTGGAACCTCACCATCAGATTGTTTAGTATCATATCAAGGACACTCGTTTGTGGGGGATGGGTCTTGCCCCTCTGCAGAGGTGCAGTCAGTGTATTCTACAGCCCCAGCCAACTGGGCAATTGCCATTATTAATTTAATAGACAGCATATTAACTGTTGAAGGTTATTTAATGTCATCATTTTTATATATATATAAACTGAATATACATGATTTGTTAACGAATAGTTTTTATGTAACATTTTCAACAAGCTAGAGCTCATTTGTTTGCACACAGTTGAATACCGGACATTGGCCTAGCGGTTAGAGTGTTCGCCAATGGCCCGGGAGACCTGGGTTCAATCCCAGTTCGAGTCATACCAAAGACTCAAAAAATGGTACTTGATGCCTCCTTGCTTAACACTCAGCATTATAAGGTACGGATCAAGGGTAAAGTGGAGCAATCCAGGGAAAGGAGTCGCGCCCTCCCCTACACCTTAATATAGTAAGCTATCGAAAAGGGAGCCTTCGGGTCACCCTCGACTATGGTCGCCAACTTTTTTAAATGGTTTTAAGTACTGCTGCGTAAAACGAACATTTCGAGTTTTGCAATGAAAGCAAACTTTGATTTTCTCTCACCGTTCATATCTATCATCCATCAATCTTGATAGGTCCTCTACGCTGCATCCATTTATTTTCGTGTTGAATAGTTTCAATGAGGTAATTTAAGTAAAAAAAAGTTGAGGGTGAGCCGTAGGCTCTCTTTTCAATAATTACTACAGTGAGGTATTGGGGAGAGTTGACTCTATTCCCTTGATGGCTCCAATTTACCCTTGATGCATAACTTACAATGATGACTATTAATCAAGGAGGCATCAAGAACAATTTTTTGAGTCTTTGGTATGACTCTACGTGGTGTAACATATTGACCCTCAGCTGAGCTGTCAAATAAGAAATGGACCTGTGTAAATAACAGTGGTATGGCAGTAGGGGTTGAAGCTTTTAGCTAATAACCAATTTTTTGTCTTGTAGCTAAGCTATAATATGTATTGTGTACGATGCACACGTGTGATTTATTTCTTTCACGCGAAAAGCAAATTGTACCCATTGACATTCATCGGAGCTTTGGACGTTTATTGGGACCCAAAACTATATTCAGACTGTAATATGTTTCTGTTGTCGCAACATCATTGTGAATGACATATGACGTTTAACTCAGCTTTCAATCCATGAAATAAAGAGCGCGTCGATCATCTCTTCCAAAAGAATCTGTTTTCCCCCAAACATTCTTCTTTGCGGTTGTCATCGTCTATTATTTTCATTGTTTTAATCCATTTTGTTGTTGTTGTTGTTGTTGTTTCTTCGTTTTTTCTTCTTCTTTTTCTTCATTTAGCTTTACAATATCTTCTTGACTGTTTCTTTATTCTCGATTTTCTCCTTCTCTTTCTCCTTCTTCATTCTTCATTAAACTTTACAATGTGTTTTTGACTGTTTCTTCTTCTTCTTCTTCTTCTTCTTCTTCTTCTTCTTCTTCTTCTTCATAAAACTTTATAATGTTTTGAACTGTTTCTTCTTCTACTTCTTCTTTTTCTTCTACATTAGATTTTACAATCTTCTTCTTCTTCTTCTTCTTCTTCTTCTTCTTCTTCTTCTTCTTCTTCTTCTTCATAAAATTTCTATAATGTTTTGAACTGTTCCTTCTTCTTCTTCTTCTTCTTCTTCTTCTTCTTCTTCTTCTTCTTCTTCTTCATAAAATTTTATAATGTCTTGAACCGTTTCTTCTTCTTCTTCTTCATAAAATTTTATAATGTCATCAACTGTTTCTTCTTCTTCTTTTTCTTCTTCTTCTTCTTAGAACTTTATAATGTTTTGAACTGTTTCTTCTTCTACTTCTTTTTCTTCTACATTAGATTTTACTATCTTCTTCTTCTTCTTCTTCTTCTTCTTCTTCTTCTTCTTCTTCTTCTTCTTCTTCATAAAATTTTATAATGTCTTTAACCGTTTCTTCTTCTTCTTCTTCTTCTTCTTCTTCTTCATAAAATTTTATAATGTCATCAACTGTTTCTTCTTCTTCTTCTTCTTCTTCTTCTTCTTCTTCTTCTTCTTCTTCATAGAACTTTATAATGTTTTGAACTGTTTCTTCTTCTACTTCTTTTTCTTCTTCATTAGATTTTACAATCTTCTTCTTCTTCTTCTTGCTATTTCCTCTTCCTCTTTTTCTCTTAACTACATCCTCTTCTGATTATTATTCCTCCTTCTTCTTCTCCTTCTTCTCCCCCTTCTATGTTTTCTTCTTTGAACTTTTTGTTTTTATTGCTTGTTGCTATTTTCGCCACCATCTCATCCCCACTCTTTTTACCATTAACTGTTTTAATAAACATATTGATTTATCCAACCGGTTTGGGACGGTACGAGTTTGTTTAATTTAGTTTTATTTGTCCGCAGGTCATGTGGGTCGTGAATCTACCGTTGCGTGCAGACACTGCACTCAATTCTGATCTTTCAGTCAATTTGACTCGTCCCATTGTTTATTTTCTTGCTTCTTTCTCCAGTTTACTTCGTCTTTCATGTCTGCCATTAATTTGGAAACTCCACCTAACCACCTGTCATCATCATCATCACTTTCTTCATTATCATCATCATCAAGATCAGCATAATCCATTTTATTCTACAACTTTTTTCGGCTAATTTCAAAATCCTTCTTTTAAGAATTTGATTGGTTCTTTGGTTGGTTTCTTTGTTAAATGGCATATCAACCCTTGTAGGTTATCTAATGCCAAAGCTATTCTCCGAGAAGATCAGTAGTGGTATTATTTAACCCATAGCTGGGAGGATAAGGAGGTTCATACCTTTCCTAAGGGTATTTGCCCGAAAGTGAACGTAATAGCGCCACTGGAGTACGAACTCGCTTACAACGATTCCGCAGTCTATCGCTTTAGACATTACACCACGAGGACATCCCTAAGAATTTGAGGAATAAAGGAAAATTTCTAAACGGAACAGACAGGAGTCAAATGAGTGCACTTGTAGACTTCAGGGTTGTTTCGCAAGCGATTGTGAGTAATTTCGATTGACTGATTGATTGGTTTCGATAGCAGGTCACTCCATCTACAGCTATTTTATGCCTTGAGGTTAGGGAATCACTTCTTTATACTTTAATATTTTCATTTTTTGCATAGTCGTTTCTTAAGAATTTTTTTTTTAATTTTGTTTTTTATTTTATAATTTTTTCTTGCGCACAGTCCTATACGAATAAGTTTTTACAGATCTATTTTACCCATAAGAGGACCCTAATATGTACTACCTCTTCGGACAGGAGAATGGTCCTGGGAGTAAGGGAAAGAAAGGGCTTCTCCCTGTTATATAATAGCCGAGGGATTTCGGTTCATGCCTTTGAGTTTAGTTAGGCTGAGAACCATTCGGCTCAGCACATGGGTTAGTTAGGTGCAACATTGAGGCAGGTGTTAACGCGGGTGCGCGCGGGCGGATGGAGGAGTCACTCAGATGTCATAATAGTCCGAGACGAAACAGGGTGACAGGGTGCGGGTGACGTCACGCACTGGAAGCGCGCGGAGGTTTGTGTGAGAATCTGAAGGAAGTTAGGGAGTTGAGAATTAGTCGCCGTACAAAGAAGGATCGACTTTTGGAGCTCGCAGACGCGAGGCGAACTTGCACCCTATGGGGGCTGCTCGAGATGGGGGCCAAATGAATAAGACAGCATAGAAGATTGTGTCTCTTTTCCTTACGTCGAAACCTTTAACTCAAAGTTAATATAAAGGTTTCGTACCGGAACAAGAAGTCGTTACGTGTTTTCTAATTCCGAGATTCATATGTTCTATCGTAATCAACATTCGATGTCCATTTCACCCATTTCACACATGGCCATATTCGTGTATATGGCTATGTAACACTCATAACTACCGAGATATCGAGAACTCAAGCCTCACCATCCGATGGTTTAGCGTTGTATTCAAGATCTCCATTTTTAAAGGTGTGGGGCCGTACCTGTCTGTAGAGGGTACACTCAACCTATTCTAAGCCCCTTCCGTAGAGCAAGCTTGTCAGAATATATTGCCATAATGGTTAGAGTTTTCAGCAGAGGTCTGGGAGACCGGGTTCAACCCCAGCTCCGCTCATAAAAATAGTACTAAATGCCTACTTGCTTAGCACTCAGAATTATAAGGTACGGTTCATGGTTAGGTGGAGCAATCTAGAGAAAGAAGTGGCGCCCTCCCCTACAATTCAGTGTAGCAGTTAATCAAAAGGGAGCCGTAAAGTAGCTTTCGACTAGAGTAGGCCAACATATATATATATATATATATATATATAAGCCGCAGAAACTTTACAATAGTGCCTATCTACCCGACAAATAAAGGAAAAAACTTCATAGATAGATTTAAACCATCATGAAATAGAGAATCACTACATTCTCTCGTTTATTTGAATCCTTTCAAGTTTCTTGATAAGTGTCTTGGTTTCAGGTTGGAATTGGTGGATGAATTTACCAAAATTGTCCTGAACGCTTTCGGACATTTCATAGAGTTCTATCAGGTGTTACCATTCCGGGCCAGAGTGGGTCTGGTAGCGATGGAAATGAAGGGGTGCTCAGCATTCCCAAGGTCCCGGCATCACTGGAACCTCACCATTAGATTGTTTAGAGTCCTATCCTGGACACTCGGTTTTTTGGGGGTGGGGAGGTCTTATCCCTCTCCAGAGGGGAATTCAGTGTATTCTAAAGCCCCAGCCGACTGGGCAAAAAGAGAGATTAGTCACCTTTAATGTAATGGTCAATTTTCGAAGGAAATGGAATCAACGGTCAAAGTTCAAATCGTGAACGAGGCTGATAGTATAACATAGCTACACATGAATATATGTGAAATGTACATAGAATGTTCATAACTCATATAGTTGTATAGCCATGACCAACTATACAACCACAAATGCATGCAGAATCATAACGACGACACAATAATGACGAGCGACACAGTCTTTTAGAAAAATATACCTCTCACTTTATTGAAAGGGTTGTGTGTGAGAGGGAGTTGGAGACCGAACAGAACTGCAACATATTGACCCCCAATCTATTGGCCATCAGTATTTCTTTCCCGTTCTCCCGGGCTGCTCAACCGAGGCCCAACCTCTCTGGGTGCTGGTTTTCTCTACTGCATCTTTTCTCCAACTCGTCTGATCCCCAAATACTGACTTCCTGTCTTTACCCGGGTTATATAATAACTTGACGTCCACTCTTATACCTGCGAGCGTCACAATCGCACTCATTCAACCCGTCCACGGTCAAGGTTATAATATCCTGATATTCCTCGACCGGATGCACCTGATATTTACACAGGTGCATTTCCTATTTTGACAGCTTGGCTACATAGGAATCCCGAAACACAAAAATCACTTACGACTTCTTAGTTCAGGTACGAAACTTTTTATTACCTTTCAGTTAAAGGTTTTTGATATAAGGAGAGTGATACACCATATTTCTATGCTGACTTTTCCATCTGCCCCCCACCACCACCACCACGCGCAGCACCCGCTGCAAGGCCTCGACAAGTTCCGAAAGTCAACCGTCTTCTTCGGACGCTAAAACTCAACTTTCTGACTTTTTTCAAATCCCCAAAATCCTCCGCGCACGCTTCCGGTGCATGACGTCATTCACATCCCCCGGTTACAATTCCTATCTGGAATTTTTATTTTGATATCTGTGAATGACACATCCTACCCGCGCTCATGGTGCACCTGACTAACCCATGCGCTAAGGGAAAGGTTCTCAGCCTAACTAAACCGAAAGGCAAGATATATAAAACAAAACCCCTCGGCCATTATATTACAATAGGATCTTTCTTTGTTCCGATGTTCTTGGAAAATTGCAGGAATCTGTCTGGTTAATTTTAGAGAAAGCCAACACTAAATTCAATCTTTTCGAACGCCGCTTAAATTTAATCCTATGTCACATACGACTTATGTCTGAAAATTGGTCAAATGCACACATATATGTGTGTATACGCATGGCATTCATTTCGTGTTAACGATACAGTATATATCTATATATATATACACACTCACCTACCCCTGTAGGGTTGAGTTATCCGGCGAAGAAGGAATCGTGTTGCCATTAGCGTTCATGCAAGCCTCTTCGTATATGAATTGAGGTCTCGGCAGCCGTTGAACGGATGTATGTAAACAATAGTAATTGTGATTCATAACCGTTTAAAATTTACTTCGCAGCTAATGGCTCCTCATGGCCAAATGGTTAGTAGCTTTGGCTTGGCATTTGAGTCAACCAGGGTTTCGATCCCAGCTACGGGAAGCCACTGTCGAGCCACACTGATGAGTTCTGATAGAACGAAACAGATCCGTCTGTGGATGACGATATATATGTATATATTCCCTTCAAACTTCCCTCTGTAAACAAATCGGCTTAGTGGCATTTACTTCTTTCTTTAGATTGCTCCACTTAGCCTTGAACCGTACCTTATAATTCTGAGTGCTAATTCAAGTAGGCATCAAGTACCATTTTCATGACTGGACCTGTGGTTGAACCCTGTTGGTTGGGATTTAATGTGATCGGACTCTAGCCGTCTGCTCATCACTCCTAGTTCCCCCCTCTTGTTTTTTTCTCTCCTCTCCTCCACTTTTTCTCCATTGCATTCCCCCTTTAAAATTTTTCTGGCGTTAACAGCTTGAGAAGCGCCTGACGAAACCGGTCTTTTTTAATCATAAACATGCCCACAGTTTCTCGAAACCTTTGTATCTTCCTGGTTTTAATAAGTTTTAACCGTCAATAATTTGTTTAAATATATATATATATATATGTCCCGGACATTGGCCCAGCGGTTAGAGTGTTCGCCAATGGCCCGGGAGACCTGGGTTCAATCCCAGGTCGAGTCATACCAAAGACTTTAAAAATGGAACTTGATACCACCTTGCTTAACACTCAGCATTTAAGGTACGGTTCAAGGGTAAAGTGGAGCAATCCTGGGAATGGAGTAGCGCCCTCCCCTACACCTTGGTGTAGTAGCTATCGAAAAGGGAGCCTTCAGGTCACCCTCGACTATGGTCGCTAACTTTACTTTTATATATATATATATATATTTAAACAAATTATTATAACCGTCAATAATTTGTTTAAATATATATATATATATATATATATATATATTTAAACAAATTATTGACGGTTAAAACTTATTAATAAAACTTATATATATATATATATTGTAACTGTGTTGGATGTCACTAATTCACAGGGACATATACTAAACACCACTAATACCCCCACATACAATAATACGTAACTATAACCCCCTACACACACACACACACACACAAACTCACAAACACAAATAAAGATTTGTACACAATTCCAACGGTTTTTGACTGTATTTTTCAATTTTTTCGATTTCTTCATTTTCTTTCGTTATCTGCCTGATGATTGTTGTTTGAAAAAAATTCATGAAACCTAAGGTCACTGGCAAACTTCCATGGCATTAAATATATAAAATCTAATATATATATATATATATATATATATACGAGGATCAATAAATAAGTTTCCAGAATTCGTATGTGTACTTTTATTGATAGTATAATCATGAGACTCTAGTTCCCTTCGAAGTAACCTCCCCCGGCTGCAATTCCCTCGTATCGTTCCAACAATTTTTGGAAGGCCCCAGTGAAGTGCTCTTGTGTAAGTATATTAATGACCTTCGACACAGCCTCTTTCATCTCCTCAATTGTCTATGAGCTTAGGGAATAACCAAAAGTCACAGGGAGCAAGGTCTGAACTGAGGAACTGTTTTTATCCCTTTCTTGGTCAAATAGTCTGTGACAAGGATGGAGTTGTGGACTGGTGCATTGTGATGGTGGAAATGCCACTGACCCGATTTGAAGAGTGCTGGCCTCTTCCCGAGGAATATCTTCCTGAACTCCCTTAAAACCTCAACATAGTAATCCTAAACCTAACCCTTTGGCCAATCAACTCTGGTCTATTAACTTCCTGACTCCTCCCACACCTCTCATCATCCCTCACAGATTCCCTGCCTTCCTTGAATCTCTTATGCCACTCAAAAACTCATGCTCGATTCATGCGAGACGGTCCAAAATCAGTCTGAAGCATTCCATACATTTCTGTGGCATTTTTTCCAAGTTTAAAACAGAATTTTATTGCATATCGTTCTTCTAAAGTGTCCTCACGTCCAGAATGCATTTTTGAAATTCACCAGCTGTGACAATCAGGCTTTAGTAGGGTGTATTCTAATACCTGCTGTCGCTATTCATTTTAACCTGAAATCATAAAAGTTGGTCTGTCATCTCATAAGATGTATAGCTACAACATAGTGAATTTTCAGGAGTCTACGGCAATTCTAAATGTCTGTACAAAAAAGTCTGTAAACGTATTGAAGGCGCCGCGTATATAAAGTCAGGTGATTCAAATTGCATCAATTGCATCATATGTATATATGTATATGTAAATGTATATATATATATATATATATATAAATTCATCACTAAACAGTCGGGTCGGCTGGACTTCTTGAATACATCGACTGCATCTCTTCCGATGGGTAAGACCTCCACTAACGAGTGTCTTGTATATGACAGTCAACAATCTGATGATGGGGCTCAAGTCCTGCGGCTGTGAAATGTGCCGTCCCCCTTCATTGCCAATTACCTCAAGTTCACTCAGACCAGGAACGGTAGTGCCTATTAATGTTCCATGTGTGGATGAAATAGAACTGTTTAAGCATTTAATAGTGAAAACAAATGACTTATATCAAAATAAATTGTTAGTATTACATGCTTAAAAAACATTTTAAATAAATAACCATCAATAGTTGAAAATGTTTAACCATATTTACCAACCCCACCACTCTGGCAGGATATGACACAAGGTCAAATTTTTGTGTGGAGTTTAACAGGTTTTAATTCAGAGTTTTCCTTCTCCTAGACTAGTTGCCTAACCAAGGCTAAAGAACCTAGTCTGTCCTTCTATTTACCCATAGCTGGAGGGAGAATAATTGGATTCATACACTTTCCCAAGTGCTATGTGAAATGCAATTAGCTTGGTCCAGGATTTGAACTCGTGTCGCCGTGTCCATTTCCTACGACGATAACCATTACACCACGGGCACCTCCACCTATTTAACTGTGTGCAAACAAATGATTATTAATATGTTTGATTTGAACACTTTAAACCATTCAAATGGTTGCCAAAAAGTTGTGCTATTAAATTACAATACTTAGAACCTTTTTATTGTGGTCAAATGAATGAAGAGTAAAATAGAATTATGTGTTGAATAGCAATCATCATCATCAACCTCATGTCGTGCCGCTTGCACGGATATCCCTGAGCCTCTCTCGCCACTTTTCCCTATCGTTCATTGCCTCCGGCAGGTCTTCAGGGCTACATCCCGTATCCTCACATAGCTGCTGCATGTATGTTCGAGCTGGTCGTCCTGCTTTTGCTCGGTCATATGTGGGGATCCATAGGAGTACATCACTTATGAGCTCGTCCCTGCTTCTCCAGTAGTGTCCTGCATATCTGGTTCGTCTAACTTGGATAGTTTTCGTGATGGGGGCAGGTGGCCGTACAGTTGGTGCCATGTGGTGTGTTGCCGCCAGGACTTGTTCAATATTGCTCGCAACATTCTTTTGTAATTGCCGTCCATCTTCTTCAGTCGTTTAGTTAGCGTCCAAGTAGTGCATCCATCATTACTTGAAACCATTTAACTATGTGCAAATAATAGCAAACCTTTTACGCGAACAAAATAGATCCAAACTTGAAAAAAAGAATATCCACAAACTGTTGGTTTACAAATCATATATGCATAATCATTGAACTGTGAACAAGGAAATAACTGGTTTAAGCTTTGTTTTGTATGATTTGGTTTTATGGCACATCAACCATTGAAGGTTATTTAAAGCTAAATCCAATTTTATACCTATAACAGTTCTCTTTCAAACTATTAAGTTTAGCATAGGTAGAATTTCAAATTCAAAAACAGTTCAGTTTCAAACAATCCAGTTTAGTTTACAAAAACAATTCTATATCAAACAATTCATTTTAACATAAGTCAAGAGTTTAAATGTCAAAACAGTCCTATCTTAAGCAGTTCCGTTTAGCATAGGTACACAGTTCAGTTCTATTTGACCCATAGACAGGACGCTATCAGGTGCTACCACCGAGTGGACCTGTGAGCGGTGGCAACGAGGGCTACTCCACATTCTTCAAAGCTCTAGCATTACTGGAACGTCGCCTTCAGTGTCATATCCAGGACATTCGTTGGAGGAGTTTTACCCCTCTGCAGAGAAACAGTCGGTGTATTCTTCAGCCCCAGCCGACTGGGTGATGAATGATTTTAAATTAAATTTCATATATTACATAGCAATACTTAAAACTATTTACCTGCGTGCAAAACTGATTAATACCGAATAAAGTTATTTGTGTTAGATGAAAATACTTGACACCGTGTAATTTTGTGCTAAATAATGAGATCTACACAATGTTTACGACATAATATCTATTTAGAAGTCATATTTAATATATGCATATGTATGAGCAGAAAGTGGCTTTAAATAATCTACAAGGGTTCGAAAATCAACGGACAAACCTAAAATACGATACAAACTGCTCCCTTACAAATTACATATATATCCATTCAACTATAGGCAAACAAATAACTGATATTAAATTCTGAGAGTTACATAGCATTACCTGAAACCATTTAAGCTCCGGTTCGTTTAAAACTGTTATTTACAAAATATGCGTTTACAAATAATATATTTATTGTATATATATATATATATATATATATATATATATATATGTATGTATGTATGAAGCAGCGTCTCATCAACCGAAAAAGACATCGACACACGGCTAACGAAGGCATGGACAGCTATCGATAGGCTTTCGATCATATGGAAATCAAACCTGACCGATAAAATGAAACGTAGTTTCTTCCAGGCGGCGGTCGTGTCGACACTGTTGTATGGATGCACTACTTGGATGCTGACTAAACGGTTGGAGAAGAAGCTCGACGGCAATTATACAAGAATGTTGCGAGCAATATTGAACAGGTCCTGGCAGCAACACCCCACACGGCGCCAACTGTACGGCCACCTACCACCTATCACGAAAACTATACAAGCTAGACAAACCAGACTGCTGGAGAAGCAAAGACGAGATCGTAAGTGATGTGCTCCTGTGGACCCTCGCATATGGCCAATCAAAAGCAGGACGACCAGCTCGAACATTCATACAGCAGTTATGTGATGATACGGGATGTAACCCCGAAGACCTGCCGAAGGCGATGAATGATAGGGAGATGTGGAGAGAGAGGGTCAGGGATATCCGTGCTAGCCGCACGTCATGATGATGATGTATGTATGTATGTATGTATGTATGTATGTATTAATAGTACTTGGTATAAAATAACCAACAATGGTTGATATGACATAAAACTCAACCAACGAATCAGCAATATACAATTAGAATAAGTTGTCTATGTGTGAACAAAACTGAATGATGAAAACGAGAAGCATATTGTTCGAATAGAATTGAATCATCCTAACAGACTTTTATCGAAAGAAACCGAATGACACAGTATAGCATTTGGGTCAGCCATATAAAGTTACACTGCCAATAAATATGCAAAGATCGATACAAAAGAACGAGAAAATCAATCCTCCAGTCTAAGATGCATTTGAACACGGGAAATAGACGACCTAAGTGAAAACATATCGAGCAAAAGTGTTTTCACAATTACATGAATTAATACCACTGTTGAAGAAGAAGAAGAAGAAGAAGAAGAAGAAGAAGAAGAAGAAGAATGCATGTATATATATTATATATATATATATATATATATATATAAAGAGGATTTGACATTAAAAAACCTACAATAGTTGATATATCATAAAACAAAACAACACCAAATCTTATATATTTAATATGTACATATAAAGAGGATTTAGCATTGAATAACCTACAATAGTTGATATGCCATAAAACAAAACAACACCAAATCTTATATATTTAATATGTACATATAAAGAAGATTTAGCATTAAATAACCTACAATAGTTGATATGCCACAAAGCCAAACAAAACCAAATCTTATATATCTCATCATCATCATGTCGCGCCGCCAGCACGGATATCCCTGACCCTCTCTCGCCATTTCTCCCTATCATTCATCGCCTCCGGCAGGTCTTCAGGGTTACATCCTGTGTCCCCACATAGTTGCTGTATCTAAGTTCGTGCTGGTCGTCCTGCTTTTGCACATCCATATGTGGGGGTCCACAATGTACTTATAAAGAGGATTTAGCATTAAATAACCTACAATAGTTGATATGCCACAAAGCCAAACCAAACCAAATCTTATATATTTAATATGTACGTATAAAGAGGATTTAGCATTAAATAACCTACAATAGTTGATATGCCATAAAACCCAACTAAACCAAATCTTATATATTTAATATGTACGTATAAAGAAGATTTGGCATTTAATAACGTAAGTGGTGGATATGCCATACAATATAACCAAACCAAACCAAACATATCTAGTTTATTTTTGAGGTGATGGGATGGTTGAAGCCAGTCACCATCCTCAGTATTTAAGCCTAGTATGAGGTTTTGAATAAGGAAATTTCCTTCTTCTAAATTAGTTCTTCAACCAAGACCCCACTTCGCCCAATTATTTATACAGAGCTAGAAAAGGGGGTGGTGAATTTGTTCAGGGCTTTCTCAAGCGTGAAGAAAACACTCCAGTCTTTCTTTCTTTTCGTTTTTTAATGACATATCAACATCCATGTGTTATCTAACGCCAAATCCATACTTGTTGAAGAACGGTAGCGGTACTATTTAACCTATAGTTGGGGCGGGGATAAATGGGTTCGTGACTTTCTAAACTGAATTTGTCCGAAAATAAACTTTATAGAACGACTGGCGTTTGAACTTACAACAAAGTTACTATACAGCAAGTTTGCCATTATGCCAGGGGAACTCACCGGGGTCGTTATATCAATGGCAACGAGGAACAACAGATAATGATAAAAAGAATAAAGAATAAGGTTTCGGTGAGATTTAAAATCAAATCCCTTTCTGCTTCGTAGGATTATGCTTTTTTCTTGTGTCTGATGTGTTTTGCTCTTCGTTATCGCCGAAGTGTCAACACAAACGAGTTGGCAAAAGAGAGAAAAAAACAAAACTAGAATTAGGAATATGAAGCATAATAGTCGTCACAGTTTTGATAGCTATTATTGAGAAGGCTTCATAATATAATAATTGAAAAATAAAACGTATAAGCTCAGCTTCATTTGGCACAAGACTAGAAATTCAAAAAAGAAAAAAAAAACACTAGAATTAGGAATATGAAGCATAATAGTCATTTGAATTGTTTGAATTAGAACTGTTTTTGACATAGAAACTGTACTTAAGTTAAACTGAACTGTTTGAATTAGAACTGTTTAACTAAACTAAATAGTTTGAAATAGAAATGTTTTTGACAATTAACCTGTGTACTTACATTTAAACTGCCTACCTAAGCTAAACTGAATTATTTAAAATGGAACTGTTTTTGACATTGAAACTGTACTTACGCTAAACTGATTTTTTAAATAGAATTGTTTTGACATTTAATTGTGTGTAAACAAAATCTATAGTTATAGTAAACTAAATTATTTGAATCAGAACTTCATAAATAAACTGAATAGCTTGCAATAGAAATGTTTTTGACTAGCTTACTGTGTCCTCATGCTAAACGGAATTGTTTCAAATAGAAGTGATTATTTGTATAAAAATGGAATTGGCATTAAATAACCAACAAATATTACTTTGCCAAAAAATCCCAACCAGCCAACCAACCAACCAACGTGATGGTTTATCGAAAATTACTTTTGGTATAGTGACAGTATGCAACCATTTCTGCAATTATATAACACTATTTTTCGGTTTGGTTGGTTGTTTCGTTGTTTGAGTTTTATGGCATATCCATATTTACCAACCCCTCCGCTCGGGCAGGATATGACACAGGGTCAATTTTTTAAGCGGAGTTTAACAGGTTTCAATTCAGAGTTTTCCTTCTCCTAGACTAGTTGCTTCACCAAAGCTGAAGAACCCAGGCTGTCCTACTATTTACCCATAGCTGGAGGGAGAATAATTGGATTCATACCTTTCCCAAGGGTATTAGCGCTATGTGAAATGCAATCAGTCTCGTCCAGGTTTGAACTCGTGTCGCCGTGTCCATTTCCTACGACGATAACCATTACACCACGGTTTTATGACGTATCAACCTTTGTAGGTTATTTAACGCCAAATTCTGTCTATATATATAGACATTTAACCAAAGATTTCTGAACGAATACTTAGGTAAAATTTTCTAGAAGCAGTATTTCATTTGTTTGCACATGATTAACCAGTTTTAATTCGTCATATTTTTTCGTAAAACCCTGTTTCTCGCAAGAAGGACAGAACGTCATTTATTTTGGCGTTTTCGAACAAATCGGTTAAACTATTCACTTTGAAAAATCGCTTTCTGATGACAGCGTAAGCTCTGCATTCTATAAGAATGTGTTTAACCGTGCATGTTGTCTGACAGGTCAAACACTGTGGTTGTGGTCTCTGTTTCAGTATGAAAGAGTGAGTAAGCCTTGAATAACCAATGCGCAATCGGGATATAACGATTTGTTCTCTTCTTGATTTTCTAAAAGATGGTCGCCATTCTCCCTGGGGGGGGGCTGAATTTGGAATTTATTATGGACGTTCATGTCCCATCCTTGTTACCATTTTGTGTTAAGGAATTTACTGATTGTCGGTTTCAAATCGTTATATTGAATGGAGATAACTTTTGGGTTTAGATCTAAGGCCGATTTGGCTGCCGAGCCTGCTCTTTCCTTTCCTCTCACTCCGATGTGGCTTGGAATCCAACACAAAAGGGGCTTATTTAACGTTAATATTAATATTTTTTGCTATGTAATTTGTTAGGAGTTCTTTTTTTCTTTTTTTTTTTTTTTGCTTAGTTATCGAATATTCCTATCGATTAAAAATTTGAAAACAGATCTATTTGACATATGAATTGGATCCTTACAGATTCTACAACTTTGGTTCAGAGTGGACGAGATGGTAATGAAAAAGGAAGAAGTACTCCACATTCCACAGAACTCCTGAACTAGAGTATCACCACCTAGTATAGTTCAGAGCAATACTCAAGACATCCTTTTTGTGGGTGGCCAAGTCAGTTTGGAGCTGCAGAATACACCAACTGCATCTCTGCAAAAGGGGTAAGACTCTGAATTAATTTCCGGGATATGACACTTATCAATCTGATGATGAGGCTCCAGTAGCTTTCTGGAAAGCGGAATACCCCTTAATTGCCATCGCTCCCAGGTCCCCTGTAACACCTGGTAGGCTCCTATCTATGGGTCAAATAGAACAAAACTGTGTACTTACACTAAACTGGATTGCTTGAAATAGAACTGATTTTACATTTAACTGTGAGTAAACAAAAAACTGTACTTCTCTTAAACTGTTGAAAATAGAACTGTATTGACATTCATATTGTGAAGTTATGCTAATCTGAATCGTTTGAAATAGAACTGTTTACAGGTATGAAAATCGATTTGGCATTAGATGACCAACTGTGGTTGATATGCTATAAAACCAAACCTAACCAAACCAAACCAAACCATCTTTTGAAAAGGAGATCTTGCCCTTCTTCAGGGAATACCTTCGGCATATTCTGTACCCGACCAACTGGGCATACCAGTAATTCGGGAAGCCATCAAGAATCAAACTCTGTAATAGTCTATCCGTTTGACTCTTTAAATAATGCACCTCAAGAGGTGCATATTTTCTCTTTAGAAATAGGATTTGGCATTAAATAACTCACCAGGGTTGATATACCATAAAACCAAATAACATATACTCACCAAACCTCCACCCGATTTCTGTACAACTTAGTCCCCCGCTGATGCAAAGGGTTAGTTTCAAGAATCATATAGGTGTAATGCGTTCGTACTCACTGAGTGCCCAAAACAGTTGGCTTGTACTGGTCAAAGCAAAATATAAGGAAAAATGTGAAACGTGACTGGAAGCAGGTATGTCTAATTAAGAAATTTCCTTAGGAAGAGAATTCGTTTCTCATTGAATGATCCAGACTTGCAGCCTTGTGTCAGACTAATATATGATAAGTAAATGAAGCTTACCAATGATTAATTCAGTCATTAATGTTTGCCAAATGTTTTGTGAAAGAAGCAGAGGAAGAAAAAGATTTATTGATTGATTGATTGATTTTAAAGGTATGGATATTTGTCGCTGCCTCCCACCAGACAAGACCTGACACAAGGTCAATGATTATAAGGTCAGGAACGAACCGAGACACGAACCCTGCAGGTCTGTGCTGCTCATCGACCAACTAAGTGCAATGTGGGTCTAATGAGGCAAGCAGTTTCACAAATCCAAATTTGGATCTGGGCACGTATACCAAGTTATAGCTTGAACAAGATACCAAGGTCTAGGGCTATACATAGGGGACAGAAGTTGCAGCTCGCCCACCCGAAGGTGGCCCAGCCGAAACTGGGGGCCTTTCGGCTTCGAATCTACCATTGATTTCGATACCCCATCCGGCACAAATGCCAGACGTCCCAGCAAAAGCCATGGAAGTATTGATTTTAAAGGCATGTTCACTTGTCTAGGCTTATTCAATATAGAGAAATTAAAGAATTTATTCATCTAAAGGTCATATCTATATTTTTGTGTAATTATATCTTACACCGATCTGTTCTTTTTTTTTTTTCTTTCCGAAAAGGAATCACCGAACACAGATTCAAAATTCAATCTTTTACCTTTTCCCTAAAATTCTTTTTTAAGGTATTAAAGAAAAACGGAGCATAAAAACGTTGTAGATACAAGAAATACAGGAGAGAAATATTTTTCTCGCATTTGACAGATCGATCATACAAAGTTTTATCACGAGATTGATTCGAAAGTGGTTTAAAAATGGGTTTGGTTTGGTTTGGTTATATGGCATATCAACCATTGTATGTTATTTAATGCCAAATCATTTTTCTTCATATCCATGAAATATGTGACTTCTTAACACATTGTGTAGACATTATTTCTAATAGTTTAGATAATTCAATATTTTTAATTGTTTAAATGTCAAACTTCTATTTGACCCATTGATAGGACCTTATCAGATGTTACCACTCTTATTCTCCCTCCAGCTATGGGTAAATAGTAGGACGGACTAGGTTCTTCAGCCTTGGTGAGGCAACTAGTCTAGGAGAAGGAAAACTCTGATTTCAAACCTGTTAAACTCCGCTTAAAAATTGACCTTGTGTCATATCCTGCCCGAGCGGAGGGGTTGGTAAATAGTACCACTCGGGGACAGAGTGGACCTTGAAGCGATGGCAATGTAGGGGTACTCTGAATTTCCCTAACCTCCGGCTCTACCGGAGCCTTAACCTCAGATTGTTTAGTGTCGTATTCAGGACACTCTTTGGGGGAGTCTTACCCCCTCTGCAGAGGTGTAGTCGGTGTATTCTACAACCTTAACCGACAGGGCCACCAAGTATGCGAGGTAAATCAAGAGTGAATGTACACATATGCTCAATTACGAAGACTGAGACAAAGATGATAACGAGTACCTGTTTATTGATTGATTGATTGATTGATTTTAACTACATGCCAACTTGTCTAGAATTTTACGCCTAGAGGTTAAGAGACCATGTTTATTGAACGTACATTAATATATTTTTGGTGTTGTTGCTTCTTAAGTGATTTTTTGGTACACTGTCCAATCAAAGACAAACGATTTTCGAACAGATAAATTTTTACTAAGTCGATGGGTTCCTGAGTCAGTGTGAAAATGGGCATAATCCCAATAAATTGGTTCTCTCCATACTCCAAGATTTGCGAAGTTGGAGCCTCACCACCAGATACAGTTCAGTTTCATACACCATTAGAAGGTTTTGCAACGTGCTTTGTCCAGTCGGTTGGGGTTGCAGAATACACCGACTACTTTTCTGCAGAGGAGTAAGACTCCCCCTACGAGTATCCTGTGGACCAGTCAGCTGGAACTGCTTTTCTGTAGAGGAGTAACACTTCCCCAACGAGTGTCCTGTATCTGACACTAAACCATCTGATGGTGAGGCTCCAGTAATTCTGAAATGCAGAGTTCTCCTTCATTGTCATCGCTCATTTCTGATAGGGTCCTATCTACGAATCAAGTACAACTAAATCGTGTACTTACGCTAAAGGAATTGTTTGAAATAGAACTGTTTTTATATTTAACTATTTGTAAACATAACAGTGTACATATGCTAAATTGTTGATACGTATAAAAATTGATATGGCACTAGATAACCTACAATTCTTGATATGCCATCAAACCAAGCCAAGCTAAACCAATCTAAATGTGATAATTCCATACTGGGGGTTGTAATTTACATATCAACTTTCTCTCCTTTCGTCTCATGTGTAACAAATATCTCAGACTACACAGGACTACCTTTCATTTAACAGCAGACTGTCAGATAAATTCAAGCAGCTTACAAAAACAAAAATAGTAGACCATTTAAGGACTGATTCTTGGACAATATACTATTAGCTTCCACTATATTAAGGGGACACCTAACTACCCACAGACTCTAGCACAATCTCTAATTAGTTCCAATTACCTTAAAGAGATATCCCCTATAATAACTGACCCCTGCACAATCTACAGTTAGCATCTACTACAACAAAGAACAACATATTTTAAGAGAGACCTCTGCGCAATCTACAATTAGCTTCCACTATTTAGCAACAGACCCTTGCAAAAAAATTCAGTTAACTTCGATTACACATAATGATCACCTTTTTAAGACTGATGCCTGCACAATCACCAATTAGTTTCTATTACCTGAAGTGATCACCCATTTTAAGCCTGACCCCCGCACGATCGACGATTAGCTTCCACTGCAGAAAATGATCACCCATTTAACGACTGGCCTCTGAACAATCTACAATCATCTCCCACAACCTCATGTGATCACCTCTTTAACGACTGATACCTGCTCCTAAGGCAAGTATAACCCACTACAATAAGGGCTCAACCATTTAATGAATAACCCCTGCACAATCTAAATTACCTTTCCTTACATTAGAGGGGTCACCCATTTAACGACTGACCCCGACACAATCTAGAGTTACCGTTCCTAAGTGATCACCCATTTAACGACTGACACCAACTCAAATTTATCCTCAGCATACAGTAATTTGCATACTTGAATTCTTATCCATTATTTGCTTTTATTTGAATTCATTTATTTGCATTTTAAAATTTTAAGTTTGTTTGGATATGCATCGTTCATGTTTTAATAATCTGGATCTTAAATGTTGCCTTTAGCACCAAGAGAATATATATATATATATATATATATATATATATATATATATATATATATACTAACCTAAGCGAAGTTTGAAATTGAAATGGGAAGTTATAAAAAATGCCGTAAATATAGGGCTGGCGACAAAGATTGCATGCTTTGCAATGAGGAGAAGTTAGCTATAGCTTCTTGTAAAAGTAGGGATATGTTAAACCAAAGGTCAGAGGTTTTAAACAGTTGTAAACACAAAAGGGGTGGCTACTCTATAATTAGAGCTAGGTTTCTACGTATTTATACCAGAAGTGTTTTTTTTTTGTTTTTGTTTTTTTTTTTTGGCTAATAAACTAGATATTAAAAGTAGTGTTCTTGGCTGACTTTTTTTCTTTTTTTTTTTTTGTAAATTTTCAGCTGAGCAGGTTTTGGTGAATAAAAATGATGTTTTCTCGTTTGTAGTTAGTCGGTACGAAACTCCCTGATGAGCCGTTGAGGCGAAACTTTAGTAGGAAAATTCCGACTCGCGATTTAATTTATATATATATGTGTGTGTGTGTGTGTGTGTGTGTGTGTGTGTGTTATTCAGTCCATTTAAATCGGAATTGGGAATAATTCCGTCAGGAAAATTAAATTATTCAACTATGAACATTTAAATCTTTTTGGTAAAGAGTTCAATGTAACTGACATCACAGAGCAACAATTTCTTTAAGAAAAACAAAACCCGGTCACATTAGGATTATAAATTTATTTCTATCCTGCTATGGGTATTGATATGAATCAATAACACCAAAAATAACCGGACTTCTTCAGATCCAATGGATGTAATTAATACAGCCAGAATGGACACAGGAAGGAAGGGTGTTAGGGGGTTGAAGGGTGATGAAGAGTTTCCTCCTTATATCGTCCACTTCCGGTTTATCTTTTGTTATCAGCTGGAATCACAATAAAGTAACTAGACGTAGGTTCAACTTCACTTTCTTCAGTAAATTAACTTACATTTTAACTTACATTTTGACATTATTCTTCAGATTTAACAATAATTTAAGGAATTACAATAATTTTTATAAGTGCTGCTTCAGATTATTCTCATGTGAATCTATTTTTCCTTCTTCTGGACTTATTTTCTTTTTCATTTTTTCCTTCCTAGTGTTCATTCCGACATTTTATTCACTTCTTTCTTACTTTCTTCTTTTTTCTACAAACGTATTTCACCTTCTATGCTTTCTTTCATAAATCTTCCCTTCAACTGCATCAATATTTCTTTCTTTCTTTCTTTCTTTCTTTCTTTCTTTTCTTAGTTTTCACACCCTACTTTCTCTTTCTTATTCTTTGCCTTTCTTTCTTTCTTTCTTTCTTTCTTTTCTCACTCTACTTTCTCTTCCTTATTTTTTGCCTTTCTTTCTTTCTTTCTTTCTTAGTTTTCACACCCTACTTTCTCTTTCTTATTCTTTGCCTTTCTTTCTTTCTTTCTTTCTTTCTTAGTTTTCACACCCTACTTTCTCTTTCTTATTCTTTGCCTTTCTTTCTTTCTTTCTTTCTTTCTTTCTTTTCACACCCTACTTTCTCTTTCTTATTTTTTGCCTTTCTTTCTTTCTTTCTTTCTTTCTTTCTTTCTTTCTTTTCACACCCTACTTTCTCTTTCTTATTTTTTGCCTTTCTTTCTTTCTTTCTTTCTTTCTTTCTTTTCTCACTCTACTTTCTCTTTCTTATTCTTTGCCTTTCTCTCTTTCTTTCTTTTCTCACCCTACTTTCTCTTTTTTTTTCCTTTCTTTCTTTCTTTCTTTCTTTTCTCACTCTACTTTCTCTTTCTTATTTTTTGCCTTTCTTTCTTTCTTTCTTTCTTTCTTTTCTCACTCTACTTTCTCTTTCTTATTTTTTGCCTTTCTTTCTTTCTTTCTTTCTCTCTTTTCTCACTCTACTTTCTCTTTCTTATGCTTTGCCTTTCTTTCTTTCTTTCTTTCTTTCTTTTCTCACCCTACTTTCTCTTTCTTATTCTTTGCCTTTCTCTCTTTCTTTCTTTCTTTCTTTTCACACCCTACTTTCTCTTTCTTATTTTTTGCCTTTCTTTCTTTCTTTCTTTCTTTTCTCACTCTACTTTTTCTTTCTTATTCTTTGCCTTTCTCTCTTTCTTTCTTTTCTCACCCTACTTTCTCTTTCTTTTTTTTTTCCTTTATTTCTTTCTTTCTTTCTTTTCTCACCCTACTTTCTCTTTCTTATTTTTTGCCTTTCTTTCTTTCTTTCTTTCTTTTCTCACTCTACTTTTTCTTTCTTATTCTTTGCCTTTCTCTCTTTCTTTCTTTTCTCACCCTACTTTCTCTTTCTTTTTTTTTCCTTTATTTCTTTCTTTCTTTCTTTTCACATCCTACTTTCTCTTTCTTATTTTTTGCCTTTCTTTCTTTCTTTCTTTCTTTTCTCACTCTACTTTTTCTTTCTTATTCTTTGCCTTTCTCTCTTTCTTTCTTATCTCACCCTACTTTCTCTTTCTTTTTTTTTCCTTTATTTCTTTCTTTCTCTCTTTTCTCACTCTACTTTTTCTTTCTTATTCTTTGCCTTTCTCTCTTTCTTTCTTTCTTTCTTTTCACACCCTACTTTCTCTTTCTTATTCTTTGCCTTTCTCTCTTTCTTTCTTTCTTTCTTTTCACACCCTACTTTCTCTTTCTTATTTTTTGCCTTTCTTTCTTTCTTTCTTTCTTTCTTTTCTCACTCTACTTTTTCTTTCTTATTCTTTGCCTTTCTCTCTTTCTTTCTTTTCTCACCCTACTTTCTCTTTCTTTTTTTTTCCTTTATTTCTTTCTTTCTTTCTTTTCACACCCTACTTTCTCTTTCTTATTTTTTGCCTTTCTTTCTTTCTTTCTTTCTTTTCTCACTCTACTTTTTCTTTCTTATTCTTTGCCTTTCTCTCTTTCTTTCTTTTCTCACCCTACTTTCTCTTTTTTTTTCCTTTCTTTCTTTCTTTCTTTCTTTTCTCACTCTACTTTCTCTTTCTTATTTTTTGCCTTTCTTTCTTTCTTTCTTTCTTTCTTTTCTCACTCTACTTTCTCTTTCTTATTTTTTGCCTTTCTTTCTTTCTTTCTTTCTTTCTCTCTTTTCTCACTCTACTTTCTCTTTCTTATTCTTTGCCTTTCTTTCTTTCTTTCTTTCTTTCTTTTCTCACCCTACTTTCTCTTTCTTATTCTTTGCCTTTCTCTCTTTCTTTCTTTCTTTCTTTTCACACCCTACTTTCTCTTTCTTATTTTTTGCCTTTCTTTCTTTCTTTCTTTCTTTCTTTTCTCACTCTACTTTTTCTTTCTTATTCTTTGCCTTTCTCTCTTTCTTTCTTTTCTCACCCTACTTTCTCTTTCTTTTTTTCTCCTTTATTTCTTTCTTTCTTTCTTTTCTCACCCTACTTTCTCTTTCTTATTTTTTGCCTTTCTTTCTTTCTTTCTTTCTTTCTTTTCTCACCCTACTTTCTCTTTCTTATTTTTTGCCTTTCTTTCTTTCTTTCTTTCTTTCTTTTCTCACTCTACTTTTTCTTTCTTATTCTTTGCCTTTCTCTCTTTCTTTCTTTTCTCACCCTACTTTCTCTTTCTTTTTTTTTCCTTTATTTCTTTCTTTCTTTCTTTTCTCACTCTACTTTTTCTTTCTTATTCTTTGCCTTTCTCTCTTTCTTTCTTTTCTCACCCTGCTTTCTCTTTCTTTTTTTTTCCTTTATTTCTTTCTTTCTTTCTTTTCTCACTCTACTTTCTCTTTCTTATTCTTTGCTTTTCTTTCTTTCTTTCTTTCTTTCTTTTCTCACTCTACTTTTTCTTTCTTATTCTTTGCCTTTCTCTCTTTCTTTCTTTTCTCACCCTACTTTCTCTTTCTTTTTTTTTTCCTTTCTTTCTTTCTTTCTCTCTTTTCTCACTCTACTTTTTCTTTCTTATTCTTTGCCTTTCTCTCTTTCTTTCTTTCTTTCTTTTCACACCCTACTTTCTCTTTCTTATTCTTTGCCTTTCTCTCTTTCTTTCTTTCTTTCTTTTCACACCCTACTTTCTCTTTCTTATTTTTTGCCTTTCTTTCTTTCTTTCTTTCTTTCTTTCTTTTCTCACTCTACTTTTTCTTTCTTATTCTTTGCCTTTCTCTCTTTCTTTCTTTTCTCACCCTACTTTCTCTTTCTTTTTTTTTCCTTTATTTCTTTCTTTCTTTCTTTTCACACCCTACTTTCTCTTTCTTATTTTTTGCCTTTCTTTCTTTCTTTCTTTCTTTTCTCACTCTACTTTTTCTTTCTTATTCTTTGCCTTTCTCTCTTTCTTTCTTTTCTCACCCTACTTTCTCTTTCTTTTTTTTTCCTTTATTTCTTTCTTTCTTTCTTTTCTCACTCTACTTTCTCTTTCTTATTCTTTGCTTTTCTTTCTTTCTTTCTTTCTTTTCTCACCCTACTTTCTCTTTCTTATTTTTTGCCTTTCTTTCTTTCTTTCTTTCTTTCTTTCTTTTCTCACTCTACTTTCTCTTTCTTATTTTTTGCCTTTCTTTCTTTCTTTCTTTCTTTCTTTTCACACCCTACTTTCTCTTTCTTATTTTTTGCCTTTCTTTCTTTCTTTCTTTTCACACCCAACTTTCTCTTTCTTATTTTTTGCCTTTCTTTTTTTCTTTCTTTCTTTTCTCACTCTACTTTTTCTTTCTTATTCTTTGCCTTTCTTTCTTTCTTTCTTTTTTTCTTTTCTTAGTTTTCGCACCCTACTTTCTCTTTCTTTTTTTTTGCCTTTCTTTCTTTCTTTCTTTCTTTTCTCACTCTACTTTCTCTTCCATATTCTTTGCCTTTCTTTCTTTCTTTCTTTCTTTCTTTCTTTCTTTCTTTTCTTAGTTTTCACACCCTACTTTCTCTTTCTTATTCTTTGCCTTTCTTTCTTTCTTTTTTTCTTTCTTTTCTCACTCTACTTTCTCTTTCTTATTCTTTGCCTTTCTTTCTTTCTTTCTTTCTTTTCACACTCTACTTTCTCTTTCTTATTCTTTGCCTTTCTTTCTTTCTTTTTTTCTTTCTTTTCTCACCCTACTTTCTCTTTCTTATTCTTTGCCTTTCTTTCTTTCTTTCTTTCCACCCCTTCACCTTTTATTATTCTTTCTTTTTTTAATCTCTTTTTATTCTTTCTTTTCCTTTTCTTTTTCTTATCAATGTTTATTCCTTCCTTCCTTTTCTTCTTTATTTCTTTTACTTTCTTCTATCCTTTTTTTCTTTCTTTCTCTTGTTAGTACATTTTCCTCTTATTAACGATTTTTTACACCTTTTTTTTGCTTAACTTATTCTCTGACCTTAAATTACCATTCCAAAATTCTGTTTTACCATTTTTTCAAGAAGCAACCAACCGTTGTGTTTTGATTAAAAAAAAGAAAAGAAAAGAAAAATTTAAGAGTAAACAAAATCTCACAGAAAAAAGATTTTAGCGGAATTTTTTTAAAGGAAGAAATGAAGTCGCGAGATTGATCGTTGGATGATATTTTTCGTCGTTTTGCTTCTTTGACGTTATTTCTTCGAATTTGAAAACGAGGCACGTACACATGGGTCGCCATGTTTAAATTGAAGCAAACCTCTCCCAGGAAAATCAACCAACTGAAGCAAAATCTAATTGTTCTAAACTGAATATTCATTAAATTTCTCTCTCTCTCTCTCTCTCTCTCTCTCTCACTTCTTTCGTTTTTTTTTCTTTTTAGCGATTATCTTTTTTTCTTCACAGTGTCATTTCTCCCTGTCTTTATATCTTTTTGCCTTTTGAAATGAAACCTTTTATGCTAATCTTTTCTTCCTTTTTCTATGCGAGATTTTGAGTATCTCATTCGTTGGGAATACAAGTGGCGATGTGGCAAACGTGCTGGACTACGACATCGTATTAAACGGCTTCAAACTCCAGTAACTCTATTACGTTCCCTTTCGAGCTGATACTCGTGGGAAAGTTAAGAGCTCCGTTATTGCTACTCATACCACCACTATTTTTCTGCAAGAATGATTTGGCCATTTCATATCCAATCAAGGTCAGTATAGTATTAAACAAAAACCAAAAAAAACCTGTGTCTCTCTTGTCACTTCACTGTCCTCTGTTTTCTTTTTCTTTTTTTCTTTCTTTTTTTCTTTCTTTCTTTGTGATTTTTTTATACTCTGTAACTTTCTTTTTTATTCTCTGTGACTATCTTTCTCGTGTGTGATTTTCTTTCTTTCCTTCTTTTTCTTTCTTTCTTTCTTTCTTTCTTTGTGATTTTTTTAATACTCTGTGACTTTCTTTTTTATTCTCTGTGACTATTTTTTAGTTTGTGATTTTCTTTCTTTCTTTCTTTGTGACTTTTTTAATACTCTGTGACTTTCTTTTTTATTTTCTGTGACTATTTTTTTTAGTTTGTGATTTTCTTTCTTTATTTGTGACTTTTTTAATACTCTGTGACTTTCTTTTTTATTTTCTGTGACTATTTTTTTTAGTTTGTGATTTTCTTTCTTTATTTGTGACTTTTTTAATACTCTGTGACTTTCTTTTTTATTCTCTGTGACTATTTTTTTAGTTTGTGATTTTCTTTCTTTCTTTCTTTGTGATTTTTTATACTCTGTGACTTTCATTTTTATTCTCTGTGACTATTTTTTTAATTTGTGATTTTCTTTCTTTCTTTTTTTGTTTCTTTGTGACTTTTTAATACCCTGTGACTTTCTTTTTTATTCTCTCTAACTACTTTTTAGTTTGTAATTTTGTTTGTTTCTTTCTTTCTTTTTTCTGTGACTTTTTATTTTCTCTGACTTTCTTTTCTATTATCTGTGACTATGTTTTTAGTTTGTGATTTTCTTTCTTTCTTTCTTTCTTTCTTTCTTTCTTTCTTTCTTTCTTTCCTGGACTTCAAATGTTCTTTTTTCTCTTCCCTTTCTTCCTCTTTCTTTTATTTGTTCGCCTTTCTTTTCTTATTTTTATCGCCTTTCTTTCTTTCCAGTTCTTCCTTTCCTCTTTTCTTCTTTTCTTTCTTTTTCCAAATCATTCCCTTTCTGCCATAATTTTCTTATATTTCGTGTCATTCTTTTTTTTAATTTTCTTGGTTATTAGTTCTTCATTTTTGCAACATTCCTTAATTCATTTTTACCATTTTTTTAAAAGTTTCGGCCCCTTTCTTTTCGTCTTTTTCTTGTCTCGGATTTTCTTATTCTCTTACTCCTTACTCTCCTTTCCCCCTCTCACGTTTTCTTTATGACTTCCTCTTTTTCCACTCACCTTTTCTTCCTCTTTCATTTCATACTCTCCTTTTCCACTCTCACGTTTTCTTTATGACTTCCTCTTTTTCCACTCATGTTTTCTTCCTCTTTCCTTTCATACTCTCCTTTCACCCTCTCACGTTTTCTTTATGACTTCCTCTTTTTCCACTCACCTTTTCTTCCTCTTTTCTTTCATACTCTCCTTTTCCCCTCTCACGTTTTCTTTATGACTTCCTCTTTTTCCACTCACCTTTTCTTCCTCTTTCCTTTCATACTCTCCTTTTCCCCTCTCACGTTTTCTTTATGACTTCCTCTTTTTCCACTCATGTTTTCTTCCTCTTTCCTTTCATACTCTCCTTTCCCCCTCTCACGTTTTCTTTATGACTTCCTCTTTTTCCACTCACCTTTTCTTCCTCTTTCCTTTCATACTCTCCTTTCCCCCTCTCACGTTTTCTTTATGACTTCCTCTTTTTCCACTCATGTTTTCTTCCTCTTTCCTTTCATACTCTCCTTTTCCCCTCTCACGTTTTCTTTATGACTTCCTCTTTTTCCACTCACCTTTTCTTCCTCTTTCCTTTCATACTCTCCTTTCCCCCTCTCACGTTTTCTTTATGACTTCCTCTTTTTCCACTCACCTTTTCTTCCTCTTTCCTTTCATACTCTCCTTTCCCCCTCTCACATTTTTTTTATATAAACTTTGCTTTTTCCTTCTTGCATATTTTTATTCTTTTCCTCCAGACATATTTTCCCTCACAATTTTCTCTGTATTAAATTCTCCCCACTTTCACTTTTTTTCTTTCACTTCTCGCTCTCTCTTCTTCCCTCTTTTACTTACTATATTAATTCCGCATATTTTCTCTCATTTTTTTTCATTCTTTCACACCTTGCACTCATTTTGTCCCCTCTCAATATTCCCTGTATTTATCTATCTTTTCCTCTTTCGTGTTTTCTTATCCTTTCACTCCTCACTCTCTTGTTTCTTTCTCTATATTCTCTGTATTATTTATTCTATTTCCTTGTCTTTAATTGGAATTTGAGATGAGGCTTCTTAATCTGAGAATTAATTTTTATTTATTGCGGACTTTTTTCCTCATTTTGGTAGTTTTTGTGTTGTTTCTTCTTTCATAACGTTTCGGCCAAATTTCACCTCTAGCCTTCTTCAGGTGATTTACCGCGACCTCGGAAGGAATGCTGAGTCTTGTAACCGTATCCCCAGTAATTACTGCCTTCCATAGTTGTTGTCTATCCCACCACGTTTTTGACCAAGTAAACCTCTGGCCGGCTTGGGTAGGATTTGAAATCGCTATCTTCTTCTCTTTCCTTGCCGTATTTGCTTATTGTTTCCCTTCTCACTCTCTTTTTTCCATCTCACATTTTCTTTTATAAGTCCTTTCTTTCTCTTTCCTAGTTTCTTCTTTTCTCTCCTCACTTTCTTGTTTCCCTCTCACACTTTCTGAATTAATTCCTCTCTTTCCCTCTAGTTCGTTCTTATTCTTTCACTCCTTACTCTCTTTTTTCCCTCTAATATTTTCTCTATTAATTCCTCTTTTTCTCTTTCCTAGTTTCTTATTTTTCACTCCTCACGTTCTTGTTTTCCTCTCACACTTTCTATATTAATTCCTCTCTTTCCCTCTATTTTGTTTTTATTCTTTCACCCCTTACTCTCCTTTTTCCCTCTCACATTTTCTATATTAATCCCTCTCTTTCCTTTACATGTTTTTCCTATTCTTTCACTCCTTAGTCTCTTTTCCCCACCTCTAACATTTTCTATATTATTTCCTCTTATCTCCCGTCCTGTTTTCTCATTATTCCTTTTCTTACTTTCTCCCCCCCACCTTTTATACTAATACCTCTCTTTCCCTTTCATGCTTTGTTTTCCTCCTTCTCTCCTTAATCTCTTTTCCCCTCTTACATTTTTCATATTCATTCCTCTCTTTCGCTTTCCTATTGTCTTATTCTTTCACTCCTTACTCTTTTTCCCCTCTCACACTTTTTTTTGTATTAATTCCTCTCTTTCCTTCTTATTTGTTCTTTTTCTTTCAATCCTTACTCTCTTGTTTCCCTCTTAATACTCTTTATATTAATTCCTCTCTTTCCCTTTTGTAATATCTTATGCTCTCACTCTTTACTCTCTTTTTCCCCTCTCATACTTTCAATACTAATTCCTCTCTTTCCCTTTTGTAATATCTTATGCTCTCACTCTTTACTCTCTTTTTCCCCTCTCATACTTTCAATACTAATTCCTCTCTTTCCCTTTTGTAATATCTTATGCTCTCACTCTTTACTCTCTTTTTCCCTCTCATACTTTCAATACTAATTCCTCTCTTTCCCTTTTGTAATATCTTATGCTCTCACTCTTTACTCTCTTTTTCCCTCTCATACTTTCAATACTAATTCCTCTCTTTCCCTTTTGTAATATCTTATGCTCTCACTCCTTACTCTCTTTTTTCCCTCTCACTTTTTCATACTCTTTACTTCTCTTTTCTTCACTTCTCTTTGTATTTTTCTCATAATTCCTCCCCCCTCTCTCTCTCTTTATCAATCTTTTTCTCACGTCATCTAATAGATTTTCCATCTTCTCTTTTCTTTTTTCTCATCTTTTTTCTCATCTTTTTATCTTCTTTTTTTCCCCTTTTATCTCCTTTTTGCTCCTTTCTTCTTATCTTTCTTTCTTTTCTTCTCCTTTCTCTCACTTTCCATCGCATATTTTCTTTTTTTTCTCATTTATCGTTTGGTTTGGTTTGTTGGGTTTTATGGCATGTCAACCTTTGTAGGCTAAGTAACGCCAAATCTATTTTTATGTAAATAATCAGTCCTTTTTCAAACAATTCAGTTTACCATGAGTACACAGTTTAATTGCCAAAAATATTTCTTTTTCAAATTATTCAAGCAGTTTGGCCCAGCGGTTAGAGTGTTCGCCAATGGCCCGGGAGACCTGGGTTCAATCCCAGGTCGAGTCATACCAAAGACTTTAAAAATGGAACTTGATACCACCTTGCTTAACACTCAGCATTATAAGGTACGGTTCAAGGGTAAAGTGGAGCAATCCAGGGAATGGAGTAGCGCCCTCCCCTACACCTTGGTGTAGTAGCTATCGAAAAGGGAGCCTTCGGGTCACCCTCAACTATGGTCGCTAACTTTACTTACTTATATATAACAATTCAGTTTAGTGTTAGTACAGTTTCAATATCAAAAACAGTTCAATTTCAAACAATTCAGTTTAGCCTAAGCACCTTGTTTAAATGTAAGTACGGTTTAATTGTAAAAAAAAAAAAATTACTATTTTGACCTATTCAGTTTAGTCAATCAATTCTAATTCCGAGAAGAATAGTATTGGTTCTATTTAATCCATAGCTGGGAGGATAAGTGGGTTCATACCTTTCCCAAGGGTATTTGTCCGAAAGTCACAGTGAGCAAGGTCTGGACTATAGGGAGGGTGAGCAACTGTGTTGATGTCCATCTTGGTCAAATAGTCTGTGACAAGGATGGTGTTGTTGACTGGTGCATTGTCCTGGTGGAAATGCCACTGACCCGATTTGAAGAGTGCTGACCTCTTCCCTAGGAATCTCTTCCTGAACTCTCTTAAAACCTCAACATTGTAACCCTAACCCTAAGCCTTTGGCCAATCAACACTGGTGCATTGACTTCCTTACTCCTCCCACACCTCTCATCATCCCTCACAGACTCCCTTGAATCTCTTATACCACTCAAAAACTGATGCTCGATTCATATAAGATGCTTCAAAAGCAGTCTGAAGCATTCCGTACGTTTCTGTGTCTTTTTTCCAAGTTTAAAACATAATTTTTATAGCATATCGTTCTTCTAAAGTGTCAGATTGCATTTTTGAAATTCACCAGCAGTGACAATCAGGCTTTAGTAGGGTGTATTCCAATTCCTTATGTAGCTGTTGATTTGAACCTGAAATCATAAAAGTTGGTCAGTCATCTCATAAGATGTATAGCAATAACACGGTGACAAAGGTCATTGACACGCACACACAAGAGGACTTCTATGGGGCCCTCCAGAAGTTGTTGTGACGATACAACAAGTGCATTGCAGCCGGAGGAGATTACTTCGAAGGGGACTAGAGTTTCAAATGTGTACTATCAATAAAAGTGCCCATACGGAAAAAGTCTTGAAACTTATCTAATGATCCTCGTAAGTATTGAAGTCGGTGACCCTCTAGTCGAGGGAGAGCGACCAGGAGGTTCCCTTTTCAATGGCTACTACAGCATGGTGTAGGGGAGGGCGCTACTCCCTTTCCTGGATTTCTCCACTTTACCCTTGATACGCACCTTGTATTGCTGAGCGTTAAGCAAGGAGGTATCGACTACCATTTTTAAAGTATGACGCAACCTGGGATTGAAATCAGGTCTCCCGGACCTTTGGTTAACACTCTACACTCATATTTATTACGTTTTTTTTTTAACCGGAAGTCGGTTAAAACTCTTCGATTTTGTATCACCGTCCCAGAGTAAATAAACAGCTGAAAATCAGACTCACTAGTTGATCTTGTGCGGCTTAGGTGAAGAGGATTAAAACGTGTCACTGTTCCAGTCATTCTACAATGTTCTAGTAGTTTCTGCCTCTTCCCATCTGCTCCCACCCGCTCATTACTACAACTACTCTCTTTTTCAGGACATTTTTATTACCACTACTACTACTGTGGTTTTCAGGGTACTTCGCTTACCAAAACTACAACTGTCTTTTTCAAGGCAAGTCAACTACCACCCGGGTTTAACACCAACAACTCTAATGACCGACTTGCAGCTCACTAGCCAAAACAGTTCAAACCGCCTCCCCGGATGAAGCAGCTGCAGCCCAGACCGTCTTCATCTGATCACTCGCAGCTAACGCCGACGAAACCCAGGTTCAGCTGCCAGGAACGTCGACTAGCTTTCCTTGGCAACCTGACATATGTAACCCTCGGACTGTCTGCAGACTAACAGGTCACATAGTTGCAGCAGTAACCCGTTTATGTATCAAGACTCATTATTCTCAAGAATTATTCGAGAACCGAATCAACATTTTCAACAAATACAGGGACTTCTCCAAAACGCTTTTCTTGTTATTTCTTGTCAAATGAACATTTGCTTAATTAACATAACCACGTTGCCTTTGTTCTCCTTGTTTTGGTTGTTGTTACTCTTTTCAAACTTTTGTGGAATTGATGTATTCTTCGATCCTATCATAGCAACAACAAAGATGGTGTCGGAGTTAGGTTTAAGGTTGGAAAACAGACACGGTTCCAAATGAAAGACAAGGGCAAGATGTAAGAGGAAATATATAAACCAAAGTCAGCATAAAAGTAAAAAAAAAAGTACGGGAAATATATAACATTCTTCTCTCACAATAAAAGTTTTTCTCTCTTCTTTTTTTTCCTTCATGATTTTCCGTTTTTTTTTTCTCTCTCTCAGTTCACTCTCATCTTTTCTTTTTTTCTTCCTCATTCTTTCTTTCTTTTTTTCTTTCTTTCTTTCTTATTAGTTTTCCTTCTATGCTTTTCACTCTTCATCTCTTTCTTCTCTCATAACATTTCTGTTTTTCTTTTTTTTTTCATTATGACTTTGTACAAAATAAAACAAAAATCTTAACAAATAACTAACAAAAAAGGCTTAATACAAATGAAAAAAAGGACGTAATAACCTCACCTCGAGGCATTAAATAACCCTAAACAAGTCGACATGTCTTTAAGAATCAATTGTTAAATTTATTCTTTCTAACTTTTCCCATTTGTTGTTGGGTTTTCTTTTGTATTTTACTTATATCAGCGTCTTTCCTTCTTCTTTCTTTCTTTTTTTTTTCTGTTTAATACTCCCATATTTTTTACTCTTTCTCTTTCTAAGTTTCTATATATTTATCCCTTTTTCTTCATAGTTACCTTACCATATATTCTCTCTTGGAATTTTTTTATATAATGTTCCTTCTCTTCTCTCTTCTTACCTAGCTCCTCCTTCTTAGCTTATGTTCGTTCGTTCGTTCTTCGTCTTTCACTCTTAAAACAGTTCTCTTCTCTCTTATTTTCGTTCGTTCGTTCGTTCTTGTTCTTGTTCTTGTTCTTTCACTCTTAAATTTGCTCTGTTCTCTCTTATGTTCATTCGTTCGTTCCTTCTTCTTCTTCTTCTTCTTCTTCTTCTTCTTCTTCTTCTTCTTCTTCTTCTTCTTCTTTCACTCTTAAAACTGTTCTCTTCTCTCTTATGTTCATTCGTTCGTTCGTTCTTCTTCTTTCACTCTTAAAATTGTTCTCTTCTCTCTTATGTTCGTTCGTTCCTTGTTGTTGTCGTTGTTGTTGTTGTTGTTGTTGTTGTTCTTCTTCTTCTTCTTCTTCTTCTTCTTCTTCTTTCACTCTATGAACTGTTCTCTTCTCTCTTAGGTTCGTTTGTTCGCTCTTCTTCTTCTTCTTCTTCTTCTTCTTCTTCTTCTTCTTCTTCTTCTTCTTCTTCTTCTTCTTTCACTCTTAAAACTGTTCTCTTTTCTCATATGTTCGTTCTGAGAGACAGCAAGTTTCCTAAGGTTTCCAGGAATCTTTTCCGAAATCTGGCTGATCTCTAGTGTTTGGAGGTTCTCGATTCTTTCTGTAATTTCCAATTTCTTCAGTCTCTTCCTTCAAAACTATTGCGACTGTTCCGAGCCCACCAACTACGATTGTTTCTACTTTGCACCTCCTGTACCACAGTTTTTTTTTTAGTTCTTGCTTGAATGGGAAAATCCACAAGACCGCAAATTATCTTTTTTAATGAACACTAAGTCTGGTCTTCTGGTTGAAATTAGATAATCCGTCTATATCTCAAAATCCCAGAGGATTTTATGGGTCTCAGTCTCTCGGGCGAATTTTGGTTTGGTTTATGCGTCTCAATTTCTAGGACATTCACACCAAAATTTCCTGATGGTCTTTCCCTGCAGTCTGAGTGATAGCAAGTCTCTTCAGGTCTCCAGAACTCTTCTCAGTATTCTGGCCGGTTTCGACAATGCTGTAATTTCGATGGTCTTGATTTATCTCTTCTAATTTCCGACTCTTCCAGCTCCCTTTCCAAGCTTTTGGGAACCATTACAAGTGCGCCAATTACAACTGGTAACACCATCACCCTCAGCTTTCTTAGTTATCTTGCAAGGTTCAAGTATATATTTCTCTATTTGTTTTCTTTGATTTTCTCTCCATGATCCTCCGGGACTGCAGGTTGTTTTGGGGTTTTTTTTTTTGGATTAAGTGATCTGTTTTTATCCCAAAATCCCAGAAGATTTCATGAGTTACATTCTCATGGATGTGTATTGTGTGTGTGTGTGTGTGTGTGTGTGTATTCCATTTGGTAGTATGTTCAGAATTTTATCTCTTGCACAATTCCTAGTTGATCACCTTTTTTCGTGCCTACTCTTTTAAATCTTTTTGTGCCAGCTTGCTACATACGCTAACTATGTGATAAACCGTTTATTTTGTTCTCCACCTAACCTTCACTTGCTATTCCGTCGTGTTTTATCAGTTCTTGCTTTAACATAATTGGTACTTATGGCGTTGTTTTGCGCGACTTTCAGAAGTAATTCAGTGTCTCTCTTTCTATTTTCCTCGTTTAGCAAGGTCTCTATCATGTGTACAATCGCAGTTGTTCGTCTCTTTAAATATATATACTGTTATTTTCCATTTCTTTTTCTTCGTTTTTTTTGTTTTTGTTTTCCTATTTTTACATATATTACAAATGATGTAATTAATATTTCTTTGTTTTTTTTAATGTAGTCCTTGTGTTCTCGTATTGATAAATCTACGCTATCTTCAATGCTGACGAGTCCTCGTTCTCCTTCTATTGATGAATCTACGCTATCTTCAATGCTGGCAAGTCCTCGATCTCCTTTTATTGATGAATATATGCTATCTTCATTCCGCGTCCTCGTTCTCCTTCTATTCTTGACATATGCAGTTTATGCCATCTCACGTGTGTAAGACTTTGTGCATTATGATGATGATCATCATAATGATCTTTGGTACATTTAAGTTACACCCTTGTTCATTTTAAGAAGGGTCCTGTGTACGTTACAATGAGAACTGCTCAGGTGTTTATCCCTCTGATGATATTTCTACAGCAGAGTATCGTTTTATGAAGCTTCCCGTTCTTCCAATGTACTGTTTCCTGTTTCCGGTTGTCTGATGGTGTCCGCTTCCAATATTTCCAAGAACGTGTGATTTTTCTTTCCTTCTTGATTTGGACGTTCTATTCGTTCCGGTGTTCATCTTTTCTATACTTCATTATGAGCATAGCATAGTTTTAAGTGTCAAATTCCATTCTTATATCTTAGTTCTATATTCTTATTGTTTGGATCACAATTCGCAGCTCTTTTTAATTTTTTGGCAACTGCCTTTATGTCATCTATATACATAAGATGATTTATCTTTTCTTGTGATTTTGTAAATTTGTAGCCACTGTCCGAGAGAAGTTAGAGATTAGAAGTGTTTTCACAGAGGTCAGTAAATTTATTCTACTAAACTGTTCATTTGAAAATGCACATATTTGATTTAAAATAGTTATGTCTTAAATCTCAGCGGTATTCTGTGTTGTTTAAATGAAGAATGAAAAAACTTTTCTGCGACTTAATTTTCAGGAAAAACTTTACTTTTGGAAGACGAACTTCTAAATTTGCAGAAGAAAACCCCAAAATTCGCCCCCCTCCCAAAAAAAGAAAAAAACCCCCAAACACCTCAAATGTAGTTTAACACGTGCTAAGACGAACCCATAAAAGAAAGTTGGACTTCTCCCCCCTCTCTCTCTCTCTCTCTCTCTATCTCTTTCTCTCTGTCCACCCACCTCGATGACCATGACATAGGAGTGGAATTTTAATATAAATGCTAGTAAAATTAGTAATTATTCAGGCGAGCATTTGTTAAAATAGTATGCATACGTTGGAAGTGATTCCGTTTCCAGAAGTTTTTTCACAGAGGTCAGTAAATTTATTCTACTAAACTGTTCATTTAAAAATGCACATATTTGATTTAAAATAATTATGTCTTACGTCTCTACTATATTGTGTTCTTAAATGAGGAATATAGTGTATTTCATATATGTAGACATGTTTAGTAGTAAAAAAGATTTTTTTAAAATGTATAACGACCCTAGTCGAATGCTTTAGTATACAGGGCAAATAGGAATAGAACTTTTTCTAAAGCTTAGAGGTCTGTTTGCACACCCTCATAGCAGTAAAAAAAAAAAAAAAAACCCGAGTCAAAATCGAATTCTACCTATAAAATAAAAACCTGTTATGGCCTGAATCGGATGATAGGATAAAATATACCCCAAAATTTCTTTGAATTTAAATATACAGCAGTCCTGGACTTTAATTAATTTGAAACTTAAGGTAAAAAGTTTTTTTTTTTTTTCCACGTACACATGGGAAGAAGCATGATGTACGTGTGAGTCTTGCGGCTTAACGCTCAGGATTGTCAGTTCGATCGGGGAACTACTGCTGCTCATCTATAAGAGTGGCTTCTATAGATGAGAAAAAACAGCCATCGAAAGATAACCATGACTCGTACTCAAACCACATGCATAAACCATATCGCTCTTCGCGTGGGTAAAAAAGGGGCGCGTCCTGCTGAGGTTGGGGCCCTGGCCTCAGTGTTCGAAAAATCAGCTACAGAGCTAAAAAAAAAAAACCTACTAAAATGCAAACAAACAATACAGATAGCGATATTTAACGTTAGAACCCTAAATAGAATAGGTCAACTATCAGAGCTAACTGCATCAGCCGTAGAACATAAGATAGACGTAATTTGCATACAAGAACACCGATACACGCACACCGAAGATATCAAATATCACGAAACTGGCAATGGATGGATGCTGGTGACTGTATCGGCATGGAAAAACTCTGTCAATGCATCGGTAGGAGGGGTGGGAATGCTTATAGGACCAAGAGCGTTAAAAACACTAAATAGCATTGAGAGAATACAACCTAGGATGATGGCCGCAACGTTTAATGGCAACCCCAAAGCAACAATTCTCTCCTGCTACAGCCCTACTAATGTTACCAAAGAAAACGAACTAGTCACCTTCTACGAAGAGCTCTCCTCCCTAGTACGTAGCATTCCGAAACAAAACCTGCTAGTCATTGGCGGAGATATGAATGCACAAATCGGGAAAAACAGAAACAACAAATACAGCCTACACAACACGTCAAACAGGAATGGACAACATCTAATTGATTTCATGATAGAAAATAGATTAACATGCCTCAATACAAACTTTCAAAAAAGGAAGGGAAAATTATAGACCTACACATACGCGAATAATAGTAAAGCACAGATAGACTACATCTTTATAAACAGAAAATAGAAAAAATAGTGCGATGAATTGCGAGGCATACTCCTCTTTCGAGGGTGTGTCCTCCGATCATCGAATAGTTACGGCCAAAAAACGACTAAGCCTACGAAAAAACGACACACAAAAAGCGACAACCAAGCACTATGACTGGGCCCTACTTAACAACAGAGATATTAGAGAGAAATATGCATTAGAATTAAGAAACAGATTCGAAGCACTACAAGAGAAGACAGAAAAAGGTACCCCAAATGACGAATATGAAAATTTTGTAGAAGCACACCTTGAGGCAGCATCAAAGTGTATTCCAACAAAACCTAGAACTAAATATAGAGTCCCTTGGGAAACGCTAGCGGTTAGAGAAAAACGTGCACTCGTGAAAACTGCCTCCAAAAGCTATCGGAAGAACCCAACAAACACAAATGCCCGAAAACTAGAAAAGGCACAATATCAATTAGCAGGAATATATCTAAAAGAACAGGCAGAATTCATACAAATTCAGATAGATAAGATTAGAGACTCGGAGGAAGATAGACAATCCAGGATGGCCTGGCAAACAATAAACGAAGTAAGTAGAAGGAAGAGCACAGCCAAAGCAAAATTGAAAACTGCAAGCCAACAAGAAAGAGTAAAACTGTGGGAACAGCATTTCAAAAATCTACTAGGAAACCCACCGAAAATAACGGATGAACCGATCACCAGAATTACCAGTAAGCAATTAGACATTAAACTAGGTCCTTTCACCAAAGAAGAACTCGACTCAGTTCTTAGAAGAATTAAAAATAGGAAAGCTGCAGGGCTAGACGAGATTCCCCCAGAAGTGTGGAAGACTAGACAAATCGACGATATACTGCTCCGGCAATGCAACGCAGTCTATAGTCAAAATAGGATAGAAAGATGGATGAAGGGATGCATCCTTCTTTTCCCTAAAAAAGGCGACCTCGGACGAGCCAAGAACTACCGAGGGATAACACTTACATCCATAGCAGCCAAAATCTACAATGCCCTACTACGAAACCGCATAGAACCCAAAATAGACAACATCCTTAGGAAAAACCAAAATGGCTTCCGGAGAAATAGATCCACAACCTCACAAATACTGACCATCCGTAGAATCCTTGAAGGCGTTCGGGCAAAAAACCTTCAGGCGACATTACTATTTGTCGACTTTACCAAGGCCTTCGATTCCATACACAGAGGGAAGGTGGAGCAAATCCTACTAGCATAAGGCCTACCAAAAGAAACCCTAGCAGCGATAATGATTATCTACAGAAACACCAAAGTGAAAGTACGTTCACCAGATGGAGACACGGAATACTTCGACATTGTTGCAGGAGTACTACAAGGAGACACGCTAGCCCCGTACCACTTAATCATCTGTCTAGACAACATGCTTAGAACTTCGATCGACAAACTCAGAGAAAATTGCTTCGAGCTGACTAAGAGAAGAAGCAAAAGATAACCTGCAAAAACAATCACGGACTGCAACTACGCTGATGACTTGGCGTTACTGGCGAATACGCCTAATCAAGCAGAGACACTACTGTATAGTCTGGAACGAGCCGCAGCTGGCATTGGCCTCCATGTCAATGCACACAAATTTGAATATATGTGTTACAACCAAACGGGCAACATTGCCACACTAGACGGAGCCTCTCTGAAACTAGCAGACAAATTCACCTACCTAGGAAGTAGCGTCTCATCAACCGAAAAAGACATCGACACACGACTGACGAAGGCATGGACGGCTATCGATAGGCTCTCAATCATATGGAAATCAGACCTAACCGATAAAACGAAACGCAGTTTCTTCCAGGCAGCGGTTGTGTCGATACTGCTGTATGGATGCACTACATGGACGCTAACTAAACGGCTGGAGAAGAAACTAGACGGAAATTACACAAGAATGTTGAGAGCAGTATTGAACAAGTCCTGGCGGCAACACCCCACGAGACACCAACTATACGGAAACTTACCCCCATCACGAAAACTATACAAGTTAGACGAACCAGACACGCGGGACACTGCTGGAGAAGCAAGGACGAGCTCATAAGTGATTTACTCCTATGGACCCCCACATATGGCCGTGCAAAAGCAGGACGACCTGCTCGAACTTACATACAGCAACTATAAGAGGACACAGGATGTAACCCTGAAGACCTGCCGGAGGCGATGAATGATAGGGAGAAGTGGCGAGAGAGCGTCAGGGATATCTGTGCTGGCGGCACAACTTGATGATGATGATGATGTATTTATGTGTTTTGCTGCCGCTTTCCAGCGATATTTTTCTGTCAAATTGATAGAATTCCTCTCCTAAGGAGATGAGTAGTTCCGCAAAGTGCATTTCTTTAATTTCCTATTTCCTACCCGGTGCTCCCACTATTACTGGTACTGTTGTAAACTCATAATACATATATATATGCATGCATGCAGAATCATAACGACGACACAATAAAGACGAGCAACACAGTTCTTTAGAAAAATATACCTCTCACTTTATTGAAAGGGTTATGTGTGAGAGGGAGTTGGAGACCGAACAGAACTGCAACATATTGACCCCCACTCTATTGGCCATAACTGCGTTTCTTTCCTGTTCTCCTGGGCTGATCAACTGGGGGCCTGGAGGCCCACTCTGTTGGGTGCTGGTTTTCTCTACCGCATCTTATCTCCAACTCATCTGATCTCGAACTGCCCGACTTCCGGGTTATATAATAGTTTACGTCCACTCTTCTTCTTGCGAGCGTCAAAATTTCGCACTCATTCAACCCGTCCACAGTCAAGGTTATAATATCCTGATATTCTTCGACCGGATGCACCTGTTATTTACACAGGTGCACTTCCTATTTTGACAGCCCGGCCGGGTCGGAGGTCAATATACAACATACTCTGATAGTTTTAAGCTACAACATTTTTTAATTTCAATTTCCAGTTGTGTGTATTAATTTATTTTATTGTTAGACTTTAAGGTCATTATCTGTTATCACTAATATATCAATAAGAAAGTGTGTTTTCTTTTGTAGTCCCAAACAATTATATCTGGGTTATTGCTCCTAATATTTCTTTCAGTTTAGAGAGAATAGTATCCTTTTACTTCAATTATTGTTTCTGGTCGATTTCATAACATTTTTCTCATTTCGGCATTCTATAACATTTTATTATCATTATTATTCTTGAGAGTTTTCCACATCAGCGTTAGTTGATGGTATTTCACTGAAGTTTGATTGACAGCAATTCTCCTCAATCTCTAGGACTCTTCTCAGTATTCCGGAAGATCTCAATAATGAGGTGGAGGTGCCCGTGGTGTAATGGTTATCATTACAGGATATGGACACGGCGATCCGAATTCAATTCCTGGACAAGACTGATTGCATTTCACATAGCACTTATACCCTTGGGGAAAGGTATGAATCCAATTATTCTCCCTCCAGCTATGGGTAAATAGTTGGGCGGACTAGGTTCTTCAGCTTTGGTGAGGCAACTAGTCTAGGAGAAGAAAACTCTGAATTCAAACCTGCTAAATTCCGCTTAAATATTGACCTTGTGTCATATCCTGCCCGAGCGGAGGGGTTGGGTAAATAGGATCTCAATGATGAGGTAGTTAGGATGGTCTCCTATCGTCCTATTATTTCCAAGTATTCCAGTCATTGTATCAATCTTTTGGTGACTGTATTAAGAGTACCAATTACAATTGTTATAATCGTCACTTTCATGTTCCGCAGTTTCTTTGATTCCCGAGCAAGGTCCTGGTACTTATCCTTCATTTCGCTTTCTTTCAATTTTACTCTGCGGTCAGCCGGGACACAATTTTGAAAGTTCACTCTTTTTTGATAATTATTATAAGGCCTGACCGTCTAATCGAGATTAGGTGATCCATTTGTTTCTCAAAATCCCAGAGGAGTTTTTGTGTGTCATTTTCCAGGACAGATGCTTGGTTGGGCATATACCATTTGTTTGTGTAGTCAGATTGCACAATTCCCAGTAGATAACCTTGCCCACCCAGTCGTATTTAATTTTATACTCTTTCTGTTCTAATTTGTTGCATTCGCTTATAATGTGATTGATTGTTTCGTCTCTATAACCACATGACATACATCTGCTATTTTGTTAGTGTCCTATCAATTTTTGCTTTGATAAGATTTTGGCGTTGTTTTTTGCTGCAATTAGAAGACATTCAGTATCTCTCTTAAAGTTTCCCTTAGCCACGTCCACGTTTTCTCGTGGGAGAAGTCGCTTGTTAGTCACTTATAATTATAATTATTGTTGTTATATATATATCTATATATAAAAGTTGTTTTTGCTGTTGATTTTGTTGCGGCTTTTGTTGTTGTTCTCTTCTTCTTTGCTTTCTTCTATGATTTTCTTTCTTTTTCGTCTTTAGTTTCGCCCTCTTCTCTCGCTTGTTCTTATCTTTCTCTCTCTTTTTTTTTTTCAACATCTCACTCTTTTTTCCTCTCTTTTTTTTTTTCTTTCCTTAACACTTATATCTTATTCTCTTTGTACATCAACTTTTTTCTTTTCTTCTTAATTTATCAGCCAGTTTCTTTGCTCTCTCTCCTTTTTCTCCTTCTTTTTCTTCATCTTCCTTTACGTCTACCACTTTTGATCGTTTTCTATCTCCTCCTTGTCTTTTTTTTTTCATCTTATCGTCTTTCCTACCATCGCCTTTTTTCTTCTCTACAACTTCCTTTCATATAATCTTCTTCCTCACTTTCCTTCCTTCCTTCCTAATCCTTCTTTTCCGTCTTCAAATTCATTCCCACACCTTTGCTTCCCCAGACACCTACTAGCTATCTTTATCTTAGTATTGATTCTGATTTCTCAAGCCCTGGTCAATATCGGATAGCTAACGGATGTCTGTGGGCATTTAGCCGGACACGAGAAAGATTTATGGGGCGCACTTGGTCTGTATCACTATAGCAACCACAGCAGATTTTATCAGAATCTTTTCCTTACCCCTAACACCACCTTCTTCCCTTTTTGAACCCCCTTGATAGTTTCTATAGAACCGCTCCTTTCCAGATTGAACCTGTTTCCAGACGAAATAAGTACCCATATTTGTAACACATGCTCAGAATTGATTTTCTGAACACTAGACTGACCACGAGACGATAGGAAATTTATCGTTTTAAGTTGTTCTTATTATTTTTTGGCCCAGTCGGCTGGGGGCTATAGGATACAAATACTGTGTCTCTGCAGAGGGGTAAGACTCCCCCTGAGGAATGTCCTGTTTATGACACTAAACGATCCGATTATGCTCCCGTAATGCTGAAATTTTGAGTACCCCCTCATTGCTATCGCTCCCTGATCCACTCTGGCCCGGAGTGGTAGCTCCTGATAGGATCATATCTATGGGTCAAATAGAATTGTTTGACATTTAAATTGAGTGCAAACATATGACTTATGCATAAACTGAATTGCTTCAAATAGAACTGTTTGATCATTTAATTGTGTGTAAACAAATGGCTGATGTTTGATTGAATTAGTGATACATAGCAATATTTGGAACAGTTTAACTTTGTTGACTTATGCTTAACTGTGATGTCTGAAATAGAACTGTTTGATCATTTAACTGCGTGTTAACAAATGGCGGATGCTTAATTGAATTTTTAGTGAAAGGTAGCAATATTTGAAATCATTTATCTGCGTGCAAAAAAATGATTTATAGTAAATAGAATTATTTGTATGAGATAGAAATGTGTAAAACCATTAAAGTTTGGGAAAAAATGAGCTCAGGTTTATTTTAAAATGTTATCTACCAAATGTGTTAACAAATTATATATTTAAATATATATATATGAACAGGATTTGGCACTAGATAACCTACAGTGGTTGATGTGCCATAAAACCAAACCAAACCAAACAGATCTTATTTTTTTTCTATTTTTATGAATGTACACCAAAAGTAAATTGAGTATATTGCTTTGTTCTCCCCTAGATGAATATGTAAAAAAAATTTAATTAATGACAATCTCTAAATACTAGACCAGGAAAATATTCAACACTGTGACTTGACAAAAGAAAAGAGAATGGCTCACATGATCCATGGGTCTTTTTAATGATATGTATTCAATAATATGATCTATTAACCATATTAATCACCTTTCTGAATTCTCATAGCATACCCTGTCGGGGATGTCTTAACTCTATCTCCTCAAGCAGAGGTTGACCTCACAAAAATGACTCGAAACTGATCTTGCAGTCAAGCTTCAGATCTGGAACACTGATGAATATGGGTGTCTCCCTTCATTTTCATTAAGTCTAGATCCTAAACCCTAATCACCACGACCTGAAAATCTGGCAAGCACTGCGCGTGACATTGGGAAACACTAGACAGATGTTTCGATCTTATTAGGTCTCATCAGCTGATTATACCGTGATCTCCCCAACTGGAGATCGGACCAGCGATCAGAATGCTGAACCAAAACTCTCCCACTCACTACTTGCCCACATCGCGCACATGCAGTGGCAAATTAACTAGTAATGGTAAATGCTTTACCAATTAGCCGGATGTGTTTTGTAGTTGCATCCGTACTTTTACAGAGGATATGGTCAACTCCAGGAGAATGTTTTTCCAAGAGGATTGGATATACGCATCCGCGTAATCATAAACTCATAGACAAGGAAATAAATATATAAAAAAAGTATGACTTCAAGGTCCACTTTAAGTGATAGTACCTGTTTGGGCCCATTCTCTCTCTCTCTCTCTCTCTGAAACGGAATTTACCGACGTAAACCTGACGTGGGTTAAGTCGGCTCATGACATTATTCACGTCCCCTGGCTCATTCATGTTTAAATTTAGTGTTTTCTTTTTCTTAGAAAGGTTGCCGTACCAAAGTCAAAGAACCTGGTATGCCCAAACTATTTACCCTAACCTTGAAGAACTAGATAGATTTGTATCTCTGAATCAAAAAGATTTAATTTGAAAGTGTCAGAATGGGAAATATAAATTGTCTTCAAACAAATAATTATAAACAATTTTTTGAAAATACAAAAAAGAAATAAATGCAATCGAACACTTAACTAATAGTTATGGCTGTAATAAAGCATTTAGAGGTACCCATGGTGTTTGGAGGTGCCCGTGGTGTAATGGTTATTGTCGCAGGAAATGGACACGGCGACACGAGTCCAAATCCAGTACGAGACTTGTTGCATTTCACATAGCACTAATACTCTTGGGAAAGGTATGAATCCAATTATTCTCCCTCCAGCTATGGGTAAATAGTAGAGCAGACTAGGTTCTTCAGCCTTGGAGAGGCAACTAGTCTAGGAGAAGGAAAACTCTGAATTGAAACCTGTTAAACTACGCTTAAAAATTGACCTTGTGTCATATCTTGCCCAAGCGGAGGGGTTGGCAAATAGGATAATAAAGCATTTAGAAATATTCCAGCATTAAATAACCCATAAGGAATTTGTATGCCGTTAAAAGATTAAACCAAACGGTTAAATATATTGCAATCATATCTGGTATTCGTAATTATCGGTCACCGAGAAAAATTGTTCCTCAAAAGCAAAGAAAAAGCTCACATCTAAAATATACATGATATAATAAAACAATGAGATCTATTTTTGATATGTCGTATAAACATTCAACTTGAGTCTAGAGTGGAAATATCCTGTCAGTTCAACCAGTTTGATGGATAACCGTTGAACTCGAGCTTAATCTGTAACCATTGCTTGATTGGTTTCCTTTCTTTGTTTAAGGAAATATCAAACTTTGGGGGTTATTTAATGCCAAAGCTATCCTTGTATATCGGTTTGGTTTCCTTTCTTTGTTTAATGGCATATCAAACTTTGGGGTTTATTTAATGCCAAAGCTATCCTTGTATATCGGTTTGGTTTCCTTTCTTTGTTTTATGACATATCAAACTTTGAGGTTTATTTAATGCCAAAGCCATCCTTGTATATTGAATTTGTTTGTTTTCTTTGTTCAATATCATATCACACTTTGGGGTTTATTTAATACCAAACCCATTTTTGTATGCTGTTTTTGTTTCCTTTCTTTTTTTGATGTCATATAAAACTTCGGAGATTATTCAATTCCAAAACCATCCTTATACATTGGTTTGGTTTCCTCTCTTTCTTCAATGGCATATCAAACTTTGGTGTTTATTTAATGCCAAGTAAACTAAGTAAAGTTATCTCCCTTTAGTCGAGGGCGGCTAGAAGGCTTCCTTTTCAATAGCTACTACACCGAGTTGTAAGGGAGGGTGCTACTCCTTTCCCTGGATTTCTCCACTTTACCCTTGATACGTACCTTATATTACTGAGTGTTAAGAAAGGAAGCGTCAAGTACCATTTTTAAAGTCTTTGGTATGACGTGACCTGGGATTGAACCCACGTCTCCCGGACCATTGGCGAACACTCTACCCAGTACGCCAATGAGCCGGTAAAAATTTAATGCCAAAGCCATCCTTGTACATTGGTTTGGTTTTCTCTCTTTGTTTAATGGCATATCAAACTTTTCTCATCAACGTATTAGAACAAAGTTGGCAACACGAAAAACACTTTCGAGCCAGAAGATCAACTGGACCTGTGATGAGATAAAGTGGAGAGAAATCAAAGTGAGGAGGTGAGAGCTGCCCGATCGTTATGTAAGGCTCATCCATATAACATATACCGCAGAATACCGTAAATTGGCAGACTAAAGGTTATATAAAAATATTCTTGGTTCTTTTTAAAATAAGCAATAATCTAAGTTGTTCTAAAAATGTTGGAAAAATAAGAGCAAATATTCCTTTGAAGATATAAATATAATGATTATAATCGAAGATACAAAGCATTCCATACGTTTCTGTGTCCTTTTTTCCAGGTTTAAAACAGAATTTTATTCTTCTAAAGTGTCCTCACGTTCAGATTGCATTTTTGAAATTCACCAGCTGTTATAATCAGCCTTTAGTAGAGTGTAGTCCAATTCCTGCAGTAGCTGTTCATTTGAATCTGAAATCATAAAAATTGGTCAGTCATCTCATAAGATGTATAGCAACAACATAGTGAATTTTCAAGAGTCTACAACAATTTTAAATGCCTGTACTAAAAGTATGGAAACTTACTGAATGCACCACGTACATAGCCCAGTCGAATACACCGATTGCATCTCTACAGAGAGGTAAGGTCCAACCTAACGGGTGAATTGGATATAATTGTAAATTATGCGATGGCGAGGGTTCAGCTTTGGAGATTTGGAGAATATAGAGTATCCCTTCACTGCCATTGCTCCCAGGTCCACTCGGAGTGGTAGCACCTGATAGGGTTCTATCAATGGGTTAAATAGAAAAAAAACTGTGCGCAAACAAATGATTAATGTTAAATTGTTACTGTTATATTGCAGAATGTGAAATCATTTAACTGTATGCAAATAGAGGTCGGGCTTGTTTAAAAAATGTGTTTCCAAATCATGTATATATATATATAGGTACACACACACACACACACACACACACAGACACACACACACATATATATATAAATATACGCACACACTTATATACACACACATATGTACATATATATGCCCGTGGTGGAATGGTTATGATCGTTGGAAATGGACACGGCGACACGAATTCAAATTCTGGACGAGAATGATTGCATTTCACATAGCACTAATACACTTGGGAAAGGTATGAATCCAATTAATCTCCCTCCAGCTATGGGTAAATAGTAGGGCAGACTAGGTTCTTCCACCTTAATGAGACAACTAGTCTAGGAGAAGGAAATCTCTGAATTCAAACCTGTTAAACTCCACTTAAAAATGACCTTGTCATATCGTGTCCGAGCGGAGGGGTTGGTATATTTATATATATATATACTGGAAACGGGTGTGAGTTCAAGTCACAATGAGTACACCATTTAAAAGGCCATGTGCCACACATGTTCTCTGACTAAAGCAACAAGCTGGGAACATACACACATATAGAACACGTATGTAAGAACAAAATAAATAAATTCAAAAAATACAAATCTTTTCATGGACCTTCCTTTTTTAAAATATATCCTTATTCTTTTTTTGGACCTACAACAACCATCATTAAATATATATATATATATAGACACACACACATATATATATATGCTCAAACATATAAATATATATATACAGACACATATGCATATATATATATATATATATACACACACACACACACATATATATATATATATATATATATATATATATATATACATCTGAAGCATATGGTCAAGGGCTGTTCTTGACAATTGTAGTTCCCTTTTGAGACATAATGGTCGCAGATCCTAAAACGTTATCCTTTTTCCTGATAATAAAAGTAATTTTTATTTGTAGTCCTTGATTTTAATCCAATCATTTTGTTTCAAGAATCGAGAAACACTCAATATATTCATTAAAAAAATATACATATATATGTGTGTGTGTGTGTGTGTGTGTGTAAGTAAGAAGAACAAAATACTCTTCGTTTATCCTTTCAACGAATCTCCCGACGATATGAGATTTTGAAACTATTTGGAGAAAATCCTTTACAAGTTTGACTTTTGCTTTCCATTAAAGGTCATCTTAGCAAGTGCGATCCATGACAACATCTTTCATATTCGTTAACTTGCGTGATTAAATGAAGCTATGACAGTAATCTCTCTAAGTCGATGGATCAGCTCAGAACATGCCATATGTTACTGATTGAGATTTGACCATGAATTAATACATAAAGCGACAAGTAAGCCATCCCGACAACAGCGAATAATTTATTCCTGAATTTTCGTGCGCTACAAAGGATCAGATAATTTCAAACAAGATAAGTTTTTCGTATCAGACGGATATGAAATACCAAAAATCTTTGCCTTTTTTTCAACAAAGATGATTTGAAAAATAACAATTTGTCAGTTGTTAGACGCCATTTTCCGTCCCTATTTCATCCTCTAACGAATGTCCTCGATATGATTCAAACAACCTGATGGTAAGTCTCCAGCCCTGCTATTACTTTCAGGTCCACTCTGACCCAAAGTGCTTTTAGCTGCTTAGGTCCTATGCAATGTTCATTAGAACCGTTTAATCTTTTACAATGGATAATAATCAAGTAGGTTTATTTGTGCTAAATAAAAGACTAAAAAATGGTACTAGATGCCGTCTTGCTTAGTACGGAGGTAAGGATCAAGGGTAAAGTGGAGAAATCCAAGGGATGGAGTAGCGCCCTTTTCTACCCTTCGGTGTTGTAGCTATTGAAAAGAGAGCCTTCGGGTCACCTTCGACTAAAATCGCCAACTTTACTTACTTTAGATAAAACCATTTTACGGCGTGCAAATCGAAATATGATATTGCGATGTTTAAAACCATTTTGTTTCGGAGGTATGGCAGTAAACTACATTTAATGGTGAGGTTCCAGTTTTGGAGTGTGGGAAATATGGAGCACTCCTACTGTTCCATTATTTCAGGCATACTCTGACCCGGAGTGGTTGTATTAGTTATGTTTACATCTATAGGTTTGATGGCATGTCAACCTGTGTAGGCTATTTAATGCCCAATCCTGTTTATACATAGATGTCAGATATATATGATTTGTAAACATAAATAAATAAAGCTAAATAGTTCCAAGTATTTCTATAAATCACAAAAACTTCTATAAAATATCAGTTATTTGTTTACGCATAGTTAAATGATCAAGCAGTTCTATTTCTGACGATTCAATTTTGCATAAGCCATTTGTTTGCCTCCCGTTTAAATGTCAGACAGTTCTAAACGGGCTAGAGGGGACCTGGGAGGGATGGTAATGAAAAGATACTCCACATTCCCCAAAACTGCTCCAGTATTACAGGAGCCTCACTATAAGATTGTTTAACGTGATTAAGCAGCTTGTTGAGATTCGAACTTAGAAAGATAACGGGTGGCTAATTTCCGAGTAAATATATATATATATATGTACAGAGAGAGAGAGAGAGAGAGAGAGAGAAGAAAAAACATAGGAAGAAAAAACAGAGAGTCTACAAAACGGCCAGCTGACCTCTGCTATGTCAATTAAAAACACTCGTTGTTGGTCAGGTAATCACGGATGAATGACTACGGTAATTAAAATGACTAGAAAAATCTGGGGGTCCCAAATCTCCTGTGCAGGTGTGGAACCAGCGGAAAGCGATATGTTTGTCCCTCCGACACAAAGTGGAAGTAAGGAAATGATTCAGGTTTGAAAGCTAGTTGGCTGGAAGACGTGATGAGGTAAAGACAATAGTTGAACAACAGCCGCAAAGACGGAATGACCAAGGAAAATTGCAATACCCATATGGGGTGAACTGAGAAAAGGTGCCTTACACCAGAAACGCACCTGAGACGACGAATCCAGCAAACAAAAGCATTGGAGCTGCAAAATGAAAGCCAGAAACATAGTTCAAGGTCAGTGTCTGCCCTCTCTTTCTCTCTTCATCATATATTTCTCTTTGCCCAGCTGAGCGGTCGACTCAGTTTTCATACACCGTTTCTTTCTCTCCGACGACTATATAAAATGTGTCGTAGCGATTAAAATTTTATGTTAGTGAACCAAGACGGAGTCTTGTGTGTTCGTCACTTTTTACACAGCAAGGTTACAAACGTACATTTGGCGAGTAAGGGTACAACGTCCAATTTAGTGCAATAACATTACAACTTTTATTTGAGATAAGTAGTGGTAGAATTGATTTGTGTCATATCAGCATTCTCTTTTGTAGGGTTAGGGTTAGAGTCTTACTCCTCTGCAGAGATTGTTATATCGTCATCTACAGCATCATAACGACACAATAATAAAGACGCACGCTGGAAGATTTCTTCATAAATATATACCTCTCACTTTATTGCAAGGGTTCGAAAGGGGTTACTCAAGGTTTGCGTGTGAGAGGGAGCTGGAGACCGAACAGAAACTGCAATATTTTGACCCTCACTCTTATGGCCGTCACGTTGTGTCTTTCTTGTTTTCCTGATGCTCAGCCGGAAGTCCAGAGGCCCACTCTGCTGGGTGATGGCTTCCTTTACTGCAACTTATCAACAACTTCTCTGGTCCCCAAACTCCATCGGGGTTCCCGAGGGCCCCCTAGGCCGGGTGTGGTTTTACCTACCATATCTCGTCCATCTCCGTCTTCAACTCTACTGCAACTGCCTTGACTTCTGTCTTGACTGAGCTATATAATAGTTCAACGCCCACTCGATCACCCACTCGATCACCCACTCGATCTTTGAAATCGCATGTTTAATCGTCATCAAGCGGAAATAACTGTCATGCAGTTCAGAGGTCACTCTCTTCCGGTGCGTTAGTCTATGAGAGTATCATGGGATTTTTTTAGCTCGTCCCATTTCATCAGCCAATTTCTGCCCACGCGATTTCCTCTCTTAACTGCCACTAGAATGTATCACTTCCTTCCGGTGCATCACCTTGAATGGCATTTTGGGTCGGGTTGAAGGTCAAAATATTACAAGATGCAGTCAGTGTATTCTACGATCAAAGCCAACTGGGCTTACATCTATCAGTCAAAGAGGACTATTAAATTATTTACTATAATTGAAACTAATAAACCATGTACAAACAAATGACGGATGTTTAATTGAATTATTAGTGTTACATAGCAATACTTGCAATGATTTTACTGTGTGCAAATGAATAATATTCAATTGACTTCTTAATGTTAAATTACAATACTTAAACGTTTTTTTCTTGTGTCATCATCATCATGATGTCGAGCTGCTTTTATGGATCTCCTTGGCCCTCTCTCGCTACCCGTTTTTACGTCCATCGCTCCTGGCAGGTCTTCAAGGCAACATCCAGTATCAGCACAGAGCTGTTGTATATAAGTTCTAATTGGTCGTCCATCCTTTCTTCGTCTATGTACAAGGGTCCACTGAAGTATATCCCTTTTGAGTTCGTCCTTACTACTCCAGCAGTTTCTGTTTCGTTTAATTTGGATAGTTTTCGTGATGGGCGCTAGGAAGCCGGACAGCGGCTGTTTTGTGAGGTGTTGCTTCCAGAATTTGTTCAATACATCTCGCAGCATTCTTGTGTTTTTGCCCAACTTTTTCTCCCAATGCTTAGTTAGCGTCCATGTGGTGCATCCATATAGAAGTACTAACACGACCGCTGCTTGGAAAGAACTGCGTTTTATTTTATCTGGTGACTTCCGTATGACTAATAGCCTATCGATAGTTGTCCATGCCTTTGCTAGTCGTGTGTTGATGTCACCTCTTTGATTAAAGCACATGTCTTCTGTTTTGTCTGCGTTGACCTGGAGGTCTATTCCGCCTGCTGTTCATTCAAGACTATGTTGCAGGGATTCGGCTTGGGCGGGTTAATTTGCTCGAAGTACTATATTATCGGCTTAGTCCACGTCCGTAATTTGTACGGGGTATTTTCTGCTTCTTTCTTTTGCCAGATTAAAACCGTTTTCTTTCGTTAAATCAATAGACGTTCTAAGCATGTAGTCTAGGCAGATAATAAACAGGTATGGGGCTAATGTGTTTCCTTGCAGCACACCTGCTACAGTGTCTAAGTTGCCTGTGTCTCCATCCGGAGAGCGGAATTTTACTTTCGTGTTTTTATATAGCAATATAATGGCTGCAAAGGTTTCTTTGAGGAGGCACTATCTAACTGAGCTAATAACATCGGGCTCGTTTATGTATTAAAAGTATTTGGCATTAAATAACCATCAAAATGAAAAGGTAAAGACAATAGTTCTCGACGAGATGTCCTCGTGGTGTAATGGTTAAAGCGATGGACTGCGGAATCGTAGTAAGCGAGTTCGTACTCCAGTCGCGCAATTACGTTCACTTTCGGGCAGATACCCTTGGGAAAGGTATGAACCCCCTTACTCCCTCCAGCTATGGGTAAATAGTAGGACTGACTGGGTTCTTCAGCCTTGGTGAAGCAACTAGTCTAGGAGAAGGAAAACTGTGAATTCAAACCTGTTAAACTCTGCTTAAAAAGTGACCTTGTGTCATATCCTGCCCGAGCGGAGGGGTTGGTAAATATGATTAAATAACCATCAAATGCTGAGATGCCATTAAACTAAATAACCTTATATAACCTGTGTCGATTTCATGTCTAACTGTTCGAATAAAACAAGAGCTGTTTACTGAAAAGCAATTTTGTATTTTAGCAATGAGACCCAAGATACCCCTTCCCAGTTAGCTAAGACCGTAAAATACGCCGACTGCAACGCTGCAGCGGGAGAAGAACCCCTCGCAACGAGTGTTCTAGACATAAAACTAAACCAGCTCTACTCCTGGGATTTTGGGGACTGCGGAGTACCTCTTCATGTCCTTTGCTACCAAGCCCATTCCTACTTGGAGTAGTAGCACCTCTTAGGGTAATATCAAAAGGTCAAGTAGAACTGTTTAACCATTTAACTGTGTGCAAACAAATGACTGCTCTTTAATTAGATTGTTACTCTTATATAGTGTGCCTACAAATTAGACTGAACTTATTTAAAATGTTGCCAACAAAGTATTAGTTATCAAATCATATATTCATGAAGAGGTTTTGGCATTAAATAACCAACAAGGTTGATATGCCGTAAAATCCAACCAACCAACCAACCACTCAACCTATCCATCCACTATCAATCTTTCTGGTTATCACCAAATAAATTATGGACAATTTTTTAAATCAAAAAATAAAATAATATTATAAATATTATTTATGAGGATCAGCTGAAAAGTTAATAGACTAAACAAGATGCTCTCTGTGAATGTGACAAAATAAAGGTTATTTTTCGAAACAGTACCTACTTACTGTCCACACATTTTTTTTTCATTGTGAGAATACCCACCTCTGCAGCTCGTTGCACAAGTTACTAACCCCACGTCGAGAACTTATGTGTGGCCGGATCGAGCGAGAGGCAGGTTCAAGAGGGGAAAAAAACACAACTTTATGGTTGGAACGCCAAGGGAGAATGGAGAGCGTGAAACACTTTGTGGATAATTAGTTCTGGGCTGAGTTTCGGCTGGCAAAAGATGATCTTAACTCACTAGGTCCGGCTGGTAATGTCACTGTTCGTCGTTCTTTGTTCCGGCCAAATCAACTTTCCTCGAACCCAAACTAAGTCTAACTGCACGGACCCAAAACGCACCTGTATATATACAGAGTGTTTCATTTTTATTTCCGGCCAAGGGACACCCACGAATAGACCCAAAACTAGGCGGGCATTTCTCTCTTTAAAAAAGAGGACATAAAAATATTTTCTAGCCGGGCCGTCTCTGATACAGGGACATTAAATTCAGACCCTTTTAAGTTTTTGACCAGTACCCGACAAGTACTTAACACTTACCCACGTCCGTGGCCATATGTATAACCATTTTCTTATCTAGATTTCCTTAATCTAGTTAATGGGTTTTCCTAACATTCGAAAAATGATACCCTTACCGAATCTAATTCATCTTGTCACATATATATTTGTGTATATGTGTGTGTGTAGGTGTGTGTGCACACACACATATGTGCATGTGTGTGTATATACATACACACACACGCACACGTGTATGGGTGCACACACACACACACCCACGTGTGTATACATGTATGTGAATATACCCAACTCATCGTGTTACAACATCAGTTTTCCAGTACTTGGATTCGACTAGTCCAAAGAGTTATCGACAGCAGATATGACCTCATCATGTAATCTTTTCAGCATACTGTCGTGGTATCTAAAAATCGTATGAACGATCAAAAGCTTTGAGGAGCTTTCCCTTTCTCTTAATTCAAGATCTTACTATGAAGCCAACAAAGGGTTAATATCAAATTGAATTATTAGTATTTAATAGAAATACTTGAAACAATCTCTATGCAAACGAGTGAATAATGTTGAATTGAATATGAAGTGTAAGAAATACTTGAATCCATTTGGTGTCCTGCTTATGACATTAAACTGTATCTCGTGGTGAAGTTTAAAGAATATAAGTTAGTCGACCATAGTCGAGGGTGACCCGAAGGCTCCTCTTTCGATAGCTACTACACCAAGGTGTAGGGGAGGGCGCTACTCCATTCCCAGGATTGCTCCACTTTACCCTTGAACCGTACCTTATAATGCTGAGTGTTAAGCAAGGTGGTATCAAGTACCATTTTTAAAGTCTTTGGTATGACTCGACCTGGGATTGAACCCAGGTCTCCCGGGTCATTGGCGAACACTCTAACCGCTGGGCCACCTTTTAATATAATTACTCTCAGTTCTACTCTGCCTCGGAGTGGCAGGATTTCTCTGGGCCACATTTAAAGGTAAAATAGCACTGTTCAATGATTTGCTAAAGATTATTATTTACTCCTTTAGAGTTTTTCACATAAGTGTTAGCTGTTGGTTTTTCACTGGAGTTTGAGTGACAGCAAGTCTCCTCAAGTCTCCAGGACTAGTCTCAGGATTCTGACCGTTCTTAACAATGCTGTCGTTTGGATAGTCTCTGCCCGTCCACCAACTTCCAAGTCTTCCAGGCCTTTTAATAATCCTTTAGTTATTGTGCTAATTATACGCGCCAATCACAATTGGCACAATCGTTACTTTCATTATTATTATTATTATTATTATTTACTCCTTTAGAGTTTTTCAAATCAGCATTAGTTTATGGGTTTTCACTGGAGTTTGAGTGACAGCAACTTTCCTCAAGTTTCAAGGATTCTTCTCAGTATACTGGCCGTTCTCAATAATACTGTCGTTTGGATGGTCTCTACTAGCAGCTAACTTTCAAGTCATCCAGGCCCTTTTGTAATCCTCTAGTTGCTGTGCCAAAAGCACCAATCACAATTGGTATAATCATCACCTCCATATTCCATAGTTTTTTCAATTCCCTAGCAACGTCAAGGTACTTATCCTTCTTTTCACATTCTTTCAGTTTTATTAAGTGGTCAGCTGGGATAGCAATGTCGACAATTTTGCAAATTCACTTTTTTTGTTGATTTAATAATCAATAATGTAGTTTAGTAATTAATAATGTAGTCCTCTAGTCTTCTGGCCGAGATTAGGTGATCCGTGTGTATGTCAAAGTCCCATAGGAGTTTATGTGTGTGATTTTCTTGGATAGATGTTGGGTTATGCATATGCCATTTGTTCATATGGTCAAATTTAAATTTCTTGCACCTTTCCCAGTGGATCACTTTGCTCACCCAGTAGTGTCTAGTCTTATATTCCTTCTGTGCTAATTTGCAGCATTCACTTATTATGTAGTTGGTGACTTTGTCTCTATCACCACATAACCTACATTTGCTATTTTGTTGCGTTTTATCCATTCTCGCTTCTATATGATTGGTTCTTATTGCGTTGTTTTCTGCTATTATTAGGAGAGATTCTGTTTCTCTCTTAAAGTTTCCTTTTCTTAGCCAGTTTTAGATTTTCTGGTGTGAGATTTTGCTTATTAGTTGTTTAAAACGCCCATAGAGTTGTTTTTCTTCCCATTTTTGTTTCCTAGCTATTGTTATTCTGTTAGTCACCGAATTGTCAGTAGTGTTTTTGATGGCTGCAATCAGTCCTCCTTCTTTTCTATGTAGTCCTCGAGTCGTTGAATCGAATTATTATTATTATTATTATTTACTAACCCCTCCGCTCGGGCAGGATATGACACAAGGTCAATTTTTAAGCGGAGTTCAACAGGTTTGAATTCAGAGTATTCCTTCTCCTAGACTAGTTCCCTCACCAAGGCTGAAGAACCCAGTATTCCCAACTATTTACCCATAGATGGAGGGAAAATAATTGGATTCATACCTTTCCGAAGGGTATTAGTGCTATGTGAAATGCAATCAGTCTCGTCCAGGATTTGAACCCGTGTCACCATGTCTATTTCCTATGACGATAATCCATTACACCACGTGGATTATTATTATTATTATTATTATTATAGAACTGTTCAAACCAGCGTTAGCTGATTGTTTTTCACTGGAGTTTGAGTGACGGAAAAGTTTCCTCAAGTTATAATAATGCTTTAGTATTCCCATTCCTCCTGTCCCTTTACCATTCCTTTGGTGAATGTACCGAGTGCTCTGGACACGATGGGTATCACTTTCATTTTCATGTTGCATTATTTTCTTAGTTCTCTAGCTAGGCCTTAGTACTTATCTCTCTTTTCGCGCTCTTTCAGTTTTATTTTATGGTCTTCCTGGACGGCAAAGTCAACAATTCGGCAGGTGTTTTTTTTTTGTTTTTTTGTTTGTTTTTTTTTGGGTTGACTCTCACTATACCTGATGGTCGGGCCGAAATTAAGAGATACATTTGTTATTATTATTGTTATCATCATTATTATCATTTGAAACCATACAGCTATAAACAAGTTGTTTGTGCCAGATAACAATACTGGATAAACAGAATTACTTTTGTTAAAAAAATAAAAACTGAAAACATTATCAGAGAGCAAACAAATGAGTAATCTGAAATAGAATTATTAGTATTTGATAACAATACATTTAACTATGTGCAAACAAATAATCTCTGGTTCGTTTAAAAGTAAAGCTACCAACAAACTATTCGCTAACAAATTACACACACACACACACACACACAGAGACATATATATATATATATTAGCCTAAAGGGTAGAGTGTTTACCAATGGCCCAGGGGATACATATGGGATTTGGCGTTATATAACAAACAAGGGTGGTCATTACATAAAATTCAATTAAACCGAATCTTTCCAAGAAATCAAGTCTGGCAGAAGGCATCACAGTTAAAGTAAATGTTTTTGATCATCTATTTTTTAAAATTTTGTATAATTATTCTTATAATATTATCAAAATAAGTTTATTGAGCTTTCTATTTTGGAATTATATAATTTACCTTTATATCCTTTTTTTGCTTGATAAAATGTTCTATGAAACTTTGAAATAAAAAGTTACGTGGTGCCTTCAATGAGTTTCCAGATTTTTTTCTACGGGCATTTAAAATTGGCGTAGACTCATTAAATTCAGTATGTTATTGCTATACATCTTAGAAGATGACTGACCAATTTTTATGATTTCAGGTTCAAATCAACAGCTACAGAAGCAATCGGAATACACCCTACTAAAGCCTGATTGTCACAGCTGGTGAATGTAAGAAAATGCAGAATGGACGTGAGGACACTTTAGAAGAACGATATGCAATAAAATCCTGTTTTAAACTTGGAAAAATTACCACAAAACGTATAGAATGCTTCGGACTGCTTTTGGAGCATCTTGCATGAATCAAGCATCAGTTTTTGAGTGGCATAAGAGATTCAAGGAAGGCAGGGAGTCTGTGAGGGTTGATGAGAGGTGTGGGAGGAGTAAGGAAGTCAATACACCAGAGTTGATAGGCCAAAGGGTCAGGGTTAGGCTTAGGGTTAAGGTTATTATGTTGAGGTTTTAAGGGAGTTCAGGAAAAGATTCCGTCGGAAGAGGCCAGCACTCTTACAAACAGGACAATGCACCAGTCCACAACTGCATCCTTGTCACAGACTATTTGAGCAAGATGGGCATCAAGACAGTTCGTTACCCTCCCTATAATCCAGACGTTGCTCCCTATGACTTTTGGATATTCCCTAAGCTCCGAGGCTGTCGTTATGAGACAATTGACGAGATGAAAGAGGCTGTGATGAAGGTCATTGACACGCTCATACAAGAGGACTTCCATGGAGCCTTCCAGAAGTTGTTGGAACGGTACAACAAGTGCATTGCAACCAGAGGTGATTTTTTCGAAGAGGACAAGAGTTTCATGTGTGTACTATCAATAAAAGTGCCCATACGAAAAAAAAGTCTGGAAACTTATTTAATGATCCTCGTATGTCACATTTAGTCTTTTTCTTAACCGCGTTTTGACATTTATGTTCGCTAGTGTGTACATTTAACTAAGCCCCTGCATGAGCAGGATTCAATACGAGGCCAATTTTTAGTTTACAACATGAACGCTTTCAATATATATATATATTTTTTTCCTTATACGTTTGTTTAGCGTCCGTGTTCGCCAATGGCCCGGGAGACCTTGGTTCTATCCCAGGTCAAGTCATACAAAAGACTCAAAAACTGGTACTTCATGCAACCTTGCTCAACACTCAGCATTATAAGGTGCGGATCAAGGGTAAAGTGGAACAATCCATGGAAAGGAGTAGCGCCCTCCCCTACACCTCGGTGTAGCAGCTATCCAAAAGGGAGCCTTCGGGTTACCCTCGACCAACGTCGCCAACTTTACTTACTTTATGGGGTAGAATTGACACCAAATCCTGGGAGCAGCATCCCACTAAACACTAAATGAACGGTCACCTACCTCCCATTTTAAAATCATTTAAATTAGACAAACAAGACAAGGAATTCTGCTGGAGAGGTAAAGAAGAAATCATTCGTAATGTTCTCATGTGGACACATTCACACAGGCGTTTAACTGTTTAACAGTTTAACTGGACCGAATAATACACACACACACACACACACACACATATATATATATATATATATATATATATATATAAAGTTAATGCAAATTTCATTGAACATAATAGACATTTTATGCCTACATATTCTCTCGAACATCAAAATAATAAACAAAAACTTCAGATTCTCGAAGCACTATATATTAGAAACCTGCAACCAGCACTTAATAGAATTAATTTTCAAACCAGTGCTAACGTACTTAAATGTCTTTAGCTACTGGCACTATTTACAGAATTACATTTAAAAGCAAGCGCCATAATCTCCAACAGCAAAGAAATCCTTACACAGTAGTAATTTGCTAAAACAAAAGTTACATCACTTTTGTAACAGATTCTCCCCTGATGATGGCCCAAAGTCGGGCAGAAAGTACAAGGGATACGTACAACTATGGACAATGCCTTAATCAGTTCCCCCCGAATACGATAAAAGTAATACGGGAATTCGAACGGATCCAAAAGAGAATATGTAGGCATAAAATGTCTATTATGTTCAATGAAATTTGCATTAACGAAGAAATGCTGCCTAAATATACATATATAAAGTTATAAAGTCAGGATAAGTATTTTGTTCGGATAGTATAGATCCTCGGAGACTTTCAATAACTCGTCTATATGATTATCAGTCGACATGATAGGCATTAGATTCGTATCTCTCTCTGTCTATATATATATATATATATATATAAAGAAAGATTGGTGCTTAGATGTTATACAAGACCGTTGGAATGGGGCATCGAATAAGACTAGAACTCACACGTGAAAGTTTGCTAGTCTAGCTTCCTGAAAGAAAGAAAGAAAGAAAGAAAGAAAGAAAGAAAGAAATGATTGCAAGAAAAAGTGAAAATATTAAGAAAAAGAAAGAAAAATACAAGCGAAGAAAGCGAGTTATCGAAAGAGACAGTGAAAGAGAGACAGTGAAAGAGAGAGAGAGAGAGAGAGAGAGAGAATGAGAGAGCGAGAGAGAGAGAGAGAATGAATGAATGAAAGCGAAAATAGCGAGATAAAGAAAGGCATATAGAGAGATAGATAGACAGAGTGAGAGAAAACTAATATTGGGATTATATACTTACATATTTATCACTAAAAACCATCTGTTTTACTCAGCAAACATATTGGCATGTTAAAGCAAAAATATTTCGATAATGCTGTCGTCGTCTGCTTCTGGGAAACGAAATAAAGAAAAAATAAGAAGATATCAAAGAGCATAGCTTTCTTAAACAGACAGAAAGGTAGAAACGAGGGAAACAGAACAATAGTATTTATTCTTTTCTTTCTGGCAAGAACGCCGTAAACAACGCAATTATATGAAACTAAGTCTCGAAGTCACCTTGCTAGTGAACTTCCTGTCCTGTGTGGAGATTGGTACCCACCTCCTCTAGTATTTTAAAAATTAGTCCACTAAACGATTATATAAACTCTTGTAAAGATTGAGAAAGGTCTGAAGAATAAGGAAAGAGTAGGCTATTATTGAAGAAAAAAACTTCAATATTTTTGTTAACTTCGCTTCATGGCATTATATATTATCTGCATTGAATACGACACCTCGTCACACAAAATTACTCTTATTCAAAGCGGTGTTTACAATCTCAAACTCTCCATAATGTCTATAGCAAACAAAATCTCTTAGTAGTACCTCAAAACGGACCACTGCAAATGCAATCCAACTAAGTATTTACCCAAACGTTGCTTTGTAACATTATGTAGGTGGTCAGCCAAGCAGACGATCCCTTTGTCTGTCTTGGCGCGAAACCAGACAAAGGGTTTGGTCTCGAGATCTCGACGCGACCGGTAGTAGGCAGGGGAACGCCAGTAGGAGTTGGACAAAGGAACTCACAGAAGGGAGTTGGCGAAGGGTGATGCGAGTGGCCAGTCGACACCGGACAGCAGAAGTGACCAGTTGGCATGAGAGAGAGAGAGAGTCCAGAGCAGTGAGGGAAGACCGGTCAAGATAGGTTGGTATTCCTAGTAGCTTTGTAGAAATTTCGCTAGAAATCCACGCTAGCGTTGGTCTACATATGCACAAGGGAATGCAATGTTATATAACTCCTCTCTTGCACTTTGATTGTATTTCTTGTAGCGATGAAGAAATATGCGATATTCCTATCAAAACCACTTGTTGATCACCGTGAAATGGTTTAAAGAAGTTGATGTGTCGGGGGGCCGAGTGGGTATTGTCACTGCTTGAGGGATATTTTTTAAATGCATTTTTACTTTTTTGCTTCTACTAGTTCATTGTTGAGATTGTTTTTATTTTCTCTTATATTCTTATAAGAGAATATAAAAACATATTCTTATATTCTTATAAACCGGCTCATTGTCTAGTGGGTAGAGTGTTCGCCAATGCTCTGGGAGACCTGGGTTCAATCCCAGGTCGCGTCATACCAAAGACTTTAAAAATGGTACTTGATACCGCCTTGCTTAACACTCAGCATTATAAGGTACGGATCAAGGGTAAAGTGAAGCAATCCAGGGAAAGGAGTAGCGCCCTCCCTTACACCTCGGTGTAGCAGCTATTGAAAAGGGAGCCTTCTGGTTGCCCTCGACTGAGGTCGCCAACTTTACTTTAGTTATATTCTTATAAAATCCATTTTGCATCACGAGTCACTAATCCTACGAAAATTGCCGAGATGCTTTCGGGAGATTGCATTGAAATGCCAATGTCCGCTGTTGTCTTCCAGTTGGCTTCTGTCAGATAATGGGGAACCCGTTTTCCAAGTTTAGGCACATTTCCAAATTGTTACAGATGTGGTGAACCGTTGAATGGCTTCAATTCAATTTTTAAGATTATTCTTCAAGCACATAAGCAGCATTTCTATTGTGTCCGGACAAAAGCGAGTCGTCGTTTAATTCAATACGGTGACCTGTTCTTGGCGCATATTTTCAGTTTAAGTCAGCTTTACTTAAGTTGCAAACAATCTTAGGCAACTTCTTTCATCCAAACCTTTCATTGTCTTCTACCAATTAACAGAGATGGCAGTTGGCATCATTGACTAAGGAACTTTACCATTTAATTATAGCATAACCAGCCTATTGTTCTAGTGGGTAAAGTGTTCGCTAATGGCCCGGGAAAAAGAGGGTCAACCCTGCCAAAGACTCAAAAATGGTACTTGATAACCTCCTTGCTTATCTATCAGCATTATAAGATATGTATCAAGAGTAAAGGGGAGCAATCCAAGGAAGGGAGTAACGCCCTCCCGTATACCTCGGTGTAGTAGCTATTGAAAAGGAAGCCTTCGGGCCGCTTTCGACAATGGTCGCTAACTTTACTTAGTACAAGAAGATATATCCTCTTTTTCAGTGAAGAAACATTAGGTTTAAAGCTGCAAATAGATACTATTAAAATGGACGAGGGGGGATTTGAATGTTGGTTAAATGAATTAGGTTTTCTTGTTAATAATGAGTTTCATCCCCAGGCCAGGCAATGACTGTAAAGTCACGTACGTTGTTTTTAATGGTATATCAACCCTGTTTGGTTATTTAATATCAAAGTCATCCTTATAAAACAGTAGTTGTACTATTTAAACCATAGCTGGGGAGGGATAAAGAGGTTCAATCCTAAGGGCATTAGTCTAAGAGGGAATGCAATAACCTGACTAGTTTTAACTCGTTTGCTACGATGTCGTAGTCCACTACGTAAGCCACTACATTAATGAAACTCCGTCCGTTGGTTTCGGTGAGTGTATCTACCTAACTCGTCTGTAATAGTCAAGATGTGTCACAAGGTCAGTCTTAACCGAATTTAGCTGGTTAGCGTGGCAGTATGTGTTAGGTTTAACTCTATAAGACGACTGGGGCTGAAAAATACACCGACTGCAAAGGAGGAAGACCCCTCCAAACGAGTGTCCTGATTATGACACTAAACAATCTGATGGTGAGGTTCCAGCAATGCTGGAGCTTTGAAGAATGCGGGGCACTCCTTCATTGCCATCGCTCTCAGGTCTACTCTGACTCGGAGTGGTAGAACCTAATAAGGCTCCATCTATGGGTCATATAGTAGAAAACAGCGTACTGGGAAACTGAATTGTTTGATTTAGAACTGTTTGATTAAACTGAATAGCTTGAAATAGAAATGTTTTTGACGATTAAACTATGTACTCACGCTAAACTGAATTGTTTGAAATAGAACTGATTATTTGTATAAAAATTGATTTGTCATTAAATAACCGACAAGTGTAATATGATTTCGTTTTATGCCTTAGGGTTTAGTTTCGGCTCAGCACATGGGTTAGTTAGGTGCAAACTTGAGTGCAGGTGTTAACGCGCGCGCGGGGAGGATGTGTCGTTCATACATGTCAAAATAAAAATCCGATAGAAAGTTTGACCAGTGGATGGGAATGACATCACGCACCGGAAGCGTGCGGGGGATTTTGGGGATTTTAAAAAAGTCAGTGAGTTGAGTTGAGTCCTGCCTCGGGAGAAGATGGTTGACTTTCGCTTGCTCGCAGAGGCCTTGGGCAGGTGTCGCATGAGATGGGGGGAGCAGATGAAAAAGCCAGAATAGAAAGAATGTGTATCTCTCTCCTTGTGTCGAAGAATCTTTAAACTCAAAGGTAATAAAAAGTTTCGTACCTGAACTGAGAAGTCGTAAGTGTTTTTCGTGTTTCAAGATTCCTATGTTCTATGTATATATGTAATGAATATTCTAATGTACGATTCCCACATAGCCATATCATGGATATGGTACACAAGGGTTGATATGCCATGAACCAAAACAACCAATCTATGTACATTTCAAATAAAAGTGTTCAACTATTTGGTAAGGATTACTATTTTTAATCTCTTGAAATTTTATTCTCATGAGGAAATCATTTGTATTACATGGAAATATCTGATAAATAGAATTACTAATGTTAATTAGTAACGCCATTTAACTTTGTGCTATCAAAGCCCTAACAAACTGTTTTAAAATAAAGTTACCTACAAACTAATTGCTACCAAATTTTAATTATTCACCAATCGTCCGGGAGACCTGGGTTGCCTCCTACCTTAATACTCAGCATAAGATACGGATCAAAGGTAAGTGAAGCAACCCAGGGAAAGGAGTAGCACCCTATCCTGCATTGAAAAGAGAACCTTTGGACCGCCCTCAACGACGGTCAGTCAACTTACTTATATATATATATATAAAGAGGATTTAGCATCAAATTACCCACAAGGGTTGATATGCAAAAAAAACAAAAAAACCTCCAACCAACCAACTATAATTCACCAAATCTCTTTTTGGTCCATCATCGCTCTTTCCAAAGAATGATAATTCGAACGAGTATGGGCTCATTTCGACATTTCTAGAATATTGTTAAGCGCAACTGTCTCATGAAGAAGGCCAGAGAATAGACGGGCCAAAAAGTAACATTATAACCAAAATGAAAATATTAGTTTGCATGCATCATAGAATAAAACCACATTATTCGTCTAAAACTCAAAACGACATTGGTAGGAGTTGAACTGACATGATTACTTTTCTTGTTGACTTATGTAAAGATGTCGACGATGGAAGAATCAGACGTCATAGACGAAAATCTCTTCTTCCCTTTGTTTCCCTGCAGACAGCGATGTGCCTGACAAAGATTTAGCTACTCTACATTTACACAGAATTTCTCCTCCATGAATTGTAATAATTGATTGAAATCACTTGCCTGACTACGCTTTCATAAGCTGTCTTGTGGGGGCGAGATGAATGTTTTGTCTCCAATGCCTAAACGATATGGCAAGTTTGCTAAAAATATGGAAACATGTTGGCAACTTTCATGACAAAAATATTTACGAATTCTCATAACTGTAGAGTATCTGTGATATGTCCAAGGTATTTATCTCTCGGCCCACCAAACAGAGGAATACAGCACAAGGCGTTTTTAAGGTGGAACCGGACGCAGGACCATTAGCCTACACGCGCCCGGCAGTCGAAAAAATACCTCAGTCCCCGTTAGCATTCCCCTAAAGAGGGGCGCCTCAGGCGCGAGGCAGTTAACCTAATCCATCCGAAGAGGGGTAAATCCTGGGAGCACGCCCCCCTGAGGCCAGAGGGAAATCCAGTGTCGAGACACAACTTACCAGAACCGCACTTTGGACCCACACGCACGGCCGAAGTTCAACCTAACAAGTGGAGAGTCGTACACGTCCAACTAGCAACAGATCAAATTGGACAGCTTATATGTGTCTCACACATTCACCGTTCAGACCTACTTGCATACCTCGTTGCCGACGGTGCTTTTCAGTCAGACGGACCCGACTAGTGTTCTTCCATTCCGGCACAATTATTAGTACTTTTAGAAAAGTTAAAAAGAACGAGGTACGAGGATCATTAAATAAGTTTCCAGACTTTTTTCGTATGAGCACTTTTATTGATAGTACACACATGAAACTCTAGTCCCCTTTGAACTAATCTCCTCCGGCTGCAATGCACTTATTGTACCGTTCCAACAACCTCTGGAAGGACCCAATGGAAGTCCTCTTCTGTGAGCGTGTCAATGACCTTCGTCATAGCCTCTTTCATCTTTTTAATTGTCTCATAACGACAGCCTCTGAGTTTAGGGAATAAGCAAAAGTAACTGGGAGCAAGGTCTCTTAGAAATATTCTAAGTGAAAACTTGATGAGAATTTTGCTAGGAGATGGTAGTTCAACGTGCTAACAATTTCTATCCAATAAGATATTTAAAATTCCATTAAAATATCATATTATCCAACGGGAATTCTTCCAAGCAACACCAAGAATATGCCAACTGCGTCTCTCCAGAGGGGTATAACCCCACCCCCAACGTGTATCCTGAATTTGAATCTAAAACATTTGATGCCGAGGCTCCAGTTATGGAACTTTGGAAAATGTGGAGTACTTCTTCATTGCCATTACTCCCAGGTCCACTGTGATCCGGTGTCCAAGTTAGGGTCCCATCTACGAGTCAAATAGAAAGATGTTATCCTTTTTCCAACTTGAAATGAGCTCTAACTGGTTTAAAAATAATGATACCAACAAATTATTTGTTTACAAATCATTATCAATATATATGTACACTCCCGGACATTGGCATGATGGTTAGAGAGTTTGCCAATGGCCCAGGTCGAATCATACCAAAAACTCAAAAAAGGGTACTTGATACCTCCTTGCTTAAAACTCTGAATTATAAGGTAAGGATCAAGGGTAAAGTGGAGCAATCCATGAAAAGGAGTGGTGCCCTCCCCTTTACCTTGGTGTAGTAGCAATCGAAAAGAGAGCTTTTTGATCACCTTCGACTGAGGTCGCTAAATTTACTTATATGCATAAACAGGATTTGGCCTAAAGTAAGCTGCAAAGTTTGATATGACATAAAATACAACCATCTAAGCAGTCTTTCAATTGTAATCGTGTCGGTACTACAGTCAGGATGCACCAGTTGAACGCTAACCGAGAAAAAAATAACACCTTACAAAACTGCTACTACATGGCCACTTACCTCCCATCCCATAAGCTAGACATACAAGGCACTTCTGGAGAAGTAAGAACAAATAAATAAACCACTTTCTTCCATGGACTTCTACACATGGATGCACTTGTGTTGGCTGACAAAAAAATTACATTCTTTTGCTCTCTCCGGATACTGAATGCTGTCTAGAGGAGCTAATAAGTTACCGATAGGGACAGGTTGCCAAAGAGAAACAAGGGAATCCGTGCCGTCGGCATAACCTTATAACCATAATAATATTTTCTTTTACGAGTCTTTAAATGCTTTTATCACACAAAACTATCAAAAATCATTTGAGATTACTTAGAGAGAAAAGCTTACAAAAATTGCTGATAGTACAAGCAAATATCCTTTATTATATCGTAACATTTTAAGTGAATATTACCGGGGGAAAAATTGGTAAGCCATCAAAAGATGGAAAGACAAGTTGACGAAGTTCAACATCGCGCTGGGTGATCTAGCACAACGGGTAGGACCTTACCTAGGTCACCATCAATCGACTTTCTTACACAATGTGTTCCGTGAAACCAAATATTTGATAATTGTGAGTGAAATATGAACGAAGGAACGAATCAAAGATACGAGAAGTGCCCTGTTCCAAGAAGGATGAGGAAACTACATATGATTCTACGACCTCAATGACTGAACGAAAAGAATAAATCAAAGATGTTGTAACCCTTTAGACGAGTTGTGCTTTCTGCTTCTCCTACCTTATCTGACAATTTAGCTATCACATATATAGCGATCGTCTGTGACCTGGGTACAATATAAAAAGCTCGAAAAAATTACATTTTAATTGTAGAAACTACTGTATATTCTATCGTTGTTCAAACAGTTGAAGTAGATCCTTGACCTTTGAAATAGGGGGTAGCACAGTGGCGTAGGGGCAGATGTATTTGACTGCGACATACTTGTACGTGTATCTCAACTCCAGTCACACCGTTACGTTCACGTTCAGACATATCTTTGGAAAAGGCATGAACCCTCTTATCTCCCAGATATCGGTTAAACAGTACCGCTATTTTTATAAAATGTTGGCTTTTGCATTAAAAAAAAATCGGGAAGATTGCTTTGACGTTAAACAAAGAAATAAACCAGCCAACTTCTGGAAATGGTGGGAGATATTCATAGAGAAAAGTAGGAAGAGGGGACGAATATGCAGAAGTGGCAGAATATTCATCCATACGTATGACTTGATAGCAATGGAAACTTTGTTTCCCCATCCAGGAATGGGTTTAGTGGTCTCAGCATTTAGTCCTCTGGTACTTCTCCCGAGAGATTTGAGACAAATACAAATAACAAACCAGAAGTACAGAACGCTGTGCTATTTTGGGTAATACAGGTGAGTGTTCGTTTTCCAAGCAAATATGACAGTATAAAAGTTTGAAATATATATATATATATATATATATATATATATATATATATATATATATATACGCGCACTTGCAACTTATATAGCTATATACATGTATATATAATGATTTAACTAAGTAACTAATTACCTATATATATGCATGCATGTGTGTGTGTGTGTGTGTGTGTGTGTGTGTCTTGGATAGGAATCAGACAAAAAGAAAAAAAAAAGTATGGCAAATCATGTTTCTCTAGTGGGATAACTTTATCATGTTTACCAACCCCTCCGCTCGGTCAGGATATGACACAAGGCCAACTTTTTTAAGCGGAGTTTAACAGGTTTGAATTCAGAGTTTTCCTTCTCCTTACCAAGGCAGAAGAACCTAGTCTGCCCTACTATTTACCCATAGCTGGAGGGGGAATAATTGGATTCATACCTTTCCCAAAAGTATTAGTCCTATGTGAAATGCAATCAGCCTCGTCCAGGATTTGAACTCCTGTCGCCGTGTCCATTTCTTACGACGACCCCCATTACAACACGGGCACCTAGTAGGATAACTTTATCAGGATTAGAGAAAGACGCATACCTTTTACAATATATATATATATATATATATATAATTCAATGGAATTTAGACTGCGACCCCTGGGTTTCATGGAGTTTTTCATCAGGCAGTTAACAAAATGAAATGAATCGAAAATCGAAAAAATATAGTAAAAAATCCGTTGGGATTTTGTAGGAATCTTTACGTGTAATTGTAAATGTGTGAGTGTGTGTGCGTGTGGTTGTGTGGGTTATAGTTGCGTATTATTGTGTATGGATGGCATATAGTGTATGTGTATGTGAAGGTACAACTGCAGCGCGTTTTTAACTCGATATAAAGTCGTCCAAGTATCTTATTTTTGCTACATTATTTTATTTCAGTAAGTGTAGCTGACTATAGCTAAGGAACAAAACATCATCATTGAATGTCGAGGGGAATGAATAAAGATTTGGTTTAGTGACAACCAACACTGTTACAATATATATATACATATATATATATATATATAGAGAGAGAGAGAGAGGGAGATAAATGATAACAAGGTCATCCAAGTAGAAGGAGAGATTTATTGAGCAGCAAAGTCGACACTATAGCGTTTCAGTTCTAATGAACCATTATCAGGATTATGAGGGATGATATTAGTGATGTTAAATCAACAATAGATATTTAAAAATATAAAATACAAAAACCTAGAAAAAAATTGTTTAGCAAGAAAAAATTGGCCGCTTAATTAGTGAATCAGCGTTTGTTTTCATATATATATATATGTATAATATAAATGCATCTCTCTCTCTCTATATATATATATATATATATTGGGTTGAGTTATGAAATATTTACGCTTGAATAAAATATCATTTATTCATTATAATTTACCAATTACTTAATTTTTGTCAATAGTATATTCACCATTAACATAAAGGCCTATGCTTGCTGCTGAGCGTCGAATCAACCGAAAAGTACCATCGAAACGAGGTTAGAGAAAGCATGGACAGCTATCAATAAGCTATCGATTATATGGAAATCAGACCTAACCGATAAAATGAAACGCAGTTTCTTCCAGGCAGCGGTCACATCGATACTGCTATATGGCTGCACTACATGGACGCTAACAAAACGGCTGAAGAAGAAGCTAGACGGCAATTACACAAAAATGCTACGTGCAATCTTAAACAAGTCCTAGCGGCAACACCCCACAAGACACCAACTGTACGGCCACCTGCCCCCTATCACGAAAACTATTCAAGTTAGACGAACCAGACATGCAGGACACTGCTGGAGAAGCAGGGACGAACTCATAAAAGATGTACTCTTATGGAACCCCACACATGGCCGTGCAAAAGCAGGACGACCAGCACGAACATACATTGAGCAGCTATGTGAGGATACGGGATGTTGTCCTGAAGACCTGCCTAGTGCGATGAACGATAGGGAGGAGTGGCGAGAGAGCGTCAGGGATATCCGTGCTACCAGCGCGATATGATGATGATATTCACCATTATTTTGAATCACTCTTGTTCTTTATCAGGTAGATTATTGGTTCCTCTTAAGTAAAGTTCATCTGGTTTCGAGCTTAATAGATTTTTTCAAATTGTTTCCTCCAAATCTTCTTGAAAAAATTATTTTTCATTCAGAACATTTTTTAGTGAAAGAAAAAGATGGAAAACATTCGGCGCAAGAATTGCTTTATATTGTGGATCATATAGAACAGGCCAGACTAAATTCAATATTTCTTCCTGTGTTATTCTTTTTCAGTGTGGCCTGGCGTTATCCTGTAATATAATAGCCGAGGGATTTCGGTTCATGCCTTTGGGTTTAGTTAGGCTGAGAACCTTTCGGCTCAGTACATGGGTTAGTTAGGTGCAAACATTGATGCAGGAGTTAACGCGGGCGCGCGGCTGTGGACGAAGGTATCACTCAGAGGTGTCACAATAGTCCGAGACGAAACGGGTGACGGAGTGCGAGTGACGTCACGCACCGGAAGGGCACAGGGGTTTGTGGAGAATTGAAAGAAAGTTAGAATAGTTGAAAACTAGACGCCAAACGAAGAGGTTCGACTTTTGGGGCTCACTGAGGCGAGACGAATTTGCGCGCCGTAGGTGCCGCACGAGATAGGGGCCAAATGAATAAGACGGCAAAGCGAGATTGTGTCTCTCCTCTTTATGTCGAAACCTTTAACTCAAAGTTTATAAAAAGGTTTCGTACCTAAACAAGAAGTGGTTACGTGTTTTCGAATTTCGATATTTCTGTGTTCTTTATATGTTCTATCGTTATGAACATTATATGTCTATTTCACACATGGCGTTAATTGTGGTAATTTACTAAGCGTTTTGCTTAGATGTGGCACAAGGCCATATGAAAGGGGCACCCAATGAGACTCGAACATGGCGTTAATTGTGGCTATGAAACTATCCAAGTGAACTAAAAAAAAATTTCATGCACGTGTTGCAGTTGTTGAAAGTATAAATCTGCATTCAGTATGGGATTGAGGTCTAGTTAACTCAAAAGGAATTATACTGCGAATATTCTATCATAAACACGGGTATTATATTTCTTCCTTAAAGCTTCGCCTTTGAGAGAGTGTAGCATATCCGACTATGTGAAATGGACGTATAATGTTCATATATATATATACATAGAACATAGGAATCTCGAAACACGAAAAACACTTACGATTCTCAGTACAAGTACGAAATTTTTTTATTACCTTTGAGTTTAAAGGTTCTCCAACATAAGGAGAGAGATACACATTCTTTCTATTCTGGCTTTTTCATATGTCCCCCTCCCCATCTCGTGCGATACCAGCCTAATGCCTTTGGCCTGGCTTCAGCGAGCAAGCGAAAGCCAACCGTCTTCTCCCGAGACAGATCTCAACTCTACTGACTTTTTCAAAATCCCCAAATCTTCCGCGCGCTTTCGGTGCGTGAAGTCATTCGCACTTGCTAGCTCCATTTCCTATCTGGACTATTGTGACATCTCTGAGTGACACGTCCGCTCCGCGCACTCGCGCGTGAACACCTGTATTAATGTTGTCTCTAAGTAACCCATGCACTGAGCCGAAAGGTTCTTGGCCTAACTAAAACCAAAAGCATAAAACGAAAACCCATTTTTCGCTACCTGTGATTACATTCTAGAGAAACGGCACATTTCTCACTTCCCGAAAGAAGATTTGTCACTATGAGCATGTGATTCTTCTCATTAAAATTTTGAGGAAGCCGATTAAAAAATCCTTAGCGTTAAATTTTTATCATAATTATATATACGCAGATATATCATCACCATCATCATGTCGCACCTCCAGCACGGATATCCCTGACCCTCACTCGCCACCCCTCCCTATCGTCCATCACTTCTGGCTGGTCCTCAGGGCTACATCCCGTATCTTCACAGAGCTGCTGTATGTATGTTCGAGTTGGTCGCTCTGCTTTTGCTTGGCCATGTGAAGGGGTCCACAAAAGTATATCACTTATGAGCACATCCCTACTTCTCCAGCAGTGTCCCGCATGTCTGGTTCGTCTAATTTTGATAGTTTTCGTGATGGGTGGTAAGTGGCCGTACAGCTGCTGCTTTGTGGGGTGTTGCCTCTAGGAGTTGTTTGCAGATAGGTACGCACACATAATCCCTCGCACACACTAACACTCATGCATATATATATATATATATATACGATGTTTACAGAGAAGCATGTTTTAACCAAAACTCTTTACAGATAAGATAAATTGTTTAAAGAATATTGAAATAATATTCAAGATGACGACAGGTCAGGCTGGCCCACAATGGCGAGCGCACTGAAATGGTGGATTTACTTAATTGCGCTCATTTTGCTAAGAAGATTTAGAATAGAGAACATTTCTATAACTAGGAATGTCTGTGAATACAGCACACACAAATGTGTATGATGACCTTGCTCAAGGTCAGTTGTCTTTAGGTTTCATCAGGACTATCCAAAACCTCATATTGCGGTAAGAACAGCGAAATTAATCAATCAGTGTTATTGGGAACAGCTGCCACATCCTCCTTACAGTCCAGATCTCCCCTACTCCGCTCTGATTTCCACTTGCTTGTCTCATGAAGCGAATTCCTGCGTAGAACAAAGTTTTTAAGTGAAGATGAAGAACATGCTGTCCAAAGATGTCTCTGATGAAGGAATACAAAAGACCGTTTATTGATGGGGAAATTGTGTTTGAAAGAATGGAAACTGTATTGAAAAAAATACACGAATTTTTTTTTCCTGGGGAAAATGTGCCTCGTTATATTGCAAAATTTGCCTTATTTACTGAATCGGTCTCGTATATTGTGTTGATCTTGTGCCAAACCTTGGTATAGGTAATATGAAATCGGGATCGTAATACTCAACACTGATTCCAGAACAAAAAGAAAATTTAATAATTCATGCCTGGTACCATTTCATAGAATTAAATAATTTTTTTTTTATATTTTGATTTGGTCTGGTTTCTTTGTTTAGTGACATCTCAACTTTCGTGGGCTATTTAATGCCAAAACTATTCTCGTAGAAGCGCCCTAGTGGTGTTATTTAAATTATAGATGAGGGGGTAAGGTTTTATGCCTTTCCTAAGAATTTTAAATCGAAAGTGAATGGAATAACAACCCTGGAGTTCGAACACCCTTACTACGATGTTGCAATCAGTCCCGTTAACCAATACTCATTGAGTACTCCCTATTCTTGACATTCTTATATGATAATTGCCATCACGTGAATTTTGAAATAAAAGATTTGAAATATGACTGGATTATATAAACTTTGTGCTCAAGTCTTCAATATTAACTGTATTGAAATAAAACATTTGAAATATGCATGAATGATATACACTGAACGCGTAAGACATCCAAAAAAAGGTAGAGAGTTGTTATATTCAAATTCAGATGTGAACTTTAAAGAAAGTTCTTCATTATTCAGTCTATTACTGATAATATTTACGAGAAACATTAAATAAGTTTCCAGATTTTTTTTTCGTATGGGCACTTTTATTGATAGTACACACATGAAACTCTTGTCCTCTTCGAAGTAATCTCCTCTGGCTGCAATGCACTTGTTGTACCGTTCCAACAACTTCTGGAACGCCCCATGGAAATCCTCTTGTGCGAGCGTGTCAATGACCTTCGTCACAACCTCTTTCATCTCCTCAATTGTCTCATAATGACAAGGAATAACCAAAAGTCACAGGGAGCAAGGTCTGGACTATAGGGAGGGTGACGAACAGTCTTGATGCCCATTTTGGTCAAATAGTCTGTGACAAGGATGGAGTTGTTGACTGGTGCATTGTCCTGGTGGAAAATGTCACAGACCCGATTTGAAGAGTGCTGGCCTCTTCCCCAGGAATATTTTCCTGAACCCCCTTAAAACCCTAACCCTAACCCTTTGGCCAATCAACTCTGGTGTATTGACTTCCTTACTTCTCCTACACCTCTCATCATCTCTCACAGACTCCCTGTCTTCCTTGAATCTCTTATACCACTCAAAAACCGATGCTCGATTCATGCATGATGGTCGAAAAGAAGTCTGAAGCATTCCATACGTTTCTGTGGCATTTTTTCCAAGTTTAAAACAGAATTTCATTGCATATCTAAAGTGTCCTCACGTTCAGATTGCATTTTTGAAATTCACCAGCTGTGACAATCATGCTTTAGTAGGGTGTATTCCAATTGCTGCTGTAGCTGTTCATTTGAACCTGAAATTATAAAAATTGGCAAGTCATCTTATAAGATGTATAGCAATAACATACCGAATTTTTAAGAGTCTACAACAATTTTAAATGCCTGTACAAAAAGTCTAGAAACTTATTATAGGTACCAGGTAAATCAATATCTTGTGAATAAATAAATAACACCCTATCTATGTATCCACTGCTGGGGATATATTTAAAAGGTGCAGATTCCAATAAATCGAGATTAACGCATGCAAGAACTTTGCTAAGCAGACAATCCATAGGAAAACCTCATTTCTGTATATAAAACGTGTTATTGAGTTGGAAATAAAATTTAATTTCTTATTGAGAAAATTTCTTACGTCCAAATTTTTAACTGAACAAGATATGGTTGTTATTGTTAATAGTGTTTATTGCCATTTTTTCCTAAATAAATGGATGGGTGTCCTCGTGGTGTAATGGTTAAAGCGATGGACTGCCGAATCGTTGTAAGCGAGTTCGTATTCCAGTCGTGCTATTACGTTTACCTTCGGGCAAATACCCTTGGTAAAGGTATGAACCCCCTTATCCTCCCAGCTATGGGTTAAATTGTACCACAACTGTTCTTCATGGAGAATGGCTTTGGCATTAAGTAACCCACAAAAGTTAATATACAAAGAAACCAAGCGTGAATAAATAAAAGGAACAAAACATCATCATTGCATGTCGAGGGGAATGAATTAAGATTTGATTTAGTGACAACTAAAACTGTTCCAATATATATATGTATATATATATATATATATAGAGAGAGAGAGAAAGAGAAAGAGAGAGAGAGAGAGAGAGATAAATGATAACAAGGTCATCCAAGTAGAAGGAGAGATTTATTGAGCAGCAAAGTTTAATATGTCATTAAACAAAGAAACTAAACGTGAATAAATAAATAAAGAGGGGGATACTGAGAACTTTTCTTAAAATGATATAGGTTAATTTATTAACAAGATTTTAGTTGCAGAGGTTTTGTGAGTTATATAAACATTTCAGATTTACAAGGATTCATGACTCCAGAAAATGATTTTAAATTCGTTTTAGAGACTAACTTATTTCCCATGTCTTTTTGTTTGCTTTTATTCTCTTTTTTTTAACTACTAAGAATCCATTGAAAAAAAATTTTTTTTCTCTTCATTGTATGTTGGCTGCTTGGAGAATCTCGTTTTTCCCATACTGAGTTCACAGCTGAAATAAATTTATAATAGCCAAATGACTTTTTTTAGTTTTTCAATAGTATATACACAGAGTGTCCCCAAAAATGTCAACACATTAAAAATATACGTAGTGTTTAATTAGAATTCTATTATTTCAAAAGTGTAAAAACAGTGACTGTTACAGGTTTTGTAGCGAGGACTTTGTCTTTCAAGTATCCCCATAAGAAAAAATTTAGTGGTGTCAGGTCTGGTGAACAGGGAGTATATTCAACAAAACCTCTTTGTCTAATTCACTTGCTTGACAAGACCTCATCAAGGAAGGACCTAACATCTCTATGGTAATGTGGGGGTGCCCCATCTTGCTGAAAATAAAACTCTTCATCTTCAAAGTCTTTTCTAAGCTACAAAACCTGCAACAGTCGCTGAATTAAGAGAGGCCATTGAGCATGAATGCGCCCAAATACCAAGGAATTGTTTCATGATGTGTGCGATTCCATTGCTTAGCGTTGTCAGCAGTGTCTGGATGAAAATAGGCGTCAGTTTGAGAACAGGCAGGGAAAAAACAATAAAATGATACTTGTAAAATATTTTTACTGATTTAAGATAATAAAATTCTAATTAAACACTACGTTTACAAATATTTTTAATGTGTATACATTTTTGGGACACCGTATATATATATATATATATATATATATATATATATATATGGGGAGAGAGAGCGAGAAGGAATGAAATGAATCCGACAGAATATATGTAGGAAAAGGAAACGATGATATATTTGTGTAGTTTGAGGATTCGTTTTTTGTTTGTTTGTTTTATTTATTTTCATGCCAACGCGTTTCGACTTCACAATTTTTTAATATAAAAACATTCTATAAAAATTATTTTCAATGCGGGAAATAAAACAATGATAACAAATAAATATTCCTATTGTAATATAATGACCGAGGGATTTCGTTTTATGCCTTTGGGTTTAGTTAGGCTGAGAACCTTTTGGCTCAGCACATGGGTTAGTTAGGTGCAAACTTGAGTGCAGGTGTTAACGCGCACGCGGGGAGGATGTGTCGTTCATAGATGTCAAAATAAAAATCCGATAGAAAGGTTGACCAGTGGATGTGAATGACGTCATGCACCGCAAGCGCGCGCGCGGAGGATTTTAGGGATTTTAAAAAAGTCAGTTAGTTGAGTTGAGAACTGGACACCGAACGAGAACGGTTGACTTCCGCTTGCTCGCGGGGGCCATAAGCAGGTGTCGCATGAGATGGGGGGGGGGCAGATGAAAAAGCCAGAATAGAAAGAATGTGTATCTCTCTCCTAATGTCGAAGAACCTTTAAACTCAAAGGTGAGAAAGTTTCGTACCTGAACTGAGAAGTCGTAAGTGTTTTTCATGTTTCGAGATCCCTATGTTCTATATATATATATATATATATATATATATATATATGAACATTATGTGTCCATTTAGCATATTCCTATCTGGCTATGGTACACTATCAGTTGGAAGTCATCATCATAGCAAAAGAATATTTCTTATGAAAACGAATTAACACAGGGTAATATATTCGAAACTGTTTACGTCATGTGTCATATAGTCACATATGCAGATTCACATCTACATACGTGCACATATATATGTAGAATAATTCACAACGACACAACGACAAAGACAGATGCATGAATAAACGACGCAAGAAGGAAGACACAGGAAGACTTCTTTAGAAAAATATTCACCTCTCACTTTATTGCAAGGGTTCGAAAGGGTTGTTCAAGGTTTGCATATGAGAGGGTGCTGGAGACCGAACGTAAACTTCATATTTTGACCCCACTGTTATGACTGTCACGTTGTGTCTTTCTTGTTCTCCTGTTGTTCAACCGGAGGCCTAGGGCTCACTCTATCGGGGGTTTCCGTGAGCCCCCTCGGTCGGGTGTGGCCTTCCCTACCACATCTGGTCTTTAGCTGTCTGGAATTCTACTGGCAACTGCTTTGGCACCCCGAACTCAACTGAGTTAAATAATAATTCAACGCCCACACGATCGCCCTCTGGATCTTTGAAATCGAATGTTTAATCGTCATCAAGCGGAAACAACTGTCATGCAGTTCAGAGGTTACTCTCTTCCGGTGCATCACTGTAGTGGCACAATGGGACCTTCACCTTGTCCCATATCATAAGCCTTAATCTGTCCACGCGATCTCTTTCGATTACTGGCCATTGGAATGTGTCACTTCCTTCCTTGGAATAGCATTTTTGGGCCGGGTCGAAGGTCAAAATATAACACATGAGGTGGAACTTGTTGATAGAGGGTGACAGCGTTTTACAGTTTGACAAACAAATCTTAAATGTTTATAATTTTAAATCTCCAGAAAAATGGTGGCTAGTGTTACAAGTAGATTTCGAAATCTTTTAGCATTATTTTTGCAAGAGAAGGTGATATTTAAAAAAAAAAATTATCGTCGTAATATTCTGTCAAAATATAATGAAAGAGACGCTTCAATTAATTTGCGTTAATTTCTGTCGTGATTGAAAGTAAATCGATTTATTCATAACTGTTTACGTTGTTCCAAGCGGTTTTTTTTTATTTTGATATTTTTTTCCAACAGAAAATCCCCACCGAATCATCTTCAACATTTCTTCTTTGTAGACATTATCACTTTCGTATGTAAGCCGGTCAGCTATGTACAAGTCATCAAATTAAGTTTAAATTTAAAATTTTAAAAATTGAACTCTCTCTCTCTTCTCTCTCTCTCTCTCTCTCTCCTTGTTGTTTATATTTATAATCTATCTTTATGTATATATATATATATATATATATATATTTCTTACATATAAAAATAAAAAAAGAAAGAAAAATACTTGAATTGATTTTTTGAAAAGCACTAACTGGATCGTTACTTCTCCGACTGATAAAGGAATACATTTTCATTTATGATTAATTACTTAGGATATTTGCAGAAACATATTCAAGGGAAGTAATTCAATCTCTATTTCTTGAAGATGACTTTATAAGAAATAATTTTCTACCGAATCTTGTAAGTAATTTCCAATGATGTTTTCAATTCCTTTACCTCAGATATCTACCTTTCTTTCTTGGGACATAATGGAAGGAATATAGCATAATGATCTCAATATAAAAAGTAATTGAATTGCAACGGCAAATAATTATTGGATGTATTTGTATATTTTCATGGCAAAAATATCCGAAACACAATTTTGATTTATAATTAATTCCCCTCGCATATACAAAGAGATCCTTTCCATCATGAAGTGTTTTTAGCAATATTAGAAATTATTAACACAGGCTGGTGTTCTCAATTTCGATGCCTAGAGATTATACATATCCATATTTACCAAACCCCTCCGCTCAGGCAGGATATGACACGAGGTCAATTTTTTTAAGCGGAGTTTAACAGGTTTCAATTCAGAGTTTTCCTTCTCTTAGACTAGTTGCCTCACCAAGGCTGAAGAACCTTGCTTGTCCTACTATTTACTCATAGCTGGAGGGAGAATAATTGGATTCATACCTTTCCCAAGGGTATTAGTGCTATGTGAAATGCAATCAGTCTCGTCCAGGATTTGAACTCGAGTCGCCGTGTCCATTTCCTGCGACGATAACCATTACACCACGGGCACCTATGGATTATATATATGAGCATCAACTTCTGCTGATTGTACGGTATTCTTTGACTCTCTCTCTCTCTCTCTCTCTCTCTCTCTCTCCATCCATCCCTATCGTCCATTACTATAGACGGCAGTGCTTGTGTTATAGATTGACCCTCGATTAAGCCGTCAATCAAGAGATACACCTGTGTAAATAAGCGGAAGAACAGCGAAAATTGCCGGGCGTTAAACAATAATATAACCAAGCGCACAAACGGTTCGAGTCAGTTGGAGATGCCTGCGTGAGAACCAGCGGCAGACAGTTCGTATATTATGTTTGATTATGTTTCTGCTTATATTTGTATTACGGCTAACTTCAACAAAGCTGATTTTTGAAAGTCTTTGCTGGCCGGCAAATACTAGTGAACCCCTGAGTAGGAGTCCCTGAGAGAACGTTGCTAATGAGTTCATCCTTACTTTATTAGCCATGCCCTTGTTTGACCTACTTGGATGGTTAGTGCGATGGGAGGTAAGTGCGATGGGATGTTAGTGTGATGAGAGGTAAGTGACCATACAGGGTATTACTTCAAGATTTTTTTACCAGCACGTAGTTCCTATCAAGCTTTTTCTCCATTCATTTCATTAGATTCCAGGTGGTGCATCCATACAGAAGTATTGCCACAGTTAAAGCATGAAAGAAACCCCGTTTTATTTGATCAGAGATCAGATTTCTATATGATCAATAAACAATCAATAGCGGTCAAAGCTTTCTCTATGCCAATTTTAACATCGCTTTCAGTAGATGTGATATTGCTGATGATGTATGTCAACTAGTCTTCTAATTTCAGATGGTTGGTTGGTTGGTTGATTTTATGGCATATCAACCGTTGCAAGTTGATATGCCAAAACCATTTTCATACAAATAATTATTTTTTTTCAGACGATTCAGTTTATCATACAAAAACAGTTCCATTTCAAACAATTCAGTTTAGCATGCGTACACAGTTTAAATGTAAGTACACAATTTAATGGTCAAAAAAATTTCTCTTTCAAGCTATTCAGTTTCGCCAAACAGTTCTAATTCAAACGATTAGGTTTAGCATAAAGTATGCAGTATAGTTCTACTTAAGCCATAGATAGGACCCTGTCAGGTGCTACCACTCCCGGCCAGAGTGGACCTGGATGCAATGGAAATGGAGGGGTAATCTGCATTCCGCAAAGCTCCAGCATCATCCATCAGATTATTAAGTATCATATCATGAAGTTCGTTGGGGAAGTCTTACTCCTCTGTAGAGGTTCAGTCAGTGTATTCTACAGCACCAGCCCACTTAGCAGCAAAGATTCTGTTTTGCTGGGAAAAGAAAAAAAAAATAATAACACCTGCTAATATCAATCCGTATCTACTTCTATATGCAATTAATATGATATCGCTCAATCTTGTTTAAAACGAAGGAACTGTTTTATTCGCGTTCACGTATAGGCCAAAAAGTTACTTCGGAACTACATAGAAATAATTCTTATTGTTATAACTGCAAGATTTATAAGGCTCCATTTCTCAATTATATCCTTATTAAAATCGATTAAATTCTTAAGAAAAATCAGAACGATTTCGGAGAAATCGATTCACTCTATCACAAAGTATGACTATCCGTCGAATCATCGAAGAACAACGTGCAAAAATTATTGAGGCAACACTATTGTTCGTAGATTTCTTAGAGGTATTTGATACCATCCACTGGGGAAATATAGATTAAATACTACTTTCATATGGTATCCACAAAGAAACAGTTACCGCTATAAAGATGCGTTACAAAAACACGAAACCAATGGTTCGCTCATCTGATTGTGCTACAAACTTCTTCAACATTTTCATCTTCATTAGCACAAAATAAGTTTCTAATCTTTTTAGACTACGTAATACGAACTTTCACAGATCTAATGAAAGGAAAAGGTCTCAAACTAAAAAGGCAAGAAGTAAAAGATGTCAGGCAAAAATCATTATGAATGCAGACTATATATATTTTTTCTATCATATATATATATATTGCCTGACATCTTTTACTTCTTGCGTTTTTAGTTTGAGACCTTTTTCTTTCATATATATGTATGTTTTTTTCTTTCATATATATTTTTTTTTTCTCTCATATATATATGTTTTTTTCTTTCATATATATATATTTTTTTTCTCTCATATATATATTTTTTTCTTTCATATATATATATGTATATACTTTTTTTACCTGACATCTTTTACTTCTTGCCCTTTTAGTTTGAGACCTTTTTCTTTCATATATATTTTTTTCTTTCATATATATATTTTTTCTTTCATATATATATATTTTTTTCTTTCATATATACATATATATATATATAAATATTTGCCTGACATCCTTTACTTTTTGCCTTTTTAGTTTGAGACCTTTTTCTTTCATATATATATATATATATATTTATATATCCTTTTTTCTTTCAGATATATATATATATATATATATATATATATATATATATATATATATATAATATATATATATATATATATATATATATCTGAAAGAAAAAAGGATATATAAATATATATATATATATATATATATATGAAAGAAAAAGGTCTCAAACTAAAAAGGCAAAAAGTAAAGGATGTCAGGCAAATATTTATATATATATATATATGTATATATGAAAGAAAAAAAAATATATATATGAAAGAATATATATTTCATATATATTTCATATATATTTTTTTTTTTCTTTCATATATATTTTTTCCCTGACATCTTTTACTTCTTGCCTTTTTAGTTTGAGACCTTTTTCTTTCATATATATGTATATATATTTTTTTCTTTCATATATATATATATATATATATATATATATAAGGGTCGATTATTTCATATTGACACTGTTTCGAATCCCTAAATATATTACGCTGTATTTACGTTACTTTTCACTGACCTGACTGTTAAAAGTGCTGAAATAACATTATGAATGCAACCCTCTCCTTTGCAAACGCGTATTTCTGATTGACGCGCAGCTCAGTTCGAATCCCGAATAAAATCTCACTTTCTACATGGCTGTCAGAATAGTAGGGCGTTTACGATTCGTCGATCTTCTAGCACGATATTCAAAAAGTTTTCTGAATCTTATCGGCCAAGGTGTTTTCCAAACCAATAATCTCCTCAGATGACAAATGTTCTGATCAGTATAAGTCGGTCTTGATATACGTTTGCAAATTTATGAAATGTTGAAGTTATTCATTCATGAATACGTAGGTATGTGAGAGAGAGTTTCCTCTCGGCTGACTACTCTCGAAAATTTGTTTGTGTGTGTGTGTGTGTGTGTGTGCACGCATGCGCACGTGCTCTGCATCTCTCAATACAAGTCTATCCGTTCTCTCCGCTGTCCAAACTCAACAAACTCGTGACGCAAAACGCCAGTATATTATATACACATCTGTTCATAATCCAAATCTATTCTCACGCTGAAATAACATCCCAAATAAGGTATTTTTTGAAATCACTTAAAGAATCATTTCCTCTTCCCTTACTGTCTTCTCATCTCGTTGTTACCTCTATCCTGCTTCCAAATCCACAATACAGTTTCACCTCTCGCCATACGGTGTCAAACCTGGTCCTCTAAACAATTAAAATATTCTCTGAGAAAATTACCAACATATGATTTTTTACATTAACCCAATGAAGCCTGCTAGGAGGTAAAGTATATCAACAATTTCCTCAAAAGAGAGTTAACCCTTTAACATAGCAATTAACAGTTAATTTTGTCACATTATCCACTGCCGAACTGTGTTCACTGTTCCATCGCTGTAAAAGTCCAGCAAGCGACGACAAATGGGAATACGAGCATTTTTCCTAGTTGAAGAATTTAATTATATCTGTCTGATTTTGTGTCCAGAATTGTCATCAAACTCTTTTTTTAATTTTTTTTTTTTTTATAAAAGAAGACCTAATTCATTTGGCAGCCCAGAATTCGACGACTCTACCCCTGAAGAGGAGTAATACCCCCACCAAGCCAACGAGTGTCTTTGATATGATACTAAACTGCATCTGATGGTGAGGCTCCAAACTTTGAACTCTGGTGAAATGTACAGATTCTCTTTATTACAGTTACCCCCAGTTCCACTCTGACCCGAAGTGGGAGTACCTGTTGAGTCCCATCTTTAAATCAAATAGAACTATTTAATCTTTTACGTTACTTGAAACCATTTAACTGAGTGGAAACGAATGAATAATGTCGAACAGAATTGTTAGTCTTTGATAGGAATACTTGAAACCATTTAGTGTCCTACATATAGTATTACACAGGATCTTATATTTGACGATAAAACAGCATTTTTATTTCTAAGATCTGTTTAAATATACTAATCTGAATATTGGGTAATTTGAATATATATACACGTATATATATGGTAAATATATATGGTAAATATGCACATGTGTGTCTGAGTGTACGTGTGTGTGTGCACGTGTGTGTGTATGCGCATGCGTGTGTGCGTGTGGTTTGGAATTGTATGTAATAGCTGTCTATTTAGGATAATATACAGATATCCAAGTACAATTTACACACACACACACACACACACACACACACACACACACACACACATATATATATATATATATATATAATTATTTTTGCAAAATATGTGACAAATGGTTACTGAGAAGTATACGTTGATATGCAATCACCTTATATATATATATATATATATATATACATGTTTATTTATATGCATGCGTGTATGTGTTTGTGTGTGTTTGTGTGTGTGTGTGTAGAGAAAGAGAGAGAAAGAGAGAGAAAGAGAGGGAAAGACACTGTGTGCGCTAATCATGGAACTTCAAAATTTGAGTTTTTAAACCATCTCTGCTATAACATTATTAAACATATTTTATGCAATTTTCCTTTTTCGCATTTTATATTATATATATATATATATATATATATATATATATATATATATATATATATATATAAATCTTTAAGAAAAACAAAAACTGGTCACATTAGGATTATAAATTCATTTCCATCCTGTTATTGGTATTGATATGAATCAATAACACCAAAAATAACAGGAGTCTTCAGATCTAATAGTTAAAAACTTTTTTTATCCATTAGATCTGAAGAAATCATATCATTTTTGGTGTTATTGATTCATATCAATACCCATAAGAGGATGGAAAAAAATTTATAATCCTAATGTGATCAGTTTTTGTTTTTCTTAAAGAAATTATTGCTCTGTGACGTCAGATACATTGAGCTCTTCACCAGGAAAATTTAAATGTTCATAGTTGAATGATTTTTTAGTCCTGACGGAATTATTCCCGACTCCTGTTTAACTGGACCGAATAATACATACACACACATACACACACACACACATACACACACACAGACATATATATATATATATATGTGTGTGTGTGTGTGTGTGTGTGTGTGTGTGCGTGTGTGTGTCGGTCTGTCTCTGTGCTTGGATTCTTTATCAGTTCTTTATAGCAATGATGCATTATCAAGAACCTCTACCCAAATATATGTGCATCATAAATATGCTGAGCGTGTATAGAAGAGATGTGTTACACCCGTTCACGTTTATTTCTTTCGGCATCTCTTTGTACCCACTAAATTTTTGCATTCGTGACATTAAAACACATTCAATAATCTGTATCCAAATGGCTGAAAGTAACTGTAGGCAGTGTTGCACGCTGATCATGATAGAGTTTTGAAAAATTGATTCAAATCAGTCAACGGAAGGAAAATTAGCCAATCAGAGTGAAGAGACGCTCACGTCTTCCATCAATATTCCCAATCCAAAAAAATTGAGATTTGTTTTGAGAAATTGATATGAAAATATATTCTATATATTCCTCTTGCTTCACGTGAAATCTCAAATCAATATTCCTTTCGTAAATATGTTTCGAAAGATTGAAAAAATACGTCGACATACGTTGCTTACCTACATTAATAAGATGGGTCGACGAAAAAAAAAGATACCCAAAAACGATGAACCTGATATTACTTTCACGAATAATATTATCTTTCGGCTAAAAAGAAAAATATAACATTTTATAATATCTAATCGGTTTTCCTATTAGAAACTCGTCAACCCTTTTTAAACACTTTTTTACGGTAGATTGCGGCGTAGGAATCAACCTTTTTAAACCTAGAAATATCTCTACAAAACCATGGACAGACTTATACTGAATGGCTAAAATCCTGAACTTTACCACAGAGAGGTCAACCAGAGGAATGGTACTGTACCATAGCCAGATATGGCTATGTGTGAAATGGACATACAATGTTCATATATATATATATATATATATAGAACATAGGATCTCGAAACACGAAAAACACTTACAACTTCTCAGTTCAGGTACGAAACTTTTCATTACCTTTGAGTTTAAAGGTTTTTCAACATAAGAAGAGAGAGGCACAATCTTTCTATTCTGGCTATTTCATCTGCCCCCCCCCCAATCTCGTGCGAGACCTGCCCAAGGCCTCCGCAAGAAAGTGAAAGTCAACCCTTCTCGTCCGCTGTCTAGTTTCAACTCTCTAACTTTCTTCAAATTCCCAAAATCCTCCGCGCGCTTCGGTGCGCGCCGTCATTCGCACTTGCTAGCCCCGTTTCGCATCTCGGGCTACTGTGACATCTCTGAGTGACCCGTTCGCTCAACCCACGCGAACACCTGCGTTAATGTTGCACCTAAGTAACCCATGTGCTGAGCCGAAAGGTTCTCAGCCTAACTAAACCCAAAGGCATAAACCGAAATCCCTCGGCCATTATATTACTTTACTCCAAACAATCAATGTATACCATTTATTTTAACAATAGTAAACTTGCGCATTTATTTCTGCTTAAACACTGAAGTGTCGTACCTGTTGAGGTCTTATCTATGGGTCAAATAGAGCTTTTTTTAATCATTTACTTTGCGTGAAGCTTTTTGACTATGTGCAACAAGAACCATTAGAGTTAAATAGCTATATTTGAAGCCATTTAACTGTGTGCAAACAATAAATAGTAATACTTGAACCCATTTAACTGTCAATAAACAGTAAGTAGCAACATTTGAAATCATTTAACTGTGGGCAAACAGATGAGCTCTGGATCGTTTTAAAACAAACACACCCATAAACAATTCACTCATGAATCATATAAGGATAATATAGTAAAAGAAATTTAGTTGGCGACCTTAGTCGAGGGTGACGCAGAGGCTCCTTTTTCAATTGCAACTACGCCGTGGTGTAGGAGAGAGCATTACTCCATTCGCTAGATTACTACACTTTACCCCTACTTTATATTGTTGAATTTTAAGCAAGGCAGCATAGAGTACCATTTTTTTGAGTCTTTGGTATGACTCGACTTGGGATTGAACCTCTGTTTCCTGGACCATTGGCGAACACTCTACTCATGAGACCAAATGATCTAATAGATAATGATACGTTTCAAAATATTGGGATATTTAAGTAGGTCGACAAACGTTGCTCACGAACGTTTATAAGATGGGTTTACGAATAAAAAAAAATAAAATAAAAACATTGCACCTGATACTATTTACCAACCCCTCCGCTCGGGCAGGATATGACACAAGGTCAATTTTTTTAAGCGGAGTTTAACAGGTTTGAATTCAGAGTTTTCCTTCTCCTAGACTAGTTGCCTAACCAAGGCTGAAGAACCTAGTCTCTCCTACTATTTACCCATAGCTGGAGGGAGAATAATTGGATTCATACCTTTCCCAAGGGTATTAGTGCTATGTGAAATGCAATCTGTCTCGTCCAGGATTTGAACTCGTATGGCCGTGTTCATTTCCTACGGCGATAACGACTACACCAAGGGCACCTGATATTACTTTCACGAATCATATTATCGTTTGGTTAAAATAAAAAATATATTATTTTATAATATCTTATCGTTTTACATATAAGAAACTTGTTAACCCTTTAAAACATTCTCACAACGGTAGTTCTCACACACACATACACACACACCTAGCCACTCACACACACATTCACATTCAGACACACACACACACATACATACATACATACATACATATATATATATATATATTAGATATATACATTTAATTCATGGAATTTAGACTGCGACTGCTGGGTTTCATGGAGTTTTTTGCTAAAAATATATATTTAATATTTATTTATTTATTTATTATTATTATCATCATTATTATAATTATATAATAGCCACAGCGTCATTGGTCTAGTGGGTAGAGTGTTCGCCAATGGCCCGGGAGACCTGGGTTCAATCCGAGGCCTCGTCATACCAAAAATGGTACTTAATATGTCCTTGCTTAACACTCAGCAATATAAGGTACGTATCAAGGGTAAAGTGGAGCAATCAAGGGAAATGAGTAGCACCCTCCCCTACACCTCGGTGTAGAAGCTATTGAAAAGGGAGCGTTTTGGTCGCCCTCAACTTCAGTCGCCAATTTTACTTTACTTTATATAGCAGCTCTATCCTGGATATTGAGCATTCTCCATATTATATTGCACTTGGTTTGACACAAACCCACAAAGGGATATATATATATAAGTCAAAAGAGTGGAGTGCTGGTTCACCTTTGAATCGTAACCGTGAAACTTAAAGTCATGGTTTTTTGTACGTCGATAAACGTTGCTTACCTACATTAATAAGAAAGGTTGAAGAAAAAAAAAAAAGAAACCCAAAAACGTTGAACCTGATATTACTTTCACGAATTATGTTATGTTTCGGCTAAGAAGAAAAATATGATATTTTATATCTAATCGCTTTACATATTAGAAACTCTTTAACCCTTTTAAGCATACTACAACAGTCTTTCTCTCAAACACACCCAGTCACACACACACACCCAGTCACACACACACACCCAGCCACACACACACACACACAGTCACTCACGCACACACACACACACACATATATATATTTGAATCGAGCTCTCGGTAGCCGTTAAGCGGGTATATGTAAAAAAATAACAATTGTGATTCACAATCGTTTAAATTTCCGTCACTTGCGCTGGTTTCCTCGTGGCTGAGTGGTAGAATCTTGGATTGGTGTTTGAGTCAACCGAGTTTCGATCCCAGCTTCGGGGATCAAGAATGTCTAGTCACACTGATGAGTTCTGATATAACGAAACAGCTGTCTGTGGATGACAATATATATATATATATATATATATATATATACATATATATAAGACATACGCGTGGAGTACTTTGAATCGTAATCGTGAATCTCAAAGTTATGAGTTTTGCACATGGCGAATACGCCTGATCAAGCAGATACACTACTGCATAGTTTGGAACGAGCCGCAGCAGACATTGGCCTCTATGTCAATGCACACAAAACTGAATATATGTGTTACAACCAAACAGGCAACATTACCACACTAGACGGAGCCTCTCTGAAACTAGTAGACAAATTCACCTACCTAGGAAGTAGCGTCTCATCAACCGAAAAAGACATCGACACACGACTAACGAAAGCATGGACAGCTATCGATAGGCTCTCCATCATATGGAAATCAGACCTGACCGATAAAATGAAACGCAGTTTCTTCCAGGTAGCGGTTGTATCGATACTGCTATATGGATGCACTACATGGACGCGAACTAAACGGCTGGAGAAGAAACTTGACCGCAATTACACAAGAATGTTGAGAGCAATATTGAACAAGTCCTGGCGACAACACCACACAAGACACCAGCTGTACGGCCACTTGCCTCCCATCACGAAAACTATACAAGTTAGACGAACCAGACACGCAGGACACTGCTGGAGAAGCCAGGACGAGCTCATAAGTGAAGTACTCCTATTGACCCTCACATATGACCAAGAAAAAGCAGGACGACCAGCTCGAACATACATACGGCAGCTATGTGAGGACACAGGATATAACCCTGCAGACCTGCCAGAGGTGATGAATAATAGGGAGAAGTGGCGAGAGAGGGTCAGGGATATCCGTGCTGGCGGCACGACATGATATATATATATATATATATTATTATGTTGAAGAATTTACTGATACGGACCTGTGTAATATGAACACGGATCTCAAGCCAGCAAACACATAAGTGTTGAAGGGATTGTGCTACTAAATAGAAGTTGTTGATATCAGAATGGGTCAGTCAGAGTTTTAGAGAGACGAGAGTAGACGTATGTAAAATAGATGTGAAATGTGACATTAAGAGTTAGTATTTTTTAGAATTCCAGACTCAATATTCGGCATTGTAGGAGAGTGAAAAGATTTTAATATTCCACCAAAATTGCCCCCACCCGCTCACGGAGCATTTCAATATATATATACATATACAGAAAGGGAAAGAGAGATAGACAGACAGACTGACGGTGATCTCTCTCTCTCTCTCTCTCTTTCTCTCTCTCTCTCAGATAGCGTAGATAGAGTTACGTTGGGAGACTGTCAGTTTCTCGCCTCACATAGACAAAACACTGTAAGTCAGCAAGCGCCATTGTCTTTGGATCTAGACTATTCTTAGATCTATATACGATCTATCACTGAGGTGGACTACTTTATCATAAATATAGCAAAATAATTCATTAATATATCGCGTGGAAACTAGCAGGGCATTATAGCTTTATCAAATCAATGACACAAACTAGACGCAGCATACTTTGAAATAGAATTATTTCATACACGAAAATAATATTTTGATTAAAAAAAAACTTTGGTAATGTTGTAGCTTACGTTTAGTTTGAACGTCTGTTTCATATTTTCTCCAGAAGTTCATTCGAGATCAACAACCTGATAAATTAAAAAAAAGGAAAGAGAAAATTCGTATGTGAAATAATGAGGGTGCTTTATTGATTACAATTAAATATTTATCTATTTGGTAAAGTTATAAGTAAGCTAAAGGCTATGAATGTAAGTGTCTTTCCTCGCTAAGGTCAAACGCGTGCACAGGTGGCGACCAGGTTTAACAACTCACGTCAAAATGACGTCGCGGAAGATAGGAAGTGAATTATAAACAAATCAAGGTTTGTGGACCAGAGTAGGGAAATAAGTATTTGTGACACGTTATCATTCTAGAAATTATAATGCAATAAATAATTAAAATAGGTCATATATAAAATTAGATGATTTGAAAATTATGAGAATTTTAGTTTTGAAATCCAAAGAGAGAATTTGGGATTAAACGTTGTTGAGAGACTAGGAGTGGGCTCTCTCCACGTGTTTGCTTTGGACTGCCATGAAATTGTAGCAGTCCGAATAAAGTAGTTTCGTATCTGAACAACATGAATCACCTATTATTTTTTAATTTTAATATTTCAGATGACAGCAGTAACGTTGCGATCATAAATGTACCGTATCATAGCGCAATGATGAATGCTGGGTGTCCTTTAACGGAAGCACTTTGACTGAGGAACTGTTATTTGTTTGTCTCATATTTAGGGTTTGACTCCTGGTGATAATAATTCATTGGATATTCAATGGTCGAAAAAAGAATCTGCTTTGTCACATAACGTGTTCCACACTACGTCATCCCACATTTGGATCACGATGCATAAGGAGCTCCTTAGAGACGTATGTAGTCTAATAGATATCGTTGTAGGAAATGGACACAACACCCGGCGTTCAAATCCTGAACGTGGTTTACTGCATTTCACATTATGCTAATACGTTTTAGAAAGGTATGAATTCAATTATCGACCCTCCAGGTAAATAGTAGGGCAAACTACTCTCTTTTACCTTAGTATAGCAACCAGAAGGAAAACTGAATTCAAACCTGTAAATTATTTACCTTGTATCGTATCTTGCTCTGGCCAAAGTGTTGGGCAAACACATTTTTGGAACTACTATTGATGGACATATTTGATTTCTCAATTTGATAGGTTCTCTCAGAGGCCCGTCCAATCATATAAAAAACCTGTCCAAGCTTTGTACAGCCCGTTTTTTTTTAACCTTTCGAAGTGTAAAGAACATACTTCAACGTATAGCCAATCAACGAAGCCATATGACGTGGAGCTAATAAGATCTTCATCCGCTCTGGCAAAGGTCAAGATTTTAATCCTGCAATAATTTAAGCAACTACATCTCACCAGCCTTGTCTTGAAAAGGGGTTAAATTCAGTGTTACTTACTGATGAAAAATAAAAAAAATATGCTAACCTGAAAATGTGATTTAATTTCCAGTCAGTCAAAGGTTTCATTATATGACTGGTTTGTAAATTATCCCATTTTATGTAACGTCATTATATAAGTGATAAAGATTATACATGTTAGCGTATATATATATATATATATATATATATATATATATATATATATATATATATATATCACTTACATGATTACGATTATTGTCTTCAACTTCATTGTGAACCGAACCCTTTATTTAATCCATGAAAGGAGTTTATTGTAATTCTATTAACAAATCTACCCTCGTGGATTAAGTAGTTTTGGTTTGAAGTTCCATGCGGGCTTCACATGAAACACCTGAAGAAGGCCGAAGGACGCATCGGCCAAAACGTAGTGAATATAAAAATGAAGATGAAGACAATAATCCGAATATTTTAAGAGAATTCGTTATGAAGCTTTATCTCGAAAATTTAGAAAAATAACACATATGTATATGTTTGTGTATATATATATATATATATATGGATTCACAACGTTAAATATTACCTCAGATTTAAAGTTTCACATGAGTTATCCCGTACGTTCATCTGCTTGTTTGCAGAATCGTGGATTTGTGCTTTTAGACAATTTCCAAAAAAGCAGGATATATAAGAAATGGAAGAAAGGAAAATTATATAAAACATTCCTCCTATGTCTTTGTAACTCCTTTCACTTCTTATTCTCTCTCTCTCTCTCTCTCTCTCTCTCTCATATGTGATTAAAAAGAGAGAGAAGGAGAGAGAGAGAAAGAGAGAGTGTGAGAGAGATAGTCCATAAAACATGTACTTCGAAAACTATTTCCCGATAAAGCTCGAGCCGAATCTAGATTATCTAGACAACAACAATGTCAAGATAAGCTAGAATGCTGAAAAGAGTCCTGGACACTTGAGAAGACTTGCTGTCACTTAGTATCGGGTAAAATGGTGATACCAATGAATGATAATATTATAAGAACTCGTTCGATAATTCAAACTTAAATTTCGATCATGGTAGATGTCATCGGAAATATCTTGAAATAATGTATCCATGGATTTTAATAATTCTAACGCTTCTCTTATCCTATTCTAATATATTTTTTTCACCACCAAGCACTGAAACCGTTGTAGACATGATATATTAATCTTTGTGTCAGGCTTGGATCCAGAAAGGAAACATCATCGTCATTGCTTCCGACTATCCCAACGCTACCAAACAATATTAAAAAAAAAAAAGCTTTGAATATTTCCTTTGTATTATCTAGTTAGATAAGGTTTCTTTTTCAGTTCATAAGTTCGGTAATATTTTTCAAGAAAAAGTTAACTAAACTAAATAGTTTAAATTCATTTATTTATTGGTCTATTCATTATTTTATTCATTTGAATATTCTTCACACCAGCTTCAGCTGATAGCTTTCCGCTGGAGTTCGAGTGACAGCAAGCCTTAACAAGTCTCCAGAACTCTTCTTAGTATTCTGGCCGATCTTAACAATGCTGTAGTCTGGATGCTCTCCACTCGTCCCCTGATTTTCGGGTCCTCCCGTCCCTGATCCAATCCTTTGCTGACTGTACAGAGTACGCCATTTATAATATGTATTACCGTCTCTTACGCGGTGCTTTCAATAAGTTTCCAGACTTTTTTGTACAGGCATTTAAATTTGTCGTAGACTCTTGAAAATTCAGTATGTTATTGCTATACATCTTATGAGATGACTTTAGTCAATAAGGTCTTTCCTAATCTGTTCGTAAATAGTAGAGTTATCTAACTTTGGTTAGGTAATTAGTCTAGTTGAAGGAAAACTCTGAAATTATACGTGGTGCCTTCAATAAGTTTCCAGACTTTTTTGTATAATTGTCGTAGACTCTTGAAAATTCAGTATGTTATTGCTATACATCTTATGAGATGACTGACCAATTTTTATGATTTCAGCTTCAAATGAATAGCTACAGTAGCAATTGGAATACACCCTACAAGCCTGATTGTCATAGCTGGTGAATTTCCAAAATGCAATCTGACACTTTAGAAGAACGATATGCAATAGAACACTGTTTTAATCTTGGAAAAATGCTACAGAAACGTATGGAAAATCTTCACCCTGCTTTTGGAGCATCTTGCATGAATCGAACATCAGTTTTTGAGTGGCATAAGAGATAATTCCAAATACCCCAAATACAATTGCTATCACCCTCACGTTCATATTCCTTAGATTTATCTGCACTCTGGCAAGGTCTAGTGTTGGACAGTTGCCATGATGGTTAATTATTTTCTTACCTGTTTTGGTTTGGCCATGAGCTTTTCAGGTAGCTGTTAAGTCAGCTAAAATCTTTAGGCGGAAATATAAGTTAAATTGGAAAGTTTAAGCCGAGTACATAACGTTCGACACTGGAAGGCAAAACTGTAAACAAAATGGATTCATATCTTGTCGATGACAGGTTTGATTGGAAAAATAAAAAAAAAAGAAAGACATGTGAGAGATGATGCAATAATTCAGCAAGATGACATCACCCCCACCGATATCCTGAATCAAAATATATAAAAATTAGCGAATTTGGAAAGAGAAGCAGTAAGCCAGTCGGTCGGTAGTCAGAAGTTTGCATTCAGAGAGTTCTGTCGAGCTGCGAGGTGTGGGACGCGTATCTCTTTGTGTCTGTTTATAGACCCTTACAGATTATCTCTCTCTCTCTCTCTCTCTCTCTCTCTCTCTCTCTCTCTCTCTCTCTCTCTGTATGAAGTCTAAAAATCGAACAATAAATGATTGTTAATTTTTTGAGTTACCAACACCCAAGCAACTTTGTTCCAACGGATCACTCTGACCGCCAGAAGAAATTCCGGCTAGATAGTGTCATTTCTTGTCTGTGGATCTTTCAAACACAGTGTGGGCACAGACAGGATTGATAAACAAACTATCCGAAAACGTGATACTATAGTATTACACTAGATATTATCTCTTTTTTCACCTTCTTTTACTGTGTGGTCAGCCAGGACGGCAAAATCCACTATTCGTCAGGTTCTCTTTTTTTTTGTTAACTATCATCAGGTCTAATCTTCTTGCCGAGATTAGGCGATCTATTTGTATCTCAAAATCTCAGATAATTTTGTGCGTCCCATTTTCTTGGACAGATTATGTGATGTGTTCGTATGGTGAAATTTCCAAATTTTGCACAATTCCAAAGGGATCATTTTCACCGCTAAACGTTGTCTATTGCCCAGGCGGTTTGGGGCTGTAGAATACACAGACTGCTTACCCTCTGCAGAGGGGTAAGACCCCCACCCAACGAGTGTCCTGATATGACACTAAACAATCTGATGGTGAGGTTCCAGTAATGCTGGAGCTTTGGGGAATGCGGAGTACCCCTTCATTGCCATCGCTCCCAGGTCCACTCTGGCTCGGAGTGGTAGCACCTGACAGGGCTCTATCTATGGGTTAAATAGAACTAACAGCATACTTATGCTAAACTTAATTGTTTGAGTAAACTGAATAGCTTGAAATAGAAATGTTTTTCACAATTAAACCGTACTTGCATTTAAACTGCGTGTTTATGCTTAACTGAATTTTTTTTAAATAGAACTGTTTTTCGACATTGCAAGTGTATTTACACTTAACTGAATTATTACATATAACTGCTTGAATTGTTTGAAATAGAAATATTTTTGACAAACTGTGTACTTATACTAAACTGAATTGTTTTAAATAGAACAGATTATTTACATAAGAATGGATTTGGCGTTAAATGGCCTACAAGGGTTGATATGCCATAAAACCCAACAAACCAAACCAAACCCTGTCTAGTCTTTTTGTGCTTATTTGCTGCATTCGCTTATCATAAGATTCATTGTTTACTCTTCTGGCCAGGATTAGGTAATCCCATATTTACCCAACCCCTCCACTCGAGCAGGATTTGACACAAGGTCAAATTTTAAGCAGAGTTTAACAGGTTTGAATTCAGAGTTTTCCTTCTCCTAGACTAGTTGCCTCAACAAGGCTGAAGAACCCAGTCTGTCCTACTATTTACCCATAGCTGGATGGAGAATAATTGGATAAGGTATTCCGTGTGCATCTCAAAATACAAAAGAATTTTATGCATCTCATTCTGCGGGACGAATTCTGATTTGTGCATATACAATTTAGTAGTATAGTTGAATATAAGTTTCTTGCACCATTCTCAGTGGATCCCCTTTCCAACCCAGTCGTGTCTTGTCTTATAATCCTTTTACGGTAGTGTGCTACATTTGCTAATTATGTAATTAATCGATTCATCTTTCTCCATATAATGCACACTTCCTATTTGGTTGCATATTATCGATTTTGTTTTAAATACAATTAGCCCTTATGACGTTGTTTTGTACTATTAGAAGAAATTCTGTTTCCCTTTCTTCGCCATATCTAGGTCTTCTCGTGTAAAATTTCCCCTGTTAGTCGTTTTAAATCCCCATACAGATTTTTCGTGGTGTAATGGTTAAAGCGATGGACTGCGGAATCGTAGTAAGCGAGTTCGAACTCCAGCTGCGCTATTACGATCACTTTCGGGAAAATACCTTTGGGAAAGGTATGAATCCCCTTATCCTCCCAGTTATGGGTTAAATTGTACCACTACTGTTCTTCTATAACAATTGCTTTGGCATTAAATAACCGACAAAGGTTGATATGGCATTAAAACAAAGAAACCAAACCAACAGATTTTCTCAGTAATTTTTTTACTCTTTTGAGAGCTTTTTCACACATGCGTTAGCTGATGGTCTTTCACTAGAGTTTGAGTGATAGCAATTCTCCTCAAGTCTCCAGGACTTTTCTCAGTATTCTGGCCGATCTACAGTAGTTTGCATGGTTTCAACTTGTTCTCTTATTTCTAAGACTTTCAGTCCCTTTACCTATCCTTTTGGTGACTTTAACGAGCGTATCAATATCATAATTGATTTTCAAGGAGTAAGATCAGGCCCCTGATGTCATTCAGACAAAATTTGAGACGCAATTCTATACTGATCGTCATAGTCCAATCTGCATATCTGACATTTTTATACAGACTTTTAACAAAATTTTGTTTTATCTGGCTGCGTATATCAAAACTAAAAGTTATTGTGTATCCTAGTATTTGAACGGCCATTCGTTCCTTTTAATAAAATCTCTTTATATCGTTGACGACAGAGATAATCCCCTTTAGTGTGTAAATTGTGTGTTCTTTTAACGCAAAACTGTATCAAGGGCCTGAAGACAGTTGGAAATAGTTAACGGTTTCCAAAATGGTTTCTTTCTTAAACTTTTTATAGTCCAAGAGGTCATAAAAGTCTCTTGGGATTTTTCCCAGTATATCAGACTACCAGCGCGAATCATTCTGAAATTTTTCTCAGTTTGATATAAATAAACAATAAGATTATCTACATTTGTATTTATCTATCTATAAAATAAGTTTGGTTACCGTTGTCAAGGGCAACCCGACGGTTCCTTTTTCGATAGCTACTACATCGAGGTGCAATTTCTTTCCCTAAATAGCTCCACTTTACCCTTGAAATGTACCTTATAATACTGAGTGTTAAGAAATGAGATATCAAGTACCATTTTTTAGTCTTTAGTATGACTTGACCTGGGATTGAACTCCGCTTGCCCGGGCTATTAGCGAACACGCTACTCACTAGGCCAATGGGTCGACTTCTATGGGACATAATATCTGTAAGAAATAAAATATTTAAACCCGAAGATGGTGTTAAAATTATTCTATTCCTGAACACTCTAATATATATGTGTGTGCGTGTGTGTGTTCATACCGGGTGGGTGATTTCATTAAAAGTATTCACCTATTCCCAGGAGACCTTTATCCAAGTAACACCTGCCCCTATTTCTTAAAAAAGGCAAGGTTGAGTTAGTTGCTCTACCCTTGAGGAACCATTGAATGGAAACGTTGATGGAACCAAGATTTTTTTCGTATGAAGGGCACACATTCTTATTCTGGCAGCCAACCCACCCCTAGAAAATGTATTTTATCATGTGAGAAGTCGAAAATTCCCACATATATATATATATATATATATATATATATATATATATATATATATTGTCATCTACAAACAGACTATTTCGTTGTATCACAACTCTTCAGTGTCGCTAGACACGTAAGACGCTTGAAGCTGGGATCAAAAGCTGCCCAACTTTACTTTAAACTTAGTATCATACCGCTCAACCAGCAAGCGAACCACATCAGCTCGGGAATTATAAGGCATTAGGTAATAGCTTTCGTCTGTTTATATTTTTTCCTTACCAGATACCAGAGTGCTCAATTCGTTCGAAGAGCTTTGCATTATCGAATAGCAGCCGTAAATTCCTTCGCCAGAGTGCTCAACCCTCGTTGGGGAGCGTATATCATTGGCCTGTTGGGTAGAGTGTTCGCAAAGGGTCCGGGAGACCAGGGTTCAATCCCGGGTCGAGTCATACCAAAGACTTTAAAAATGGTACTTGATACCTCCTTGTTTAGCAATATATCAAGGGTAAAGTGGAGCAATCCAGGGATAGGAGTAGTGCCGTCCCCTACACCTCGGTGTAGTGGCTATCGAAAAGGGAGCCTTTTGGTCGCCCCCAACTACGGTTGCCAACCTTTTTACTTATATATATATATATATATACGAGGTGCATCCTTGTCACTGACTATTCGACTAAGATGGGCATCAAGACAGTTCCTCAGCCTCCCTATAGCCCAGACCTAGCTTCCTGTGACTTATGGTTATTCCCTAAGCTCAGGGCTGTCGTTCTGAGACAATTGAGGAGATGAAAGAGGCTGTGACGAAGGTCATTGACATGGTTACACAAGAGGATTTCCATGGGGCCTTGCAGAAGTTGTAGGAACGGTACAAGTATATTGCAGCTGGGGGAAATTACTTTGAAGGGGACTAGAGTTTCATGTGAGTACTATCAATAAAAGTGCCTATACGAAAAAAGTCTGGAAACTTATCGTATGCACCTTGTGTATATATATATATATATATATATATATGTATATCATTGATATCAATTATAACTCGACATATGTTTAGTCATTATAAATTTATTTCAACAGTCAGTCAGAATGGATTGTATCATCAGATGGGGAACAATTTAATGGAGGGTTTTTGCTATACAGAGGAAACAAATTTATTTTGAATTAAACATTTAAGATTTATTCATCAAAAGTTATAAATTAGAAAAGAAAAAAAAATCTATCCAAGAGTAAGTTGGTTGGTTTTTTTACGGGAAATCAACCCTTTTCGGGTTATTTCATGCCAAATCAAATCATTTTGATAAAAGTTTGTTCGTTTCAAAGTCTTCGTATCTTGAAATATTTATTCATGGTGTATAGTAATTGTTGGAGGACATGTTGTTATTTGGTAGATATGTTTAGTCCCCCAAAATTTAACGTTGTGGTTTAGTATAAGATAAGTTTAGTGGTATGTTATGTTTGGAAAAAGGCACCTGGAAAAAGGGAAAATAGGCACATGGAGACAAATGTAGTAACTGAAGTAAATGAGTAAAGATATGAAACGGCGCGGACAAAAGGAACATTCAAAACGAGGCGACAAACAAAACAAATTTATATTCATGATGAAACATGCAATGATACATTTAAAATATTGCTATGGTTCTCTATTGTTCGTAAAATAGTCCTCTGTGTGTGTGTGAGTGTGTGTGTGTGTGTGTGTATGTGTTTGTGTGTGTCTAACACAACTAAAACTACAGAAAGGATTAAATAATAAAAGTGTACTATTCATGTTGACTATATAATTCTAAATGTTCATTTCTTCCTGTGGTTTGAAACAGTTGGTGTTTCCGAGGCTGGAAAAAGTCTCATAGGCAAAGTATTTTGAAGAAAAGAAGGTTTGCGTGGTTTATCCATTTTGTGGCTCTTGACGTCTGTTGGTGGATAAGAGAGTCATACTGGAGAGAGTGTGTTAGTGCTGCAATAGAAATTGGGAAAAAGAGATAGTGTTTGAAGACGACGTATTTATAGAAAATACGTGTCTTAGAATCTGCTCCAAAAAACGCGGGACGAAATTCAAATACGGACGTAGTTTTAAGCAGGTCACGTGGTTCTCCTGGCCAATGGTTTCCCGAGACTGAATATTTGCGGGCGTCCGCCATCTTTATTGTGGGAACAAGTGGCATACCGCCCAATTTAAATTATAGGAGTGTAAGTCCTATATAATCTTCAGATACAGATTTCTTTTCGGTTACTTTGGTATTGTTTATATTATATTGGCTAGGTCTTTAAATTTAATTTAACTTAATTTAAATTTAAATTTATGGACTTAAATATTCAGGGCTGCACCAGAAAAATTAGACTGATAAAATATAGTTTGCGTTTTAAAGTTTTAATTAATTTCCCATTTTTTTTTTCAACTATAAAACTTCCTATTTTATTATAATCTGAATTCTTAAGTATTTTTCAGTGCATCTGAATTCATGAGTTAGAAATCTAATTATTTTTTTAATCATAATTTGAAAAAATCACATTTTACGACTATAATTGTTCTCGTAATATAATGTGTCTTTATCTGCATTTAAATTTATCAATTTTTTTTAAAGTAGGACATTTTAAATTCAATAGCCTTCAAATTAATCAGTTGATATCATATTTGATGAGGATTTATTAAAATCGAACCATTTAAAGAAGATTTATCAAAACCAAGCCATTTGAAGAAAATTTATTAAACCTAAACAATTTTGGACTTATATATATATATATATATATATATATAGTAATGTTCAGTCAATGATATAATATTTTAATTCATTGACGAGATGATACATCATTACACTGAACATGCTTGAGAATAGAATTTCCTTGAATTTCGTGAGGAAAATCAGTGTACAATATCTCAATAATGAATCATTCATTAAGTGATGTTAATTTGAATTGTATGAGATGATAACGTCAATAGAAAATCGAGATAGATTTTGAATTTGTATATTATCTTAGAGAAAGAGAAGTGTTGAAAAAAATTATACTCACATTAAAAGAAGTTTTGGTTATTTGTGGAATTATCCATTGCCCATTGTTTCTCCCTTTTCTCTCTCCCTTATTCTGTATATATCCGTGTGTGTGTGCCTACATCTTAGGGTTAAGGATGATGACCAAGAAATATTGATTACTTTAATCAATTTCTCTTCACCTTGTTTATGGAAAACGCAATTCCCCAGTATTCTTTATTACTTTGTCTGGATGTAGTAATAAATTCTTACGATTAGGGGCTCCTACCATAGAGAGCGAACACACACACACACGCACACACACGCACACACACACACACACACACACACACACACACTTTACAATGTCTATAAAAAGCAACCTATATACACTGAGATGTTGTCACGTCTGTTGTTTTGGTAATACGAAAACCCCAATTACAAAAGCACATGAAACCCAATGGCAAATGAAAGATATTTATTAATTTGATTTAACCATGAAAGGAATATATTTTGTTTATATTAGAAGAAGCCACTTTTATCTGCCTTCTTCAAAAAATACGAAACCAATAATGGAATATCGTATAAAAGGTTTGAGTTGTTCATAAAGGGGCATTCGTAAAGGGGCACTATTAATTCCTTTTTTTTTTTTATTTGTTTCTTTATTTTAGGATGAGTTGCGGAAGAAAATTTCAGGAATTAAAAATTACTATGCGGCGCTTGAGGTTTGTTGTTGTTTAAATTGATTTATAAACTTAAACATGATGTATTAATATATATCGAATGTTTATGGGGGTGCCCGTGGTGTAATGGTTATCGTCGTAGGAAATGGACCCGGCGATGTGAGTTCAAATCTTGGACGATTGCATTTCACATAGCACTAATACCCTTGGGAAATACCCTTGAATCCATTCTCCCTCCAGCTATGGGTAAATAGTAGAACCGACTAGGTTCTTCAGCCTTGGTGAGGAAACTTGTCTAGGAGGGGTTGGTAAATATGGATATGTATCAAATGTTCTACACGCTGTAGAAAACATTGACAACATCTCTTCAGAGGGTTAAGACCCTTAACAAATGTTCTAGTTATGACACTAAACTGCGTTGGGGCGTTGGAGAATGTCATTGTCATTAATCTCACCCAGGATGGTATCCCATGTATGGGTCAACTAAAACTGTGTGCAAGCAAAGGACTGATGTTAGATTGAATTAAGAGTGTTACTTAGCAATACTCTCAACCATTTAACTGTGAGCGAACGAATTAATAATATCGAATAGAATTATTAGCATTCAAGAGAGCAATACTTGCAACCCTTTGACTGTGTGCAAAAACTGAATTATTGGTATAACATTACAATACTTAGACCCGTTTGACTTCGAGAGATAGATTAGGAAATTGGATGTTGGGAGTTACTCTTTTATTACCATTACTCCCATGTTCACTGAGACTGGTTGTACTTCTTAGGGTCTCACCTATACGTCAAATAGATCTGTTTGATATAATTCTTAAAACAATTGTGAACTATCTATATTGGCTCTTGAGGAGGTGCCCGTGGTGTAATGGTTATCGTCGAAGGAAATGGACACGACGACACAAGTTCAAATCCGGGACGAAACTGACTGCATTTCACATAGCACAAATGCCCTTGGGAAAAGTATGATTCCAATTATTTTTCCTCTAGTTATGTGTAAATAGAAACGCAGACTAGGTTCTTCAGCCTTGTTGAGGCAACTAATCTTAGAGAAGGAAAACTCTGCATTCAGACCCGTTAACTCCGCTTAAAATTGAGCTTGTGTCGTATCCTGCCCGAGCGGAGGGGTTGGTAAATATGGATTAAGAAATATGCGTCAACTCATTAGATCCTGTGAGGCAAGACGGACAAGTGCAGACTTAGACATTTCTTCTTTGCCGACCTGGCCCCACCCTCATCAGAGCCAGTCTACTCCGTTTGCTTTTGGTCCTTCTATGACTACCACTGACTCTCTTCCAGACGTCTTCGAAATCTTATATATTTTCTTAAAATTATTGCCTTAACGTATCTATTAATCACACGTAATCACTAAAACGTTTTAGGGACACGTCATTGCTAAATATCAACTGACTTTCACTCAAATGTTTATATTTATTATTTCGCTAACAGCTGACTCTGAGACAAACCTGTCGTACTTATTTTGACAAATATTGATATGTGTAACCAAAACAAGATCTACACAAGTCCTTACCTTTAGAAATTGAAAACTTGTAACTACGAACTCAAACTTTTAACTCACACAGAATTTATCACAAAAATAATCAACTAAAATCCCGATTTATTTTGTTTTATTTAATAGCTGAGAACCATTAAATAAACTCCATATACTTTGAAATATTGATTTTAACGGCATGTCAACCCGTAAAAAGTTACTTTAAGCCTTCATTTCACGTTCATATTTACATTATTTGTTTTTGTTTCTTAAGAGTATTTTTTAATCTTTGCACAAGATCCTATTGAATACGAGTAATTTTTTAAACAGATCTATCTGGAATCGTAATCCTGGTCAAAGTGGCCCTGGGAGTAATTACTATGATAGGGTATTCGACATTCCCAAGATTTCCAGAACTGGCGTTACACTATCAGATGCAGTTTAGTCATACCCAGCACATCCCTTTTTGAAGGGCAGTACAGTCAGCATATTCTTAGCTTTGTCAACTGGCTATTCTTAGATAGAAGGGTAGACACGGCTCTTTAACCTTGTATGGCACGCGGTCGAGAAGGAAAGCTTTAAATTCAAGCCCGTTAAATTACGCTTAAAATGACGTTGTGTCACTTTCTGCTTTTGCAGAGGGGTCGTTAAATATATATATATATATATATATATATATATATATATATATATATATATATATATATATATATAAGTTTTAATGAGGCGTTAATTCTTAGATAATACCCCGTTTCTTATAATGTATTAGGTTATCTCAAAGAGAGTAACCTCACTCAGAATAAATATAATATGACATTTAATTGTACACAATATAAAGAGCGAACTAAGTTCACGTAGCTCGCCATAAAAATGTTACCATGTGTTCAAGGAACATCAGTACAAATCCATATATCAAAAAGATGGAAATGACTTGTTCTTCCCAAGTCTGAAAGATAACGGACGGAGGCACCATGTACTCACTGCTGAGGAGCGACCAACAACGTCTGCTCTTCAGTTCAGTTCGTCAAAGAGATGGATTCATGGGTTCACCTTGTCATGTGACCAAAAAGGACTCGTGACGTGAGAGAGTTCCTCAAACACCAACAAAGGAGATCACGCCATTTAGTTACGAATTAAGACCACTTACAAAGGTTTCGCCCGGGAAGCAAAATTTGGCGACTAGACTGAAAAAAGAATACAATCTTGGGGCTGGCTTTGATGTTACATTTAAACCAGACAATGATATTTTGTCTTTTGTATCAAGGGTAAAAAATAATGATTGGCTGGATTGTTGGAAGATTTTTTGAAGAAAGGCAAATGTTTTAATATATAAAAAAAAAACACGAGATCCCATAAAAGTAATTATGGATCAAAATCTCAGCAAGCATCCATCGCTATGTGAACTATTCTGATATCAAAGTCCTGATGATGGTTATTGAAACCGAAACGTTCAACATCGACTTTACATCATAAAAAATTCACCTATTTGGATTATGTTTTTCTGCTATCTTCATACTGTCAGATTTTGATCCATATTTACTTTCATACTGTCCTTTCGGAAAAACAAATACCTAATACAATCTTACACGACATCTAACATGGATAACTTCAAAACGATCTTTATACATGAAGACTTACTTGTCTGCATATTTCTTAAAAACGGGAGGATTTATCTCGTTTCTTTAAGAAATCCAATATTTTCAACTACATTTCCACGTGTCAGACATGTTCTTATCACTTGAATTATGAAAACTATGTGCACGTTCATATATTTTCGTTGTATTTGTTCCTGTTATCTCAGCAAGCATCCATCGCTATGTGAACTATTCTGATATCCAAGTCCTGATGATGGTTACTGAAACCGAAACGTTTAAAATCGACTTTACATCATAATAATTTCACCTATTTGGATTACACTTTTCTGCGATCTTCATGAGACCCCATGAATAATACTGTATTCAGTCTTAGGCTCCATTGTCTAAACTTGGAAATGGGAATGAACTTGGTGACTTCAATAAGTCTCCACACTTATTTTGTACAGGCATTTAAAATTGTCGTAGACTCTTAAAAGTTCAGTATGTTATTGCTATACATCTTATGAGATGACTGACCAATTTTTATGATTTCAGGTTCAAATGAACAGCTACAGCAGCAATTGGATTACACCTTACTAAAGCCTGATTGTCACAGCTGGTGAATTTCAAAAATCCAATCTGGACCTGAGGACACTTTAGAAGAACGATATGCAGTAAAATTCTGTTTTAAACTTGAAAAAATTCGACGAAACGTATGGAATGCTTCAGACTGCTTTTCGACCATCTTGCATTAATCGAGTATGAGTTTTTGAGTGGCATAAGAGATTCAAGGAAGCCAAGGAGTCTGTGAGGGATGATGAGAGGTGTGGGAGGAGTAAGGAAATTAATACACCAGAGTTGATTAGCTAAAGGGTTAGGGTTAGGGTTAGGGTTACTATGATGAGGTTTTAAGGGAGTTCAGCAAGAGATTCCGTTGGAAGAGGCCAGCACTCTTCAAATCGGCTCAGTGGCATTTCCACCAGGACAATGCACCAGTCCACAACTCCATCCTTGTCATAGACTATTTCATTAAGATGGGCATCAATACACTTCTGCCTATAGTCCAGAGCTTGCTCTCTGTGACTTTTGGTTATTCCCTAAGCTCAGAGTCTTTCGTTATGAGACAATTGAGGAGATGAAAGAGGCTGTGACGAAGGTCATTGACACGCTCACAGAAGAGGACTTCCATGGGGCCTTAGAGAAGTTGTTGGAACGGTACAACAAGTGCATTGCAGCCGGGGGAGATTACTTCGAAGAGGACTATAGTTTCATGTGAGTACTATCAATAAAAGTGCCCATAAGAAAAAAAGTCTGGAAACTTATTTAATGATCCTCGTAATATTGAGATTGGAAGGCAGACTAAGAAGCGTGACAAAAATAGCTTTAAAAGATTAACAATAACGACAAAAGAATATATTAGGGAAATTAGGATTAAGTACTTCCCTTAAAAAGAAGAATGGGAGACAACTTATTTAAAAATTTCAGACTAATCAAATTCTGATCTCAGGCAACAGTTTTTAATATTTCTCCTGGAAATTGAAATTTACTGTCAAGACAGATTTCAAAAACTACCTGTAGTAGCCATTCGTATTTTTTGCTAATTAAGTAAAATATTTTCGGAGAAAATTGCTTAACCAGATCCAAAACAGCAAGAGTATTAAAAAAAAATAAAGATTAAATTGGATTATTTCAGAAACAATATTTAGGAAAACAATTGAAGAGGGTATTTTGGGAAAATATCGGATGAATTATTTAACAGAATTCAATTTTATTAATAGCAAACATTTCCCTTTTTAAGATTGATAGGAGATGATATGAAAAGCAAAGATACCCACGGAGGCTGAATAAACAAACAAACAAATGATGATAATAATCGAAGTAAACTTTTGTCTCCTGATCTAACAGCGGTTTAAAAACAAAAATATTTACCTACAAAATATTCACTTACAAATTATATATATATATATATATATATATATATATATGGCCACCTGCCTCCCATCACGAAAACTATCCAAGTTAGACGAACCAGACATGAAGGACACTGCTGGAGAAGCAGAGACGAGCTCATAAATGAATGACACGTATGGACCCCCACATATGGCCGGGCAAAAACAGGACGATCAGCTCGAACATACATACAGCAGCTATATAAGGATACGGGATGTAGCCCTGAAGACCTGCCAGAGGCGATAAACGATAGGGAGGAGTGACGAGAGAGGTTCAGGGATATCCGTGCAAGCGGCACGACAAGATGATGATGATGATATATATAAAGATTGATGTTGGTCCAGCGAAAGAAAAATAAATATTCTAAATTTGATATTTCGGTTTTATTTATTCTTAATATTCTTGTGATACTCGAGTTTCGGACAGTTCAGTCCTCGTCAGGCAGTTATGTGGAATCTTAATTTCGGTTGAGGTAAAACTAACTCCAAAGGGACAATCAAAGTAACAAAACTCGGAATTAAACAAAATAAAAATGCCTATTAAAACAATCTTTTCTATCAAAGAAACTTAACCCTCAGCCGAAATTCAAACGCCATCAAACTTTTTCGCCTGACTACTTGACGATGGTTGTTTTGTTGGGTTTTTTATGGCATTTTTAGGTTATTTAACGCCAAATCCATTTTTATGTAAATAATCAGTTCTATTTCAAACAATTCAGTTTAGCATTAGCACACAGTTTAATTGTCAAAAATATCTCTATTTCAAGCTATTCAAGCAGCTATATGTAATAATTCAGTTAAGTGTAAATACACTTGCAATGTCGAAAAACAGTTCTATTTGAAATAATTCAGTTAAGCATAAGCACGCAGTTTAAATGTATGTACGGTTTAATTGTCAAAAACATTTCTATTTCAAGCTATTCAGTTTACTCAAACAATTCAGTTTAGCATAAGTATGCTGTTAGCTCTATTCAACCCATAGATAGGACCTTATCAGGTGCTACCACTCCGGGCCAGAGTGGACCTGGGAGCGATGGCAATGAAAGGATACTCCGCATTCCCCAAAGCTCCAGCATTACTGGAACCTCACCATCAGATTGTTTAGTGCCATATCAGGACACTCGTTGGTGGTGGGGGGTCTTACCCCTCTGCAAAGGTGCAGTCGATGTATTCTACAGCCCCAATCGACTGGGCAAACTACTTTACGAGTACGGGAATGTAAGGAACACGTGTAGCATAGGTACATGAAATAATAATGATAAAAAAAAATACCAACTTTGAAATCATTTCTGGACCTAATTATATATATTAAATATCCCACATATAAGCCCCATTATCCCCTGCATATAGATTAAAAAGTATTACCAAAAATAAGTTAGCGACTATAGTCGAGGGTGACCCAAAGACTCCCTTTTCGATGGCTACTACACCGAGGTGTAGGGGAGGGCGCTATTCCTTTTCCTAGATTGCTCCACTTTACCCTTGATCCTTACCTTATAATGCTGAGTGTTAAGCAAGGCGGCATCAAGTACCATTTTTTAAATCTTCTGACCTGGACTTGAACCCCTGTCTCCCGGCCCATTGGCGAATACTCTAACCATTACGCCAATGTCCAGTTAGTATTACTACTCTTCTTCTACGAGAATGGTTTTGGCTTTAAATAGCCCACGAAGGTCGATATGCAATGGCATGTTTATCAATTTCAAATTAATCAAATTAAATCAAAATCTAGATATCCCACACTGTTTGATATGCCATTAAACACCAACCAGTCAACCAAATGGAAACTTTTGAATGACCCTAATGCATTAAGAGACTGACTACTGAACACAAGACGTAGTAACTTAACATAATCGAAGTCGATCTCATAACAATTCTTGTGTCTGCTTGTTTAAATAAATGTTAATATTACTTTTAACCCCAGGCCTTGTCCCTGTTACATTTGACACGCTGTACTTAGAATTATCTTCGTATTCAGACGGAACATCGACCTGAGTACAAATTTCAGGTTATTTGTCTGAGAATCCATTAGAATTCAGTTCACTCCATACAGTGTGTTCCATGAATTTGCTCTGCTGACGAAAGTACCAAACAATACTGCCGTGAGAATCAAAGAATGAATAAGGAGCAGACTGGCTTCTGCAATTCTAAGAAGAATCATCATCATTCCAGAAGTTGTACGGACTATTGATCTCAATTTTTTTGTAGGCTGGTCTTGTGGTTAGGATGACGTTTCGACCTATCAATTAGCTGGCCTTCTTCAGGTGTACTATCAGCATTGATAATATTTTTCTGTCATTTTGAAACTTGCACAAAAAAAAAAAAAACATTACCGGCCGTCTGAGGACAAGGATGTAATTAAATATATTCCATATCCCTTGGGGAGGTTAAAACACATTTGCAGTGCCCTGGAAAATTAGGATTGAATACCCCAATGGCAATTAAAAGAGAATTGATGTCACAGTCAATATCTGATCCCTCGAATGCCTTCTTCGAATATACTGTCATGAGAGGAAATTTTGTTTGGTTTGTTAATTTGTCTACTGGCATATATATTTACCCAACCCCTCTACACAAGCAAGATACGACTCAAGGTCAATTTTTAAGCGGATTTTAACGTTTGATGCAGAGCTTTCCTTCTTCTAGACCGGTTGCTATAACAAGGTTAAAGGCTCTAGTCTGTCCTACTATTTACTCATAGTTAGAGAAAGAATACTTGGATTCGTACGAGGATCATTAAATAAGTTTCCAGACTTTTTTCGTATGGGCACTTTTATTGATAGGACACACATGAAACTATAGTCCCCTTCGAAGTAATCTCCTCCAACTGCAATGCACTTGTACCGTTTCAACAACTCCAGCAAGGCCCCACGGAAGTCCTCTTGTGTGAACGTGTCAATGACCTTCGTCACACCGTCTTTCATCTCCTCAATTGTCTCATAACGACAGTCTCTAAGCTTAGGGAATAAGCAAAAGTCACAGGGAGCAAGCTCTGGACTATAGGGAGGCTGAGGGAACTGTCTTGATGCCCATCTTGGTCAATCTCAATATTACGAGGATCATTAAATAAGTTTCCAGACTTTTTTTCTTATGGGCACTTTTATTGATAGTACTCACATGAAACTATAGTCCTCTTCGAAATAATCTCCCCCGGCTGCAATGCACTTGTTGTACCGTTCCAACAACTTCTCTAAGGCCCCATGGAAGTCCTCTTCTGTGAGCGTGTCAATGACCTTCGTCACAGCCTCTTTCATCTCCTCAATTGTCTCATAACGAAAGCCTCTGAGCTTAGGGAATAACCAAAAGTCACAGAGAGCAAGCTCTGGACTATAGGCAGAGTGAGGAAGTGTATTGATGCCCATCTTAGTGAAATAGTCTATGACAAGGATGGAGTTGTGGACTGGTGCATTGTCCTGGTGGAAATGCCACTGAGCCGATTTGAAGAGTGCTGGCCTCTTCCGACAGAATCTCTGAACTCCCTTAAAACCTCAACATAGTAACCCTAACCCTACGACTCAAGGTCAATTTTTAAGCGGATTTTAACATGTTTGATGCAGAGCTTTCCTTCTCCTCCATAGGTTGCTATAACAAGGTTAAAGATTCTGGTCTGCCCTATTTACTCATAGCGAGATTGGATTCATACATCTCCCAATGTATTAGCGCTATATTAGATGCAAAAAGACTCATCTACGATTTGAACTCGGGTCTTCGTGTCTGTTTCCTACGACAGTAACCATTACACTTCAAACTCTTTTTTTATTCTGGGCTATCAATCTGTATGGGTTATGTAATACCAAAGCCGTCATTGAAATGAACAACATCGTTTGCCTGGTCAGCAATGAAACATGTATTATCCTATATTGGAATATTACTCACTTTCTCTGAATTAATTCAAGGCGTTTTTCGTTTATTGTGCTTTTAGTCTGATTAGAAGCAGTACTTGTTCGAATAAATCATTTAGATTTCTGAAAAGAGATCAGAGCAAAGGAAACTGTTCAAGCTTTGCCACATAAACAATGTCAGCTCGATTCAGTGAAAACCGACATTCTTTATTGTAAACGGAAGCCCATATTGTTTGCTTCACGTCAACAAATATATTCCATTTATGACAGACCGGGAACAATTTTGAATGAATATACGAATCCAACATCTAACAGTTTCCAAGGAATATCACGTAGGAGGTACATATTATTAGGTAGCTGTCAATTTATATGTATGTATGTATGTATGTATGTAGATTATTTGGAACTGTGTAGACTCAAAGGTATGCATGTGTATCGAGATCTGCAAGGATACAACAATTCGGGCACTTGAAGAATATTGTAGAAAGAGCCACAAACAATGGCACATTTCAGCATCTTGCAACAGTGATATCAGCACACGTAACTTCAGGACGAATAGGAAAACATCCATTGAGATATCTAGAAAAAAAGCTAGAAAACAGATGGGATAAAAAAACCAAAAAAAAAACCAACTGTATGCATACTTCAAGCGACAAAATAAGAAAATCGCCCATGAGATGACCTGGAAATGGTAAAGAAAGAAAAAAATCTGAAGAGAGAAGCTGAATCTCTTTAAATAGTAATATAAGATAAAATCATAAGAACTAACAATATCGAAGCAAAAACTGATGATGCATAGAAGGTTGGTTGATTTGTTGTTTTATTTTACGGTGTATCAACGCTTTTCAGGTCTTTTAACGCCGAATTAAATTTCTAGCAATTCAGTTTAGTATAAGTATAGTTTTCTGTTTATACAGTTAAATGATAAAACAGCTCTATTTAAGCAATTCAGTTTAGAACATGTACACAGTTTAGTTCTAGTTCACCCAGAGATAGGACCCTATAATGTGCTACCACTTTGGGCTTGAGCGGACATGGAGCAAAGGCAATAAGGAGGTACTCCATATTACCCAAAGCTCCAGCATTACTGGAACCTCACCATCAGATTGTGGAGGTGCCCGTGGTGTAATGGTTATCATCACAGGATATGGACACGGCGGTACGAGTTCAAGTCCTGGACAAGACTGATTGCATTTCACATAGCACTAATACCCTTGGGAAAGGTATGAATCCAATTACTCTCCCTCCAGCTATGGGTAAATAGTAGGGCAGACTAGGTTCTTCAGCCTTGGTGAGGCAACTAGTCTAAGAGAAGGAAAACTCAGAATTCAAACCTGTTAAACTCCGCTTAAAAAATTGACTTTGTATCATATCCTGCCCAAGCGGAGGGGTTGGGTAAATAGGACCATCAGATTGTTTAGTGTCATATACAGGACACTCGTTGAAGGAGTCTTACCCCTCTGCAGAGATGCAGTCGGTGTATTCTACAGACCCAGCAGACTGGGCAATAGGACACTCGTTGGGAGAATCTTACTCCACTACAGAGATGCAGTCGGTTTATTCTACGGCCCCAGGAGACTGGGCAAGATACATAGAAAAATAATAAGTGTAGGCTATGTAGTGGTAGAGATGAAACAGTTAATCATCTAATAAGCGAATGTAGGAAACTGGTACAAAAGGAGTGCAAGACTAACCGCGACTCGGGTGAGGGGAATGGCATACACTGGGAATTGCGCAAGAGACTGCAGTTTGGCCATATAGTCAAATCCTATATGCATATCACTAGAATATGTCCAAGAAAATCAGACGCATAAAATTCTCCGGGATTCTGAGATACGAATGGATTACGCAACGCAGACCAGTAGATTAAGATGTATTTTTTGCAAGATGTTGTGGATTTTACCGTTCCAAAGAACCAGATTCTGAGAATAAGAGAAAGCGAAAACTAAAACAAATAAGATCTTGCCAGAGAACTGAAAATACTACGAGGTTAATTTAGGTTATTTGGTTTAAGGGCATATCATATCTTAATGGCTATTCAATGCCAATCCTGGTTAATTTTTAAGTAAATAGTTTTTAGTTAACCATTTTTTAAAAGAGCTAAAGGTTCTTTACCCAGTTAAAAGGTTGAGGTTTGGTTTGGTTTGGTTTGCTTAGTTTTATGGCATATCAACCTTTGCAGGTTATTTAATGCCAAATCCATTTTTATGTAAATAATCTGTTCCATTGAAAACAGTTCAGTTTAGCATAAGTACACAGTTTAATTGTCAAAAACATTTCTAGTTCAAACTATTTAAGCAGTTATATGTAATAATTCAGTTAAGTGTAAATACAGTTTTAATGTCGAAAAACAGTTCTATTTGAAATAATTCAGTTAAGCATAAGCATGCAGTTTAAATGTAAGTACGGTTTAATTGTCAAAAGCGTTTCTATTTCTAGCTATTCAGTTTACTCAATTCATTTTAGCATAAGTATGCTGTTAGTTCTATTTAACCCATAGATAGGGCCCTATCAGGTGTTACCACTCCGGGCCAGAGTGGACCTGGGAGCGATGGCAATGAAGGGGTACTCCGCATTCCCCAAAGCTCCAGCACTGCTGGAACCTCACCTTCAGATTGTTTAGTGTCATATCCAGGAAACTCGTTAGTGGGGGGGGGGCTTACCCGTCTGCAGAGGTGCAGTCGGTGTATTCTACAGCCCCCAACCGCCTGGGCAATTAAAAGGTAAGGTATTGCTAACTAATACTAATAATTCAATCAACTATTAATAAACTGAACTATTTGATATTATTAATTGAAATCAATATTAATAAACAGTAGTATTTAATGATAATCATCATGTCGCGCTGGTAGCACGGATATCCCTGACCCTCTCTTGCCACTCCTCCCTATCGTTCATCGCCCTAGGTAGTTCTTCAGGACAACATCCCGTATCCTCACATAGCTGATGAATGTATGTTCGTGCTGGTCGTCCTGATTTTGCACGGCCATGTGTGGGGGTCCATAAGAGTACATCTCTGATGAGTTCGTCCCTGCTTCTCCAGCAGTGTCCTGCATGTCTGGTTCGTCTAACTTGAATAGTTTTTGTGATAGGGGGCAGGTGACCGTACAGTTGGTGTCTTGTGGGGTGTTGCCGCCAGGACTTGTTCAAGATTGCACGCAGCATTCTTGTGTAATTGCCGTCTAGCTTCTTCTCCAGCCGTTTTGTTAGCGTCCATGTAGTGCAGCCATATAGCAGTATCGATGTGACCGCTGCCTGGAAGAAACTTTCCCAGTCGGCTGGGGCTCTAGAATACACCGACTGCACATCTGCAATGGGGTAAGTCCCTCCCCAAAGCAGTTTCCTGTATATGACACTAAAACATTCTATAGTGAGGTTAACAGTAATGCTGGAGGTTTGGAGAATGTGGAGTACCCTTTCATTGCCATTACTGCCATGTCCACACCGGCCCAGAGGGGTAACACCTGATAGGGTCCTATCTATAGGTTAAACAGAAATAAATGCGTACTTATGCTAAACTAAATTACTTGAAATAGAACTGTTTTGATATTTAAACTGCATACTTATGCTAAACTGAATTGTTTGAATTAGAACTGTTTGACTAAACTGAATAACTTGGAATAGAAATGTTTTTGACAATTTAACTATGTACTTATATTTAAACTGCGTACTTATGCTAAAGTGAATTGTTTGAAATGGAACCGATATTGAAACTGTACGTACGTTAAACTGATTTTTTAAAAATAGAACTGTTTTGACATTTAACTGTGAGTAAATAAAATCTATACTTATACTAAAGTCAATTGGGAGTAGATTTTTCTTTATAGCGGACTTTTTTTGTCCTCATCTTGGTAGGTTTTTTTTTGTGTTGTTTCTTCTTTCACTACGTTTCGGCCAAATTTCACCTCTGGCCTTCTTCAGGTGATTTTTACCGCGACCTCGGATAGGAATGATGAGTTTTGTAACCGTATCCCCAGTAGTTACCGCCTTCCGCAGTTGTTGTCTATCGCACCACGTTCTTGACCAAGTAAACCTCTGGCCGGAAGAAGGCCAGAGGTGAAATTTGGCCGAAACGTAGTGAAAGAAGAAACAACACAAAAAAAAACTACCAAGTTGAGGACAAAAACAGTCCGCAATAACGAAAAATTAATTCTCAGATTAAGAAGCCTCATCTCAAAATGATTCCAATTAAAGACAATTGTTAAAGTAAATTGTCTGAAATAGAGCTAATTATTTGAAATAAATGAAATTGGGATTAAATAACCTACAAGGGTTGATATGCCACCAAACCCAAACTACCAATCAATTTAATATTATAAACAGTACTATTTGATACTAATAATTCAATTCAAAATTAATAAACAGTACTATTTGATACTAATAATTCAATTCAAAATTAATAAACAGTACTATTTGATACTAATAATTCAATTCAAAATTAATAAACAGTACTATTTTTTTTCGTGGATAGAACCCTCACAGGTATTATCATTTCGGGTCAGGTAGGCCTATGAGTAATAGTGGTGAAGGGTACTTGTAGTGATGGGGATAACATTATTATTATTATTATTATTATTGGGTTTTTAGGTTTAAGGTTTAAGTCGGTTTTACGTTGGTTGCGTTGGTATTTGGTTGGTTGCATTGGTATTTCGTTGGTAGCGTTGGTATTTCGTTGTTTGTCATCACCTCGCTAAATGTTGATGGAAAATAAAGTTGGTGAAGAAGAACGAAGACGTCGTTAGGTTTTGTATCAAGGTTTTAATGGCAGCATGAAGAAAAGGGGTTTACGCTGGTATGCTGCGAGCCTCGTAGTAAAGAAAGAAGGTAGGAAGTTGTTAGAGTGTATCATCTAATTTATTTTTAACTAGAATCCCTTGGTCTAGAAGAATAGACCCAAAGGATCCATAAACTAGATGGCTCTCCTCATAGTGTATGATGGTGCTGCTGCTATTCAGGAACAGACGTTAAAATGCCCGTTCCCGTTGAGGATTTCTGAGGGAGAGAGAGATTCGCGGGCTTTCTTCAATTTTTGGTGCTGCTAGGAAATATGGTTCGGACTGAATCGGACAAGTCATCCTGATTGGGCGAAAATGTTCGGCGACTCTAACGGTCAAATTAAATTACGCGCCAAACAAAAATTCAAGTTTCTTTCTGCTACATACTCCATATTCACCAAGACTCCAAAACTGGAGCAACACTATCAGATAGTTTAATGACATGTCCAAGACACTAGGATGGTAAGGGTCTTACCCATCTGCTGTCGGTACATTCTACCGCTTCTGCAGACACGATTGTTAAAAAGACCGTGGAACATGAAGATAACACTGATACCAATTGTTGTCATGTTATCTTGTATCCTTGGAAAGATTGCCGAAGGGCTTGAAAAAAAGACAAGATTGCCTTGAGATCAGAGGAAAAATCCAGATCACCAGATTGTTAAAATAAGCAAAAATACTTTGTAGAGTCCTTGAGACCTGATGAGACTTGCGGTCGCTCGGAATTTAATGGAAAAAAAAACAACTCGCAAATAGAAAAATAAAATTATTTCGAAAAACAAAAATTCTGATTGGTTCACATTTTCAATTTTACATTAAGTTTGATGAATTAATACGGACAAAAAAAAACACACAAACGCACACATACACACACACACACACACACACACACACATATATATATATATATATATATATATATATATATATACATATATATATGTGTGTGTGTGTGTGTGTGTGTATGTAAGATGTTCTTAATTGTATATATATATATATATATATATATGAGTAATTTTTAAAGCTTTTTCTTTTATATGGTATATATATATATATATATATATATAGTGTAAGCCGGATATAAGAGACCCTAATATAAGATGAATCTGGATATAAGAGAGATTTTCTCTGGTTCCAAATTAAAGCCTGTGTTACCTAAACTAAATAGACAAAACCCGGATATAAGATACTTATTATCCGGTCCCGACAACTCTCTTATATCCAGGTTACACTGATATATACCATTTAAAAGAGAAAAAAACCTATTAAAATTACTCATATTTTTGTGATGACATTTATTTCAGCACACCCTATATTTTTTAGATGTAAATTCTACATCTTCAGACAAAGAAATAATGAGAAATTTCAAATGAAGATTTAGAAAAACCTTCTAAATTCCGGCCACCCTATCTTCCTAACCTAAATTTCATTTGCTTTTAACTTTTTATTTATTATTTTTTCATTAAGTAAAGACCAGCCCATTAATTTTTTCTGTCTGGTTGACAAATGACATTTAATTCCTGAATCAAGATGTATCAATTTTTAACTTCTCTTTCCTTTCCACTTATTTTTTATGTAATAGCTAACAAACTTTTAAAACCAAATGAAAGAAATAAGTAAAAACTATAGAATAAAGAAACAAATTGATTCGGGGAGAGAAAATTATCTTCTATAAACAAATTAGATGGGAATTAATAAACCTCTTAACAAAATTAAATGATATTTTAAAACATTATATTATATATGACTACTATTTTATTTAAAAAAAAAAAAAGAAATCTATAATTTTTATACTATTCAATATAAGTAAAGTAAAGTTGGTGACAATAGTCGAGGGCGACCAAAAGGCTCCCTTTTCAATAGCTACTACACCGAGTAGAGAGTGCGATACTCCTTTCCCTGGATTGTTCCACTTCACCCTTGATACGTACCTTATATTGCTGAGTGTTAAGGAAGGACGTATCAAGTACCATTTTAAAAGTCTTTGCTATGACGCGACCTGGGATTGAATCCAGGTAAGGGATACGTGGGGTCACCCTTGACTACACGATTCAATATCATCATCATCATCATGTCGCGCTGGTAGCACGGATATCCCTGACCCTCTCTCGCCACTCCTCCCTATCGTTCATCGCTCTAGGTAGGTCTTCAGGACAACATCCCGTATCCTCACATAGCTGATGAATGTATGTTCGTGCTGGTCGTCCTGCTTTTGCACGGCCATGTGTGGGGGTCCATAAGAGTACATCTCTTATGAGTTCGTCCCTGCTTCTCCAGCAGTGTCCTGCATGTCTGGTTCGTCTAACTTGAATTGTTTTTGTGATAGGAGGCAGGTGGCCGTACAGTTGGTGTCTTGTGGGGTGTTGCCGCCAGGACTTGTTCAAAGTAAAAATAAAAATTATATCAGTTACTGTTAAGACATTATCTAAAATTATAAAATGATACAACATAATATTATATATCCTCAAGATTACTATTATATCATACGCATTATCGTAATATTCGTATATTACTAAATCCTCACATCCTTTAATCTATAAATAAAATCATATCAAGTATTATAGATTATACCAGATTAAGGATTATTATCACAATTACTATTTCAACTATAACCACTGATCGTCAAACCTATTATCATAAACTAATCATCAACTCGTTATTATAATAAATATTAATAACATCAATGCCAATAAAATCAAAACAATAACAGACATCAACAACTATCACAATATGTTATTACTTAATATAATAATTAACATTTAATAATCATAATAATAATCATTTGGTAATAATAATGTGAATGAAATATATATATATATATATATATATATATATATATTATGAGAGCGTTGGTCGTCAGTAAATCACTATGTGTCGAACCAAGTGCAATATCATATGGAGAGTGCTCAATATCTATGATAGAGCTATTATAATAAATAAACAACGCTTTACGTTCCTGGCCTGACTTAACTTAAAAACACGCATCCACACGCACACACATAGACTCACACCTGTTAAACTCCGCTTAAAAATTGACCTTGTGTCATATCCTACCCGAACAGAGGGGTTGGGTAAATAGGAGCACACCCATATACATACACATACACATACTTACAACCACACATAAACGAAATCTTAACGGCTTTTTGTCTGCATTTTGTCGCATTTTCAATTTTTGTCGCATTTTCGATTTTCACTTTCATTCCATCTTCTTAACTGCCTGATGAATGTTGTTATAAACTTCATGAAACCTTTGGTTGCAGAACAATATTTTCCATGGATTAAATATATATATAATATATATTTATTTATTATCATTATTATTATTATAATAATAATATATATAACCGGCTCATTGGACGAGTGGTTAGAGTGTTCGCCAATGATCCCGGAGACCTGGGTTCAATTCCAGGTCGCGTCATACGAAAGAGTTTTAACTTGATACCTCTTTGCTTAACACTCAGCAATATAAGGTACGTATCAAGGGTAAAATGAAGCAATTCTGGGAAAGGAGTAGCGCCCTCCCCTACAACTCGGTGTAGTAGCTATTGAAAAGGGAGCCTTCTGGTCGCCCTCGACTAAGGTCGCCAACTTTACTTCATATATATATATATATATATATATATATATATTGTCATTCACAGACAGACTGTTTCGTTGTATGACAACTCTTTAGTGTTGCCAGATACGCAAGATACTCCAAGCCGGGATTGAAACCCGCATATTTAGATAGATAGATCAATTAAGTTTCTGTATAATCAGGTATTAAGAGACAAAATCCATCTCAAGTATCAATTCCTTTGGTTTGGTTTGATTTATATGGCATATCAATCAATGTAGGCCATTTAATAATAAATATGTTTTTATACATATAAACAGTTCAATTTCAAACAATTCAGTTTAGTATAAGTATATTTTTGTTGACACTGTTAAAGGTCAAAACAGTTCTATTTCAAGCAATTCAGTTGAGCATAAGTAGACAGTTTAGTTTTAGTTGACTCATAGATTGGACAATATCATGTGCTACCACTGTAATGCTGGAACTTTGGGGAATGAGGCGTACCTCTTCATTGCCATCGCTCCCAGGTCACCTCTAGCTCAGGGTGGTAGCACTTGATAGGGTCCTATCTATGAGTCAAATAGAACTAAACTGCGTACTTATGCTTAACTGAATTACTTGGAATAGAACTGTTTTGACCATTAAACTGCGTACTTATTCTAAACTAAATGGTTTGAAATGGAATATATATATATATATATATATATATATATATATATATATATATAGGAATTTAGCATTAAATAACCTACAATTGTTGATTTGCCATTTAACCAAATCAAACCAAACCAAACCGTGCGGTATATGTTAGGACAGAGTTTGTTGGCACATGAGTCCCTGCCTTCAGGCGATGTACTTTCTCGTTATTAAGGTGATAAAGAAGGGAGTGTTTTGAATTTTCTGCGCGTTTTATAATGGTCTTCTAATGACGCCACCTGACGGAAAATAGAAGTACTATGTCCTGAGATTGAACCCAGGTCTCCCGGACCAGTGGCGAACATTCTAACCATTATGACAATGTCCGGTGAAAGTAAAGTTGGCGACCGTAGATGAGGGCGACCAGAAGGCTCCCTTTTTCAATAGCTACTACACCGGGGTGTAGGGGAAGGCGTCACTCCTTTCCCTTGATCCTTACATTATAATACTGAGTGTAAAGCAATGTAGTATCAAGTACCATTTTTTGAGTCTTTGGTATTACTCTACTTGGGATTGAACCCAGATCTCCCGGCCCATTGGCAAACACTCTAACTATTATAACAATGTCAGTTCTATTTTAAGCAATTTAGTTTAGCATGAGTGCATAGCTTGTCAAAATCAAGTTTTTCAGTCAATGAATTTTCAGTTAAGTCAAACAATTCTAATTCAAACAATTCAGTTTAGTATAAGTATAGTTTTTGTCCAAACACAGTTAAATGTCCAAACAGTTCTATTTCAAGTAATTCAGTTTTGTAGAAGTTTGCAGTTTAGTTCTACTTGACCCATAGATAGGACTCTATAAGGTGCTTCCACTCCGGGTCGCAGTGGACCTGGGACCAATGACAATGAAGGGGTACTCCGCTTTCCCCAAAGCTTCAACATTACTGGAAACTCATCATCTGATTGTTTAGTGTCATATGCAAGACACTCATTGTGGGGAGGCCTTACCCCTCTGCAGAGGTGCAATTCGTGTTTTCTACCGTCCCGCCCGGGCAGTCAGTGTTTTCTACAGTCTCGCCTAGGCAAGGTTTGAATTGCTTTCTAGCACTAATGATTTAAGTCAATATCAATCATTTATTTGCACACAGTTAAATGGTTCAAAATATTGTTAACTCTCATAGTTGTTCGAACTGAAATGAATGGTTTCAAGCGTTGCTATTTAACAGAAGTAATTATAATTCATAAATTCTTCCGATTTAAAATAACACGAATTATTTTTGGCACACACTTGAGAGGTTTCAAGTACTTCTTTCTAATAAATGATTTCAATTCTATTCAATATTAAATCGTCCCTAGTATGATAAACTTCTAACACTAATAATTTTGCCCAGTCGGCTGGGGCTGTAGAATACACCGACTGCTTCCCTGCAGGGGGTGTTAAGACCCCACCCTAATGAGTGTCCTAAATATGACACTAAACAATCTGATGGGGAGGGTCCAGTAATGCTGGAGCTTTGGGGAATGCGGAGTATCCCTTCATTGCCATCGCTCTGAGGTTATCTCTAGCCCGGAGTGGTAGCACCTGATAAGGCGCTATCTATGGATTAAATAGAACTAAACTGCGTACTTATGCTAAATTGAATTGTTTGAAATAGACCTGTTTGACTAAACTGAATAGCTTGAAATAGAAATGTTTTTGACAATTAAACTGTGTACTTACATTTAAACAACGTACTTACGCTAAACTGAATTGCTTGCAATAGAACTGTTTTTGACATTGAAATTGTACCTACGCTAAACTGAATTGTTTGAAATAAAACTGTTTTGACATGTAACCGTGTTATGATAAAAACTATACTTATACTAAACTGAATTGTTTGAATTAGAACTGTTTGACTAAATTGGATTGCTATAAATTGAAACCTATTTGAAAATTAGACTGTGTACTTATGCTAAACTGAATTGTTTGAATTAGAACTGCTTGACTAAACTGAATAGCTAGAAATAGAAATGTATTTGACTATTAAACTCTGTACTTATACTAAACTGAATTGTTTGAAAACAACTGACTATTTGTATAACAATGGGTTTGGTGTTAAATAACCTACAAAGGTTTATATGCTATAGAACCTAAACAACCAACCAACCAACCACTAATAATTATTAGTAGATTATAATCTGCAATGGTTAATATGCCATAAAGCCAAACTAAACTTGATTAAAACTAAAGGGCCACTCGTGTTTTCTATAAAAACAATTTAGGCATTAAATAACTCATTAAGGTTGATATGCCATCAAACAAAGAAACCAAATAAAATTAATTATAAAGATTCAAGTATCTCAAGCCATTATATAGTTTATCTCATGGTTATCTTTCGATGGCTGTTTTTATTTTCATCTATAGAAACCACTTTTATAGATGAGCAGCAGTAGTTCCCCGATCGAACTGACGATCCTGGGCGTTAAGCCGCGAAACTCACACGTCCAGGACGAGGTTAGGCATTGCATTTGGGCGTCAGAGGGTTTATTCAAATACCTTTACGTCCATCATGCTGCTTCCCATGTGTACGTAAAAAAACGGGGGGGAGGCTTTCATTTCCCTTAAGTTTTAACTTAGTTAAAGTCCAGGACTAATGTATATTAGTATAAGTGCTATAATCAAACAGGCGATATTTCCACACAAGTCGGATCCTCTCTGAAACTGGTAGACAAATTCACCTACCAAGGAAGCAGTGTCTCATCAACCGAAAAAGACATCGACACACGGCTAACGAAGGCATGGACAGCTATCGATAGGCTATCGATCATATGGAAATCAGACCTGACCGAGAAAATGAAACGCAGTTTCTTCCATGCAGCGGTCGTATCGATACAGCTGAATGGATGCACTACTTGGACCGTAACAAAACGGCTGGAGAAAAAGCTAGACGGCAATTACACAAGATGTTGCGAGCAATATTGAAGTCCTGGCGGCAACACCCCACAAGGCACCAACTATACGGCCACCTGCCTCCCATCACGAAAACTATCAAAGTCAGACGATCCAGACATGCAGGACACTGCTGGAGAAGCAATGACGAGCTCATAAGTGATGAACTCCTATGGACCCCCACATATGGCTGGGCAAAAGAAGGACGACCAGCTCGAACATACATACAGAAACTATGTGAGGATGCGGGATGTAGCTCTGAAGACCTGCCAGAAGCGATGAATGATAGGGAGAAGTGGCGAGAGAGGGTCAGGGATATCCGTACTAGCGGCACGACATGATGATGCTGATGCTGATGTTATATATATATATATATATATATATATATATATATATATATGTATATATATATATATATATATAAGAAAAACAAAAAACGATCACATTAGGATTATGAATTTATTTCCATCCTGTTATGGGTATTGATATGAATCAATAACACCAAAAATAACAGGAGAAGTGGCGAGAGAGGGTCAGGGATATCCGTGCCTGTGGCACGAAATGATAATGATGAGGATGATGATGGTGATGATGATATAGTTTATCTAGTTTTTAGTGTAAAACCTGCCTGCTTCTCGAGAAACCGTTGGACCAACGAGAATTTAATCACCTTTCTGAAAAAAGACTGGTAATGACCCATTCTCCGAAAATCCCTCAACCAATACAGATGCTCGAACATATAATCCATACAACTTTTTGCTGACACGATGGTACACAGGCATTTGTCCCTGCGACTCCTACAGTACAGAAATAGTACGGTGCTCACGCAAAATACATCGTTCTAGGGTCACCTATATTCAGCCAATGACAGACGCACATGGTATAGTAGGAAATAGACACGGTTACCTGTGTTCGAATGCTAGACGACGCTGTTTACCCTTCACATAGCTGTAATGGCTTTGAGAAAAGTATTAATCCAACCTTTCTTCCTTCAGGTATGGGTTAAATAGTTGGACAAACTGGGCTCTTTAATCTTGATAAGGTATCCGGTCTAACGGAAGGAAGAAACCGCTTAAAATTACTTTGTATCACATTTAGGCCACACGAAAAGCTTAAGTAAATACAGGGACCCCCTTAATCAAAACATGACACAATGAACGGTATATTTATTTTCATAAATCAAATTGAATTAGATTTAATAAAAAGTGACACTGAGAACGGTATATTTATCTTAATATATTAAATGAAATTTGACACAGCGAACGGTATATTTATTTTCATCAATTAAATTGAATTAGATTAAATAAAAAGTGACATTGACAACGGTATATTTATCTCAATAAATGAAATTAAATTTGACACAGTGAACGGTATATTTGTTTTCATCAATTAAATTGAATTAGATATTTATCTTAATATATTAAATAAAATTTGACACAGTGAACGGTATATTTATTTTCATCAATTAAATTGAATTAGGTTTAATAAAACGTGACACTGATAACGGTATGTTTATCTTAATAAATTAAATTAAATTTGACACATGAACGGTATATACATTTTATAACTCAGTTTCAAATTAAAATGCTAACATATCTATCTGTTTAGTTACTGAAGCGTTTTAAAATTGGTTCATTGTGTTTTGTAACTTTTCATGACCAGTCTCGAGGCTTTAAATTCGAAGTTGCAGTTGTTTTGACTGACGCAAGATTTTCTTATGAATTTTATACGCTTTGTTTCATTGTGTTCTATCATCCTATATATTGAAAGCAATGCTTTATATTAGTGAACGAAAGTTTTAAAAATGTTGAGGGTATAGATTTGATTTGGAATTAAAATTTCTGTAAATATTCTTCAAGAAGTCTTCGTTGGTTGAATTTACCGTATGTCAAAATTTGGGTTTATTTAATGCCAAAATCAGTTTGAGAATTATGGTCTTCAATAATATACGATACGAAAGAATATAACTTCATAATCATTTGAAACGGGTAAATTCTTCATTATCTCGTCTATTTCATCCTTTAGATAGGACTTTAAAGGTTACCTCTATCCGGTTAAAGTAGAACTGGAAATAATGGCAACGAAGTTTAGTTGGTTGGCTGGTTGGCTGGCGGGTCAAACACTCTTCTTCTTCTTCTTCTTCTTCTTCTTCTTCTTCTTCTTATTATTATTATTATTATTATTATTATTATTATTATTATTATTTACTCCTTTAGAGTTTTTCACATCAGTATTAGCTGATGGTTTTTAACTGGAGTTTGAGTGACAGCAAGTCTCCTCGAGTCTCCAGGACTCGTCACAGGATTCTGGTTGTTCTCAGCAATGCTGTCGTTTGGATAGTCTCTACCCGTCCGCCAACTTCCAAGTCCTCCAGGCCTTTTAATAATCCTTTAGTTATTGTGCCTAAAGCACCAATCACAATTGGCACAATCGTTACTTTTATGTTCCACAGGTTTTTCAATTCTCTTGCAAGGTCGAGGTACTTATCCTTCTTTTCCCTTTCCTTCAAATTTATTCTATGGTGCGCCAGGACAGCAAAGTCGACAATTTTGCTGATTCTAATTTTTTTGTTGATTATTATAAGGTCTAGTCTTCTGGCCGGGATTAGGTTATCCGTTTGTATGTTAAAATCCCATAGGAGTTTATGCGTGTCATTTTCTAGGACAAGTGCTGGGTTGTGCATATACCATTTAAATTTCTTGCACATTTATTATTATTATTATTCCGTTTCGAAATTTTTACACCAGTGTTAGCCGAATGGTTTCTCACTTGAGTTTGAGCGACAGCAAGTCTCCTCAAGTTTCCAGGACTCTTCTCAGTATTCTGGTCGATCTTAGTGATGCTTTTGCTTGGATGGTCCCTGCTCATCCTCCGGTTACCATTTCTTCAGTTTTTCGCCCCCAGCGTTAGTTGATGATTTCTCACTGGAGTTTAAGTGACAGCAAGTCTCCTCAAGTCTCCAAGATTCTTCTCAATATTCTGGCCGATCTCAATAATGCAGTCGTTTGGATTGTCTCTACTCGTCCTCTTATTTCCAAGTCCTCTAGTCCTTATACAAATCCTTTTATTATTGTACCAAGAGCACCAATTACAACTGGTATAATCGTCACTTTCATGCTTCAGTTTTTTTTTTCAATTCCCTAGCAAAGGTCGAGGTACTTATCCTTCTTTTCGCTTTCTTTCAATTTTACTCTGTGGTCAGCGAGGACAACAAACTTCGCAAATCGACAAGTTCTCTTTTTCTTGATTATTACAAGGTCTGGTCCTCAAGCCGAGATGCTATTATTACTATTACTATTTACTCCTTGAGAGTTTTTCACGTCAGCGTCAGCTAATGGTCTTTCACTGGAGTTTAAGTGACAGCAAGTCACCTTAAGTCTCCAGGACTCTATACATTATTTTGGCTGTTCTCAATAATGTAGTAGTTTGGATGGTTTCCACTCATCCGATTTTAAAGTCCTCAAGTCCCTTTTAAAATCCTGTGCTGGCTGTACCAAAAGCACCAATCAAGGTTTATATAATTGCCACTTTCATATTCCACAGTTTTTTTCAACTCCTTAGCAAGGTCCATGTACTTATCATTCTTTTTGCTCTCTTTCTGGGGTCAGCCGAGACAGCAAAGTCCACTATTTTGCAAGTTCTCTTTTTTTTTTGTAAATTATTATAAGGTCTAGTATTTTTATTTTCTTCTTGGGAGCTTTTCACATCAGCGTCAGCTGATGGTCTTTCACTGGAGTTTGAGTGACAGCAAGTCTCTACAAGTCTCCTGGGCTCTTTTTAGTATTCTCATCAATGTAAGCAATGCTGAAATTTGGATAGTCTCCTCTCGTTCTCTAATTTTCAAATCCTCCAGTCTCTGTACTATTCCTTTGGCGTGTTGTATATTGACCTACGACCCGGCCGGGCTGTCAAATAACAGATGCATTCGGTCGAGGAATATCAGAATATAACCTTGACCGTGGACGGGTTGAATGAGTGCGATTTGTGACGCCCACAAAAGGAAGGTGGGCGTTGAACTGTTATCTAACTCAGTGCACAGGAAATTCAATCGGTTGGAGACAAGATGCGGTAGAGAAAGCCAGCACCCAGCGGAGGGAGCCCTCAGGCCCCCGATTGAGAGTTTGGAGATCAGACCAGCGGCAGATAAGACGCGGTAGAGAAAACCAGCACCCAGAGAGACTGGGCCCCCAGGCCCTCGGTTTAGCAGCCCAGGAGAACGAGAAAGAAACGCGGTTATGGCCAATAGAGTGGGGGTCAATATGTTACAGTTCTGTTCGGTCTCCAACTCCCTCTCACACACAAACCTTTCAAATAAAGTGAGAGGTATATTTTTCTAAAAGACTGTGTCGCTCGTCTTTATTGAGTCGTCGTTATGATTCTGCATGCAGATGTATATGTATTATGTGGCTATACAACAGGCGATGTAACGAGTGCACTAATTACAATTGGTAACACCGTCACTTTCATGTTCCATTGTTGCATTGTTTGTTATGTCTTCTTCTGCATCTTCTCATATCAACATTAGAAAAAAAATCTTTACACAGATCATATACACCGTTAATATAATAAATATATACAGATAAAATTTGTAAAGTAATTCATCTGATACTTACAAAAAATATCCGCTTCAGTTTTTTCTAGTCATTAATACCTGGGATAATCCAATTTAATCTTAGCTTTATTTCATACTATTGCTGTTTTTAATCTGATTAAGTAATTTGTTCGAAAAACGTTAGCAAAAAAATCCAGTTGGTTAATACAATTAGTTTAACAGTGAATTTCCAGTTCGATAAGAAATAGGAAAAATATGGTTACCATTTATCTAGTATTTGTTTATCATGATGTAAAAAGAGGAGATGCCCTAGGAGGCCTAACAAATAGATAAGAATAATTAGTAAGAGTAAAGTTGTCTCCCTTAGTCGAGGGCGACCTGAAGGCTCCCTTTTCAATAGCTACTACAGCAAGGTGTTGAGGAGGGCACTACTCCTTTTCCTGGATTGCTGCACTTTATCCTTGATACGTACCATATATTGATGTGTGTTAAGGAAGGAGGTATCAAGTACCATTTTTAAAGTCTTTGGTATAACGCGATCTAAGATTGAACCCAAGTGTCCTGGACTATTGGTGAATAGTCTATCTACTAGGCCAATAAAGTAGAACAAAATAAACCGTTTACTACAAAAAATGGCGACCAGAATAAAAGAAATCAATGACATTATCTCAGAATATCAATAAAAAGTGGTCTGGACGTGGCTTTTAATCATATTTACCCAACCCCTCCGCTCGAGCAGGATATGACACAAACTCAATTTTTAAGCGGAGTTTAACAGGTTCCAATTAAGAGTTTTCCTTCTCCTAGATTAGTTGCCTCACCAAGGCTGAAGAACCCAGTCTGTCCTACTATTTACCCATAGCTGGAGGGAGAATAATTGGATTCATACCTTTCCCATGGGTATTAGTGCTATGTGAAATGCAGTCAGCCTCGTCCAGGATTTGAACTCGTATCGCCGTGTCCATTTCCTACGACGATGACCATTACACCATTAATGAACTTTACACTTCTAAGATCAAGAAAATTCACTAGTTTGTCTCATTTGATTTTTTGATAGGACGCAACACCCCACAAAACAGCAACTGTACGGCCACCTACCACCCATCACGAAAATTATCCAAATTAGACGAATCAGACATGCGGGATACTGCTGGAGAAGTAAGGACGAACTCATAAGCGATGTACTCCCGTGAACTCCAGTGAACTCCTGCGCATGGCCGAGCAAATGTTGGACGACCAGTTAAAACCTATGTACAAAAGCTCTGAGCTGATACTGGATGTAGCCTGGAAGTACTGCCGGGAGCGAGGGACGATAGAGACGGGTGGTGAGAGAGGGTCACGGATATCCGTGTTTACTGACCAACATGATGATGATGATGATGATACAGGATGTAGCCTGTAAGTACTGCCGGTAGCGAGTGACGATAGGGACGGGTTTTGAGAAAGGGTCACGGAGATCCGTGTTTACTGACCGACATGATGATGATGATGACGATCATAATTTTCTTCTATTATTTTCTGTAGTTTCTGACACAAAAATCAGTGACCTGTGTCGGTTTTTATTGTCTAAACTCATTGTTTTCCATACAGTTCAATATTAATTACTTATTTTCAGACGGCGAAATGGTTGCAAGTATTGCTATTTAACACTAATTAATCTATCTAACTCTATTCCTTTGCACACAATCAACTATTTCCGTGTATTGTTATATAATACCAATAATTCAGTTCAGGCACACAGTTTAAAAAAGCAAGTATTGCTATTTAACACTAATAATTCTATTCAACAGTACATATTCGTTTGTTCTCAGTTAAATGTTTTCAAGTATTGTGATGTATCGCTCAGACTTCACAAAGACATCAATAATTTGCTTACACAGATTCAAAATGTCAAACAGTTCTATTTGACCAATAGATAAGACCCTATCAGGTGGTATCACACGGGGTCAGAGCAGACCTGGGAGCAATTGCAATGAAGGGTAGTCAACGTTACCAATACTGGAACCTCTCCATCAGATGGTTTAATGTCATCTTCAAGACACTCGTTGGGGGAGTCATACCTCCTCTACAGAGATGCAGTCACTGTATTCTACAACCCCAGCCGACAGGACCACCAGGAGACCCGTTGGGGAAGTCTTATCCCTCTGCATAGATGCAGTCAGAGTATTCTACAGCCCCTGTCGACAGTGCTGTATACATTTGTATTTACATTTCATGTAAAACTGTTCCTTAAGCATTTGACCCAGTCGGCTGGGGCTGAAGAATACACCGACTGCATCTCTGCAGAGGGGTGTGACTCTCCAAACGAGTGTCTTGAATACGACGTTAAACCGTCTGATGGTGAGGATTCAGTAATGCTGGAGCTTTAGGGAATGCGGAGTACCCCTTCAGTACTATCACTCCCAGGTCCACTCTTGCCCGCTGTAGAAGCACCTGATAGGGTTATATCTCTGGGTTAAATAGAACTAAACTGCGTACTTATACTAAACTGAATTACTTGAAATAGAACTGTTTTGACATTTAAACTGTGTACTTATGCTAAAGTGAATTATTTTTTACATTTAAATGTGGGTAAACAAATAACTGTTTGTAAACAAATAACTGTATTTAAATAAAAAACTGTATTTAAACAAATAACTGTTTGTAAACAAACAAAAAAAACGACGTTTTTATGCTGTAATGAATTATTTGAAATTAAAAGTTTTTTCTTCTACTTTTAACTGTGCATTTAAACAATTTAACTGTGTGAAAAAATTTGCTCAGGTTTGGTGCAGTATTTTGGGTTTTATGGCGTATCAACCTTTGTAGGTTATTCAACGCCAAATTCTATCTCTATGTATAGACATTCAACCAAAGATTTCTGAACGAATACTTAGTATGTAGAATTTTCTATGAGCAGGATTTCATTTGTTTGCATATGATTAACCAGTTTTAATTCGTCATATTTTTCGTAAAACCTTGTCTCTCGCAAAAAGAACAAAAGAAAAAGATTAGCTCAGTCATGTTTAAAAATATCAATCTAATATTCAAGATATATATATATATATAAATGATTTGGCATTAAATAACTAATAATAGTTGATATGCTATAAAACCGAACTAAACCAAACCAAACCAAATCCTATATATATATATATATATATATATAAAGAGGATTTGGCATAAAATAACCTGCAATGGTTAATATACCATAAAACCAAACCAAACCAAATCCTATATATCTAAAATATATGTATTAAGAGGATTTGGCATTAAATAACCTGCAATGGTTGATATGCCAAAAAACCAAACTAAACCAAATCTTTTACATCTAAAATATATGTATTAAGAGGATTTGGCATTAAATAACCTGCAATGGTTGATATGACATAAAACCAAACCAAACCAAATCCTATATATTTAATATAACGTATGAAGAAGATTTAGCATTAAATAACCTAAAATGGTTGATATGCCATGAAACCCAACCAAATCAAACTAAATCCTTAAGTGTTTTTGTACGTATTTAAATTTCCGATATTCCAATCTGATAAAATTAATTTTCATACCGTTGGATGACTTTGCGTATTTATATCTAAAAGTAATGATTACGTGATTTCAAGTCATTATTTCATTTTGATAATTATCATGTTTGAACACAGTCATATGGGTTCATATATCGAATTATAATCCTCAGTAAATAATTATAGGTTCAAGTAAATATTCTTAAAACGAATAACTTTTATACATGAAGTGTTTTTATGAAAAAGGATGAATTTTTAGAGAAAATAATCTAATCCACCGGAAGAACCCTAAAAGGTTGTTCTACACCTAGTCAGAATGGAACTGGGAGTAATGGCCAAGTCAAACAGTACTTTGGGAAATTAGAGTACGCCTTCATCACCATTACATCAAGGTCCACTGGTGGTAGTAGCTGTTACGGTCCCATCATATCACCTCAGACAATAATATTTTGTTATTTTATATTCTTGAAACTAATTAACTGTGTGAAAAAATGACTGATAAATTGATTTATTTGTGTTACAATAGCAGTACTTGGAACCATTTAGCCGTTAGCAATACTTAAAAACATTTAACTGTGTGCAAACAAATGAGATCTGCTTGTTTTAAAATGATACCCATAAACTGTTCGCTTACAAATCATAAATATAATAGGATTTGGCCGGAAATAACCGACGGGGGTTGATATGCAATGAAATATAATCATCCAGCCAACTGTGTGCAAACAACTTAATAATGTTGAAATATAAGAATAAATGAAATCATTTAACTGTGTGCAAATAAAACTGATAATGTTAGATAAGAATACTTGAACCATTTAACTATGTGAAAACAAATGAACTCTTGCTGTTATATAACATATGATATGGATTTTCGCTTCGTTCCTAGTGACCCCGTGTTCTTTCACAAGATGTCACGTCGTGATTAGTAAACAGGTGGATGACAGCGTGTCAGGGCAGTTGGGTACAACAGGTGAGTAACCGGAAGGAGACCACGTGATAATCACGCAGTCAGATTTAGACAGAGTGCAGAGAATCAGGAGTCGAGCGAGGGATACGTAGCTGATCAGAGGCCTGTCTAACGATACGGCTTGCAAGGGGATGCAAGCGTTGGCACCCCTGGCTCCCGGAAGAAATTATAGGACTATAAAAAAGTCCTCTCTCTGAGTATATGTCTCTCCATCTATCACTCAACTGACAACAAACTGTGGGCCCTTCTAGAGAATAAAATAAGAGATATATTTTTATTACGAAAAGTGTTTCGTTCGCTCATTATGTTCGATTATGTTTTTGGTTGTGTCGATCAAACTCTACAGCATGACTCGTTTAGAAATTTTTTACCCACGAAATATTTGCTAACCAATCATTCATTAGTGTGCGTGAATGTGTTTGTGTGTGTGTGTGTGTGTGTCAACCGGATTTGGAATTAAATAACCTACAAGAGTTGGGGTGCCGTAATACATAACTACCCAACAAACCATCTTACTCTTGATAATTACGCGCGTTGTATGTCACTTGTTAGAAGACTTGTCTAAATATCTCCTTTCTCTTCTATAACCACGTTATTAGTATCGCCACAGGACTTGGACTTCCTCCAAGATTTCTAAAAATGTCTTTAACTTACCAAGGTAAGAGAATCTGCACTCCTTCAAGTATAGTTGGGTGGATCAGGGGAAATAGTTCCATGCCTTTAAGAAGGGGATTAGCTAGAAACTAAAATCAGGAGCAGATTTCTGTTTTATTTCGGGGTTGAAGTAAAGCTCCAAAGCAACAATACTTTTTTAAAGAATATAATCTCCTTTATTCGAAACGCCGTAATAATTGTGTGTATAGGAAAGAGAGAGAGAGAGAGAGACATATGACACTATGTGGGTGGTCCACCAAGCAGACGATCCCTTTGTCTGTTTTGGTGCGAAACCAAACAAAGCCCTGAGCTCGAGGGTCTTCGACGAGACCGGAAGTGGCCAAGGGAACGCCATGGAAGGCAGCTGGAAAAAGGAACCCAGAGAAGACAGTTGGCGAAGTGTGACGCAGAGGAGCAGTCGACAACGGACAGCAGAAGAGACAAGTCGGCGTGAGATAGCCAAGGGGCAGTGAGTTAGACAGACAAGATGAGTTCACAGTCCAGAGTCGACAACGGTCAGCAGTGAGGAAGACGGTCAAAGATGAGTCGGCATTCCTAGTAGCTTGTAGAAGTTTCGCGAAAAGTACATGTCAGCGTTAGTCTACACATGCACAGGGAATACAGTGTTACAGAACTCCCCTTCTTGCACTTTGAGTTGACCCAAGCCCATAATGTTCGTTTGTTCTTTGTTGTTTTTTTTTCTCCCACTCCCTCGGTTGTATTTCTTGAGGCCATAAAGAAATGTGAAATACCCCGGCGGAAACCACTAGATGGATCACTGACCAAGACAGAATTGTTCAAAGAAGTTGACAAGAACGGGGGGGGCGAGAATGGTGTCACAGACAGAGAGAGAGAGAGAGAAAGAGACAGAGAGAGAAAGAGACACAGAGAGAGAACCACACATAGAGAGACGGAGGAATGTTATGATTTACATCACGTGGTGACGGACATATTAAAAGTCCTACTACTTTTGCTTCTTTGATACAGAGCATGTTCTCAGTCCGGGGGACACCTGCCACCCCCTCTGGACTGACGTGTCTACAACTCGGCTGTTTGCCAACTCCGATTAACTAACCGCCTGCCTCTGAGCGGGGTTGAAAACTTTCGCATTATATATTTTCTGGACGCCTATATATTTTACTCCTCGCTAAATTCACGTGATTCATTTCTATGGTCCCCTTGTTTATATAGGTGCAATATCCTGTTTGTAAATCCCTAATAACATGCTGTCAAAAGTCAGTATGTAACATTTTATTCTCTGTAACACTAACCCTTGACAGAGTATCGCACGTGCTTTCACACGTTGTATGATGGAAAAATATTTAGGTATATTAGGTAATGCTTTTTTTACTAGTACTGATGAGTAAGTTTGTTGGTTTGATTGGGTTTCATGGCATATTATTCCATGTAGTTTATTCAATCCCAAATCTATTACTATACAAAAAAGTCTATTTTAAACAAATCAGTTTAACATAAGTACACACATTTCTATTTCAAGCTATTCAATTTAGTCCAACTATTCTAATTCAAACAATTTGGGTGTTCACCAATAGTCCGGGAGACCGGGGTTCAATCCCAGGTTGAATCATACCAAAGACTCTAAAATGGTTCTTGATACCGCCTTGCTTAACACTCAGCGCTATAAGGTAAGCATCTAGGAGGTGCCTGTGGTGTAATGGTTATCGTCATAGGAAACGGATTCGGTGACACGAGTTCAAATCCTGGATAAGACTGATTGCATTTCACATAGTACTAATACCCTTGGGAAACATATGAATCCAATTATTCTCCCTCCAGCTATGGGTAAATAGTAGGGAAGACTAGGTTCTTCAGCCCTGATAAGGCAACTACTCTAGGAGAAGGAAAACTCTGAATTCAAACCTGTTAAACTCCGCTTAAAAATTGACTTTGTATCATATCCTGTCCGAGCGGAGCTGTTGGTAAATGTGTATAGGGTAAGCATCTAGGGTAAAGTTGAGCAATCTAGGGAATGGAGTAGCACCCTCCCCTACACCTTGGTGTTGTAGCTATTGAAAGTGGAGCCTTCGGGTCAACCACGACTAAGGTCGCCAACTTAATTCAACTTTACTTCGTTTTATAAGAGTATAGTTTTTGTTAAATGTCAAAACAGTTCTCTTTCGAAAAATTCAATTCAACGTAAGTACAGTTTCAATGTCAAAACAGTTCTATTTCAAGTAATTCTTTTTAGCATAAGTTCGCAGATTAGTTTCATTTAACACATAGATAGGACTCTATCATGTGCTAACATTTCGAGCCAGAGTGGACCTGGGAGCGATGGCAATGAAAGGGTGCTCCTCATTCGCCAAAGTTTCAACATTACTGGAACTACAGCCTCAGACTGTTTAGTGTTATATACAGAACACTCGTTGCTGGGGTCCTGACCCTCTGCAGAGGTGCAGTCATTGTATTCTACAGCCCTCCCCCCGCCGACTGGGTTAGTTGTTAAGTAAGAAAGATAAGGAGTGTTTTGTTTATGATTCTGTTAATTTTTGTCGAATGTTGAACAAAATATCCAGAAATGAAAAAAGATGTAAACACTCCCTATCCATGATAATTAAGCAAACTCGAAAAGATATAAGACCAGACATCACCGCCATATTTTACTGAGGCCAATGCTTGTCTGTACTTAAAAGAATACACAGGCACACACAAACATATAATTATATATATAAGTTAGTAGACCGTACATAAGGGTAATCCGCAGGCTCATTTTTTAATAGCTTCTGTACTCAGGTGTAGGGAAGGGTGCTACACCTTACCTTGATCCTTACTTTATAAAGCTGAGTGTTAAGAAAAGAGGCATCAAGTACCATTTTTAGATCTTTGGTATAACTCAATTAGGGATCGAACCCAGGTCCCCTGGACCATTGGAGAGCACTCTAACCATTATTATATATATATATGTAAATGTTCTATCATTTATATTGAGTACTATTTAACAATACTGCAACATTTGGTCCTCTATTAACTAACCAAGGGAGCTAGGAGAGAACCATAAGCCTCTTATATATATATATATATATATATATATATAGAGAGAGAGAGAGAGAGATACAGAGAAATAGATGTGAACAAACTGACATATATACATACATATATATACAGAAAGAGAGAGAGAGAGAGAGAGAGAGAGAGAGAGAGAGAGAGAAAGAAAAAGTGACAGATAGATAGATAGATAGATAGATATAAATAAAGTATCATAAGTATAGATATCTTACTTGCTAATATTACTTGTCAATCCCTAAGCGAACTCAGACACAAACAGATACAGACCGACACAAACATATATATATATATATATATATATATATATATATATGGAGAGAGAGAGAGAGAGAGAGAGAGAGAGAGAGAAAGAGTGAGAAAAAGAGAGAGAGAGAGAAAGGGAGATTAACAGAGTGACATAGATAGATTGATAGATATGAAAATTTGGCATAGATTACATTACATTAACGTTATATTAAGCTCACCCAACTTCTTGTCCATACACAC